>OX328127.1:24258665-24858665 GCA_946811695.1 Gonocerus acuteangulatus
ATCCTCTTCTTTGGGTGGGATTATTTACAAAAGAATTGTGGCGGATGTTGCAATAAATAGGACAGTAGATTACGGTAAGTGGTTTTTCAACTCCATTATTACATAGATTGTACAAGAGACTGGGGTTGATGGTGTATTTGATGGACTTGGATGAGAACTTGATGGCACATTTGCTGTTTTTTTTTTTAAGTCGAGTAATTATTTTTAGGATAGGTAAATGGTAGATTTAGAAATAAATAGAGGAAAACCCTCTGCTCTGAAAATTTAGTACAATGGGATAAGACAGGATATGGAGTTTGGCGCTCAACTATTAGATTATTTGCGCCATCTTGTATATCGGTTAAAAAACATTATGGCTCCTAGATTCTGTTTTACTAATTTATTTGTTTAAGCGATTTTGACTTATTTGATTAGATTTAGAGACGTTTATGAGTTTGAGGGATAAGTGTAGCTTCTTGGGGTTTGTGTTTTTTTCTTTTTTTGCATATGTTTAACTAACTAATACTATACTACGGTATATACTAATGGCTATTACAAATTATTATAATTATTGCCTTAAACTAAGACAATTGTAATTAAAATTAAGGCTAATTATAATTTTGTCTTAAAATTATTCCATTAATTTTTATTTATTTGTTTTTAAATTATCTATTTATTATTATTATTTTTTTTTTTTTAAAGTTCAATGGCTTGCCCATTAAGTCCTATGGCTTAGCCCACTTGCATTCTCAACCCTCCACGATGTTTAGTGAATCAAATCCTTGATGATTGGATAGTATTTATAATATAACTTTATATAATAAATATGCTAGTTTTAAATGTTCCTGAAAGGTTGTCAGGGTTCTCAAGGAATATATTTATGTCATGGTCGTCCAGCTTCTTTTCTTTTTTTTTGTGATTAAATGAACGGAGAATGAATGTTGCAATTTCCGGCGATAAGTTACGAAGGTAGATATTAAACAGGATAGGCGGAGGAACAAAACGCCAGGAAATGTTGGTAGGTATGTTGGATATGCTGGTACAATGCTGCCTGAACCCGATGTCCTTCGGTTCTGACGTTGCTCAACGCGGAAGCTGTATAGCAATGCACCTCCTTTCCAATGCCCTCATGTGCTCTGCTTCCTTTCATATCCTAATCATAGGAAATAGCTAACATCAAAGTCTGAATAAATTTTACTAAATTAATCATTTGCTCATGCCGGTCTTAATTTCTGTTGCATTCCAACGGAACTCGGTCAATGTCGTGGGTAAACTAATGAGAAACACGAGTTATAAAAATAAACTAAATCGGTTCATCAGTAGCTGAGGTTTACTCAACGTATTTTGTCTAAATCGAATTAAGCGTCTGAATCACGGGGTTGGCTGTCCTACCACTAGGGGCGCTGTATCCGGTTCCTCCGTTCTTATTATTGTGGGATGTTCAGTTTTCACATTAGAAAGTTTCATGTGGACGCTTTTTATATTATAATAAACAAAACTGTGGAGCTTATTTGTTTTAATTAAGTAGTGTTGTACCTTGCTTACGCAACACTCTGGAAAAAATTATTTTAAAATTTAATAATTGAGTCAGCTTATATAAAAATATAAAAGAGCCTAACTATATAAGGATTCAAAAATACACACCTGGTGCTTATCCCATATTATGGAATATCACGAGAATATAAACACATATATATATATATATATATATATATATACATATACATACATATAAATATGTGTATATTCTCATAATATTCCATAATACGGGGTAAGCACCAGGTGTATATTTTTGAAGCCTAGAGAGTTGACATACATATATGAACTGTACCCCTTAATTTTTTCGTTAATCGCGACCTCCTTAAATGAGATCCAAAAATTTGGTTCCCGTTTACTTATTATGGACCCCAATTCATTTTTTATTCCTTTGGACACTTTTTATATAGTAAATAAATATAATACATTTAATAAAATAAGTATATATCAGGTTTTCCCATAAGTAATGTCGGTTTTTAGTATTCTTTTAAGCACTTTTATTTATCATATTTTGGTTGGTGAAACATATTGATTCTATGCTAAAATTTCGTTTGAAATGGATTTCCCAAGACGCCACTTAAGCCGTGTTATACTTTGAGAATTCGATAAAGGACAAAATGCTGCCGTATCGGAAACTTGTAGAAATATATTGCGAAAATGTCAGTGTGGGCAAGTTCAGCGGTGGTTTGAACGATCGAGTGGGAAACAGCAAACTTGCAGACGAGCCTCCTACAGGTCGACCAACAGAGCTTGCGACCAACTCCTGCAGGCTACTGTGGAAGAAATTCCTGTTCTAACAGTAGAAGAGCTAGCAGAAAAACTTGGATCGACACATTCTACAGTCCACCGATATTACTTTTGGGATGACCTGTTACTTAGTTTATCCCCTCAAGAGTTGGAGAAGCTTTTGCATCATTAACCGTATGACCACTAAATAATGGAAAATAATTTCAATTCTCCCAAAAATTCTTGCCTTCGTAAAAACACATTAATGGTAGAAACCGCAAATCAATAATGCAGTGTACACTCCCATCCTTCGGAGGAATGTGCTTAGCAATGAAGTTCCTCCTTGACGGGCTTTTACTTTGTAATAATAGTCAGTACTTTTGCTGGGAACGAATTTTCTATTGGTTTATAGAGTCTGTTTGGTTGAAATAATCAACTACACAGAAATTGCATGCAAAGAAGAATGTCTTTGTTAACCTTAGTCTGAGTTTTACATTTATGCTTCCACTAACTTTAGACACCATCATTATTCTCTTCGGAATATCTCTACTACCAGCATTTTAAAATATTAGATACTGTTGTGTATCTTCCGCCATCAGATTTATTGAATTATTTGTTGGTAAATGCATGATTGCATTGCAGGTTAACAAAGGTTAGATGTCAAAATATCTAAATAATCCTTGGAGTCATTGATAGAGAGTTTTTATAAATCCATCTGGAATTAGGAAAGGTCGTATGAATTCTTGGAGGAATGGTCGTGTCGGCATTAACCTAGCACCGACGGAATTCGCGATATGACATCATAGGATCGATATCCTCGTAATCAGACATACCTGAAGCCTAGGGTGAGTGCGTGAGTGTGTGCGTGTTAAGTCCGCTTGTAAAGTCTATCTGGAATTGGACCCCTCCAAAGAGCAGGGTGAGTCAGTCACTCCCCACCACCATGCACTCCCCTCCACAGCTGGGCTCCTGGTCTCCGGTACCAGTGTCTCCAGTGAGTGCCTCCTCTTTTGTGTCTTGTGTTGTGGTTGTGTTCCTCAACGAATATTGCTGATGTGGATTTCCTCATCCAGGTAAACTGTTGATCCGTACTCCTTCCTATTAGACCGTACCTAAAATCCCCGGGTCCTACCTGGTGGGCCCGGTGTGCCGACGCCGGCTGGGTAGGGTTGCCATGGCAACTGCTATACAATACGCATGTCTGTAGGAGCCAAGGGGTTGCCTCGTCACCCACCCCCCGCCCATCGGTATGACATCCTGAAGGTTTTTCGTATAAACAAACCCTTGTCCAGATGTCAGGCACAGATTTCGATCCTCTTGAGGCGCCAAAAATGCCTTTGAAAAATGTAAGTCATTCACATCTCAGCACTCAGTTTCACTGCTATTCACACTAAATGTATTTTCTTCGTGCAATCGATAACAACCATTTGAAATATATGCACCCAAAAACTGCAATATGAAAATACTGCATTGGACGTTATTATTTATAAATTATCTTTTACGAATTCCTCTTCTGTACTTAGTATTTCAATCCGGTTGACAAAACAGAAACCGTTCAGATAATCAAACAGAAGTACTCACTTACTGTGGGTAAATTCCTTTTTATAAAAAATACTGATATTTGTAAAATATTAAGACTCATTAATGATATGAAGATAGGAGAAAATGTCATGAAATGGTTGGGATTAGCCTAAGACAAAACGTCAGATTTTCTGAAAAATCTATATTTCGAACGTTATTTATGGCGTGTCTCGTTTGTAATTATGTATATGTATTTTTATCTGAAGAAGGCTGCCAAAGAGCAAGCCGAAACGTTCGAAATAATAATTTTTCTGATGTTTTCTCCTAGCCGAATCCCAAACATTCCTTGACTTCTTGTGAATCTTTAATGTTTTAGTCCGATATGTCCAGGTGTCATGAAACCACTTGACTTCGCGAAATTGAACATGCCCAACAACTGATAAAAATTAACTTAGGTTATATTCTAGAAAACGTAACGTATCCACTGACAATTATCAGTTATTTTGTGCAGTTGAAGAATAATGATGCAAATTAACTAGTAGCAGACAGCTTTCATTAGAGTTATTCTAGATTTATCCATAGTTCTTCTAAGAAATTAATAGACCATTGAGGTAGACTTTATCGATGCTGACGTATAAATTGGTCAGGCTTTTTTGATTTTAGTCAATATATATAGGATCAAGGAACTTACATACATTTATTGAGAGGAGATCGTTGACCGTAGATGATGCAAGGTAGGGATTGTCGGGGTTCCGTCACTGCTACTCAATAAAACTACATTTTATCGTAAAAATGGTTTTATTGTGCCGACGTTTCGGCTTGAACTTCAAGCCTTCATCAGGGCGATGGGAAGATTGAGAACTATACCTCACAGATGCGGGATCATTTCTCAAAATAATCCCGCATCTGTTTGAATTAGTTTAGTTAACAAAATCGTTTCATCCTTTGTTATGGGAAACAAACTAGTTTCGTGGCAAAAAAAAATTGTGGTTGCCATCGTGTTACCAGGCACATAAATCAATTTTATTAGGGTTCACTTTTCGATAGATCCCTATGAATATTTTGTCAAAAATTCATTCAATATCCCAACTTTCGTAGCTATATGTTTCGGAAAGTGCTAAAAGAAACAGGTTTTTACTACCTTTTTGCAATAAAGCTGACTGATTATTATGTATTAGTTCTAGCGTTCCTTCTGAAGACTAAGCTGATAGGAGGCGAAAGGTTCAAGAAGAATGTGGGTTCAGATATAATTGCCTTCATTTCTGTAGAACTAAAGTGCTCGTGTTAGGATGAACTCTTTCTATGGAGGCACGCCATCTCCTGTTGTTTCTCAACCATTCCAAAGATAATTCTTTGTTATGTTCCTCAAAATAATAAAATGAAAGGTCTCAAACACGAAAGTTTCTTCCTTCAGAAAACTCACTATTATAAATCTTCGCTTCTGATGTAAATGGAATGGACTAATGGAATAATCAAACACGAAGGCTTATGTACTGGTTTTCTAGAAGCAGGAGACTTATTCCTGACTTATATATATATATATATATATATATATATATATATATATATATATATATCCACACAGGGTGTCTGTAAATGTGTGATCAAATTTTGGGAATGCATAGTAAGTCTTAAAAGGAAGAAAAAAGTTCATATAAAGTACTAGCTGTTACCCAGTGTGCCATGCTACACCTAATTTCTGCCTATGACTCTCCCCGTATCAAGATCTACCTGTATACCCAGTTACGTCAAAATCGGCCAAACGGTGTGAATTTGTTTATATCTGTCTATATATTCGTAAAACAGCCAACAGAGGCCAGCACCACAGCAGTTTAGAAAACAGCCGACAGAGACCAGCACCACAGCCAGCGAGTAGATAGCTCTTATCAAAGAAAGGCCAGCGCTCCTTAGTTAGACAGTGACTGTTGATATAAAATTGAAATAAACTGCATTACATGATTATGTAATGATGTAAAGTCATCAATGCGTTCGAGTTATTCTAATTATCAAGAATATCAACAAATAAATTTGAGTAGCAGTAGATGCACCGTATATAAAATAAAAAATAAAAAATAAATTTGAGACATTATTCAAAATGGCTGTCGATTCAAAATGGCCGTCAGAATTTGAATGGTTCAGTGTAGCCAATTTTTCTTGAGCCAAACTTTTGACCTTTTGACCAAATTTTGAAATTTGACAATTTTGACCTATCCTAGGAGATTTCCCGTATCAAGACCTACCTGTGTGCCAAGTTTGGTAAAAATCGGTCAAAAGATGTAGATTTGTATACGGAACAAACAAACAGACACGTGATTTTTATGTATATAGATGTTCCGATTCTTAACGGGAAGGGAGATGTTACAGTTTTTCTGGTTTTTTTTTTTTTTTTTTTTAGATTGGTTACTTTTTTAAAACCTACCGTAGCTCCACCCCAGATGGTCGGGCAGAAAAGCGAACGGTACCAAATGAAAGCTGGGTAAATTTGTTACATGAATAAGGCAAAAGATATCTAAAAAACGGTGAAAAAGAAAGGTTTTGTTCGCTCAACGACACAACTTTTGCTTTAAATGGAATTTTGTGGATATTTACAGCTCACATCCTTTCTATATAGATGAGACCAGAACATCCCGGATCTCAAAGAAAAACATCTTCAATCGCACGAAACTCATTTGATTTAAAATATATCGAAGTGTGGTTTCCAGCAAAGGGGTTTTTTTTTTATTGATGTGCATAATAATAGGGGTCGTCTGCAAAACCTAACATTTCATCTAGCGCCGAGCGCACATGCGCGCTAAATATGTTAAATGGTTGACATATTTAGAAAGCTTAGGTCAAGCCCTACAACGTTTACTTCTGGCACTTTTTACCGTTTGGCCGCGAAATTATTTAGAGCCGTCTTATTTGGGACACCATGTATATATATATATATATATATATATATATATATATATATATATATATATATATATATATATATATGTATGTATATATATGTGTGTGTGTGTGTGTGAGGGTATTGTGAGATTTTTTGACTTGTATCTTGTGGATTATACAAGCTTCACATCTAATAAAAGTAATTTATTTGTTTGCTTATAATTTTGTGTATCAGTATTTTTTCAATATGATTGCTAGATTCCTATGGAGGGAGGTAGCAAACCCGCTTTTGACGTTGGCCTCTTGACGCATTCCGGAAGTGCCGAATAGTACATTTTTAGATAAATCGCAATTGTCACAATCCGAATGCTACGAATGAAAGAAGTCCTTTCATGTTTGGTCGAATGTATTGATTCTTATCTCTACAGATAATCAGTTTTTTCCTGTCTAAGTGTTTTCTTTGATATGTCAATTTTGTATCAATATTTTTACTGTGTCCGTAAGAAGTTATTAATTTAGATAGAATTATCCGCAATCCTACTCTATAAAAATAACGATTTATTTGTTTGGTGTACGTAATGTTTACTGAATTTATAAATTCATTCTATATTTGTCTGGCTAAAAATGCACCGAGTAATGTATATAATGAGTGTATTGTGAGAATGTGTGGGTGAATATGTGTATATAAATTGTTTATTTGTTTCATACATCCTGTTTAATTCCTAGATACCACTTTCCCTGGACATACAACGGAACACTCAATCTTATTTCTCATAATATTCTCATACTTAGCCACTTGTGTAGTTCTGGTGTCTGTAAAAGTTTTTTAAAGAAGAAAAAGAAAAGTGAAATACTTGTTTCTTACGTGGTTAAAGAATTACTAAGTCTAGGTAAGGCTTTGAGAGGTCAAGGAATGTTCAATATATACCAATACTTAGCCAATGCTAAGTCTAAAAACATTTTAAACCCCCTAGAGATAAGGTTATAACAGAGAAAATGTTTACTGCCAATTTTCTGCAGCGGGAACATATGTGACGCCGTTTTTCTTTCGGCTAAAGCATCTATCAATTCAATTTGATGAGTCTCTTTCAATGAGAACAGAAAAAGCAAATAACGTTAATGTTTTCAAAAATTTTGGGGAGCAACTCCTGCCAGTTTCTTCAAGAAGCCATTGATGCTTCCCCGCCTTCAACTTACATATAGAAAAACAAACGTTAATTTCAAATGATGTTCAATAGAAACACGACGCCCATGAACTACACATTACGTCAAACGCTATAAAGACTGATTATGTCTGGGTTAGGAGAAGGGAGGGCTTTGAGGGGTAAGCCAAGGGCCTTAATTTTTAATGATTATTAATACCTAGCCAGAGCTAACACTGGAAAAAATTTAACCTCCCAGTGATAAGTTTAAAACAGAAGGAATTTTCCCCTCCAAACTTTCTGCACTGGGAATATAATCCACACTAACCGACTAAATCATTTATTCGAAAAGGCAAGGTTATTGTTTAAATTGTTTTCAGCCTTAGCTAAGTATTAATAAAAATTAATAAACATGAAACACTATCTCCCTTGCCTGACCTCACAAAGCCTTTACGGGTACTAAACGAGACATAATCAGTTTTTATTAAAGCTCAAGAGGCGTGTTATTCATTAAAAGCGTATATCGGAACCGTCTAGAATATTTCCTTTAGAATTTCGTACTTGCGGGATTTGAACTTTTGCATCTAACTGAAAAGGCAAAAATTAAAACGTAAACAAAAGATCAACAGGAATCTTTGAAACAGATTCCTTCCGCAAATAGTGGGAGGTTACAGTAAAATAATCAAAACAAAAACGTCCACATTACAGGCAAATTCCAATAAAACCACCAGCACTAGAAGCTAAAACGTAATAACTGTAATTAACTCAATTAATAAGTATCATAAAGGATTATATCCAAGAGCCTAGCTGTCTAAAGCTAATGGCTTGAGATTAGGGATTTAAGGGAAGCAATAAGCGAAAATAGCAGCCATAACTGCTAGGTAGAGGAGTCCAAGTTTCTAGGAGTATCATTACACGAGTTGAGTGGTTTCTAAGCTCTTGGATGATGTTTTACGAAGCAAACCGTGTTTCATCTTCGACCAAAAAGTGTGATGATTAATGTCCACAGAAAGCAATTTTTCATTTGTACATTCCATAAGTCCAGGCTTATTTGCTGGATATATACGAGTATATGTATATACATTTCTCACTTTTTCTTATTTCTCTCAATCGAAAGGGTTCGATAAAACAGTATACCATTCTCTAGCGGTGTTGATCCTCTCCATGTAACAGTATTTCGTCGGCAATATTTCCGACTTCTTCAGATTTCCTTCCTGCATCCTTAGTGGTTAGTAAGGGAAAACATTCATACATTCATTCCCTTACTAAGAACTAAGTAAGCAAGGTGGCTGCCTAAAGAAGTCGGAGAGGAAACCAACGAAATATAGCAGCATGAAGAGGAGCAACACCGCTGGCGGGAGTGGCCGTATCGCAAACCAAACATGTGACCCCCAGCGAAGAAATGTTAATCAAAATATTATATATATATATATATATATATATATATATATATATATATATATATATATATATATACATACAGTAGACTCTCCCGGCGTCGTCGGGACCAGGTTACAGTCAGATTAGAGAAAACACCGGATTAGAGAATAAGGAGCGTTCAGTTATGTATTTGAAAAATCCTTATTATTTGAGGATATCATAATATTGAACATTTTTAATATTGCATATGTAAGTAAAATTTAGATATCTAATCCAGCTGCAGGTGCAGTAATGTTAGTAAAAACATTTATTTCCTTAGTAGAAACGCACAACAAGTTCCTGCTTCTAACACATATGCCTTCTTTGTGTTCCATTCAATGAAATACCACGAAACAAATGTTTGGCTAGCTAGGAAGGGAAGGTTTTCTAGAAAATCATTCCTCTCAGAGACCGCCGGATTAGAGAGAGCGACGGATAAGAGAACGCCGGATAAGGGAGACTCTACTGTGTGTATATATATATATATATATATATATATATATATATATATATATATATATATATATATACACAGTAGATTCTCCCTACTATATATATATATATATATATATATATATATATAAATATATACATATATATTTATACACATACATAGATATTTGTCTAACTTTTATGGGCTAACATATTGAAAATATCCACTCAAGGAAAAACATAACTACAAAAGCAAAACAAAAAAAAATGGAAACGAAACCACCTTGAAATATATTTTCAAAACATTGCTGAATATCTCACCTTCAACTCTATTAGTAAATGCCTACCTGTCAATCGCTGACTTGTTCTCCATTGATAGTTCGAATCTGAGATAAGATTCTAGTAAAAGAATGTCCACGTGGTCTGTAAACGTCACCGCTTAATCTTTGCGCGGTGGACATTTATCATGAGAAATTACAGGAAGAGCCAAAGGAGCGGCAGAGACACGCACAGCTGCTCCCTGGATATCATCATTAACAAGCTCCGGTCAGATAATGACGGCAATTCATCCTAAAGACATTACTTTCATTGACCGTAAAATTGATGACATATTACAACGTTGTTATCATAAAAAAAAAAACTACAACAAAAACCGCTACTTCATCCTTGTCTTGATAATCGACCAAATTGTGTCTAAAATTGGAATAATACACACCTATAAGAATGCATAATAATTTTGTTATTCATAAAACTCCACCTCACAGGAATTGTGTAATGTGAAGAAATTCCTTAGGGACATTGGCTATTTTATAATTGTTACAACCTATTTATTTCGTTGTATGTTCGTTTTAGAACAGCATTATTTTAAACAAATTAAGGAAGAGGTGCAATAAAGCAAGAAAAAATGGTACTATTTTATCGACCCTAATCCTTCGAAAAAAGGGAAGACTTATTAAATGTAGCATTCCATAAATAATGCCGGTTTTTAATATTCTTTATTTTTATATTCCCTCCTTTTCAATTTATTTCTGTTTGTATATTTCGTTTATTAAATAATTAATCACACTTTTATTTATCATGCTCGTGTATGTGAAACGTATTTATTCCGTGCTGAAATTTCATTCGTAATGGATTCCACAACAACCTACTTACGCCTTGTTATGCTTTGGTTATATGTAGAAATATATGGCGAAAAAGTCATTAGTGAAAGACAAGTGCAGCGGTGGCTTAAACGATTTCGAGCGGGAAACCGCAAGCCTGAAGACGAGCCTTGTACAGGTCGACCGACAGAGCTTGACGACGAAATCCTACAGGCTACTGTAGAAGATAAACCTGTTGTAACTGTCGAAGAGCTAGCAGAAAAACTTGGACCGACACATTCTACAGTCCACCGACTAAATTTCCGCCAAGAAAATAGTAACGTTTTCGTTTTTGCTTTACTTGGCTTCCAGGTAGACGTTTTATAAGTAATTGGACTTGGGAAAACTAATGAAACCATTTCCAAGGCCATATCTATAACCCTTGTCGTGAACTTAGATATTTCTTGGAAGTTTTGTATACATTTCTATGTATCTCGTAGCCCTTTGTGAAATCGTAATAAATGTAAGGATAATCTATTCCAAAGCTTATTCAATTTTGTACAATTACGGGTCTTATATGATTTTGGATATAGCGATCTCATTTGGCTCCTAACTGAAACAATTTGCACAGAGGGGCCTGTAAGTTTTTTGTTGTGGCGCTTAAGATCATGCTTCTCTTTGAGATGTAATTCTATTTCTTTTTATCTGTTAATTTTTTTTCACGAACGATTAAAATTAAACATTAACTGTTTCTAGTGTAAGGTGCCCAAATGACACGAGTCAGACTTTTCTTTTTTTATGGTGTCTAGTAGGTTGAAATCGGGGTGTACTATAAGGAAATGCATATTCAAATCCAAGTTGAACCTGGTGCCACAAAAGATCAAATTAGACCAGACCTGATTTTAGTTTGATCTTAAAATTATTAAAGAATTCAATATATCTATGAATTTTCACCCAAATTGAAATCAGAAAACGGCGTTGGAATACGCTCAAAAAGACGCCTTGGAATTGCGTATGACAGAATCTACTGGACAGAATTAAATACCTAAAGGGGCATATAAAGCGGCTTTGTGATTACGTTCACCAATTTCTATTTGGTTGAAAATTCGCGGAGATATTTTATTTATTTATAAGCCAAAAAATTGTTAATATAGTTATAAAAAATCCAGAGGGCGTCAAAATTGGCCGATTTTCAACCTGTAAAATGTTTTTGAAAGCTTGAGTACTTAATTATTATGAAAAATCCAACTGGTTAAAACGAAATGTAGTGGGTTTGTTTTACTATATAATCTACATCGTTTTCCTAGAATATGACGGACCTAATTGCATTTTAAGTCATCAAAAAAATTACATAAAAAATGTATAGTTTTTGTCTATTTTTCTCAGCCGCGAATCGATGAAAACATTATAGAAAGTGTTATTAAAATCGTTTGACGTCTTGAAAAGCTCTCTGAAATTAATACTTTCGGAGTTATGAGCGAAAGATGTTCGAAACAATCGTAATTTTTTCGATTTACGCATAGCTCAATTACTATTATATAAGGTCTTCCAAAGATAGTCCACTAAAAATTAGCTCCCCCTGACAATTTTACGTTTCAGAACCCCTAGGGAACGAAAAAAACGGTGGTTCAAATTTGTACATATATGTATATATATATATATATATATATATATATACATATACATATATATACATATATACATAAATATACCTATTCATATCTGTCTGCTCGCGCTCTAGCTCGGCGAATAATGGTCTGATTTTGATGAAATTTGGTAGTAAGCAAAATCCGTTTATCGGAACATGGTTTTTCCGGCAGCGAAATTCGTGCGAAAAACATGGTAAGGCCATGAAACCTTTTCAAGAATCGTCAAACCAAGATAATAACTATCTGCCCAAATGAGACTAGGGATAAGAACGGAATCGCACTAAGATGAAGCAGTTCCTGCGAGTTGGACTTTTTACAGATGAACCCTCGTCTAAATTCCATCCTAATGTTATCTTTCTCTCAGCGATGCACAATGCACAGAAAACGTTTTAGACAACGTACATTTTTATCAATAGTTATTAAAGTTCTCTGCTCGTCCATGGATGTTTAGGGTGGAAACCGATATATATATATATATATATATATATATATATATATATATGCTCATCGCTAATGGCATAGGTACAGAAGCGCCGTAAAAACAATAATTAAAAAAAGTATCTGATTTCTTTTCTTTAATAAAAAATAAACTATTATTAGTTATTAGAAATGTTATTATATTATTCGAATACGTTTTACTGTTTCTAATCAAATTCATGAGATTTCCTTTGATTTACGACCAATTTAATAGAAAAGCAGCTGTTTTAATGTACTTTGTTATAAAGATTTCATTTTATAATAAAACATATTTTTCATAAGCGTTGAATTTTAACGTTAATTAGATGGCTTTTCTTAATAGAAGAGCATTTAACCTCTCTGGACGTAGTCATAAAATGCGGAAATGAATAAAAATATACATTCTTATCAAGTCGGGCGAAATTTATTTAGGGACATTTTGATAGGGGTAACAGTGATTATTTCTTTCGTTTCACCGAGATAGGAGCCGACCTGAAGGGTTGGTAGGACTGGTTAGATAAATCGGTGTTGCCCCTATCTTCATTGCACTAACGACTTGATCGGTCCCATGGGGGCAACACTGATAGCGGACAACTAATTGCCCGTGACGAATATATTCATTTGGTTTTCTTCTCTATCATAACTGGAATGGTGGGGGGGGGGAGAACTGGTTTGTATCTTTGTTATCTTAATTCCCCTTCATCCCCCCTCCTCCTGAATCACAAAAATAAACCAAACATTCAGATTTGATTGCGCGTTTTCTCTAAAAATGGGGATTCCCACATTCAAAAATGTCCATACTACTTTTCAAGTTGTAATGAGGAACCCATTTTTTTTAATGAATTTCAGCAACCTTTACTATACTAAAATTTGTTTTCTACGTAACAGTAAATATGTTAAAGCAAATCAACTTCTATAATACAAAATGGTATATTAAACCAAAATAAATAAAATAAGTATATTACCTAAATAATAATTCAGTTGGTGTAAATAAAAAGTGGTTATTTTGGGGCTGTAAACAATTGAATAATATAAACTTTAATTTGACTTATTCATGGTCACCTAAAAGTTATCGTAGTCTTCTTCCTATGCATTTAGTGGACAATACTCCTTCTTCCTTTTAAACTTTCGCTCTAGGGAAACATTATTACAAAAACGTTTCTCATTTTCTTACCTTGTTTTACTAAAAAACTTATTATACTGTAAAATGAAATAAAAAAAATAAAAACAACCAATTAGAAACGCTTTTTTTTTGCCATCCAAGATGCTGCGATGAATTTTCTCAACGAGCCGTGGGATGAGAAAATACCTGCCGCCGGTGGGGATCGAACCCACCATCTCCCGCATGAGAATCTAAGGCTTTAGCCACTATATCACGGGAAGACCCGTACTTGACTTCTTTTTTAGAATTATTGCACGTAAAAGGAAATATATCTCAATATTAGTACGTAAAAATGGGAACCCCAACAATTACTACCTACTTTAACTCTTCAATCAAGTTGGTAATCACCAGGAATAATTTTATCCTATCCTATCCGTTTCTGAAAGGAACGAAATATGAATCTTCTTAAAATTAACGTATACATGAATTTCAATAGCAAGTTGTTTGGATAAATCCCATTCTTCCGCATTATTTAAGCATTGGGATTGTTTTTAGGAAGATTCAAGAGCGTTTTAATTTTAGTTGCTCTTCCGCAATAACATTTGAACAAATAGTGCCCCATACATCAAATTGATCATCTTGAACGTTACCACGACAAGGTAGTGTAAGTTGGTTACGAAACCAAACGCTGCTGAAACCACAAAAAGTTTGAAACCGTTCCCTCCACCAATAGCCGATACTAGTGGAGTTGTAGCCGCTGCATGTATTATTCTGCGGATTCCTCGTTAGCCACACCACATCCCTGTCGAATCCGAGCAAACTTTGCTTGGGGGTTTAGTGGGTTACAATCTAATGGCCGCATGATTAGTTCGCAAAGTATCTTCGTTCCAATCAGTTTGTGGTGTTGGAGGGGTGTGGCTTACTGCTCCCAACTATATATGGACGGTGAGTTCGGACTGTGTTGGAGTTCGTTATGGGATTTTCTTGGAATTTCCTATTATATAAAGAGCGTTTAATTAAGCTGAAAAGGAAGTTACTTCTAAAATGAATGTAATTTCATATGACATGAATACATTAATACATGATATAAACTTATGATATCATTTTCAGCGGCTACATTCTATGTTAACATACATAAAAGAGTCACAAGAAGAGTTATTCCAATCTTTATATAGCCCGTTCAGGGAAATATTTCGGGCCATTTCGAAATCCGTTTAATGAACTAAAGCTTACATGAAAAGCTATAAAAACTAATTATGTCTGGTTTAGGGCCCGGGTAAGCTTTGAGAGGTCCAAGCAAGCGTAATAATGTTTTATGTTTATCAGTACTTAGCCGAAGCTAAGGCTGAAAACCTTTTAAGCTATAACAAACCTGTCCAAATAGATGGTGTAGTTGGAAGGAAAAGGGCGTGGCGTATATTCCCGGTGCGGTAAAATTCGTGGGAAATATTCAATCTGTTTTCACCTTAAAGCTTTGGCTAAGTATTGATAAACGTTAAACACTATCTTTCATGACTGATCTCTCGAAGCCTTCCCTGGTCCTTAACGAGACATACCCAATCAATAGGTTTTTATAGTGTTTCACGTAAAGTGTAGTTTATTAAACGGCTTTGAAAATTATTATTATTATTTGAACGGGCTATAGTAGGATCAATGTATTTTGGATTGGTGGAAAGGGTAGAGCTTGCGGGAATCGCCAACCAGAACCCCGAAATGGCTTTATGTCTCTACGAAACATCCTTTGTTTGTAAATGATAATTTGCTGTTCTCATTGAAAATATTTGACGCAGGAAAGTCCTTATATTTAAGGCGGAGGCACCATATTTTGCAAGAAGAATGGATAAACCTTAAGATTGGTATTTATGGGTTGGTGTCTTGCAGAAATACCGATTCAGGAACAAAGTATCTTTTCAAAATGGAATCCTTCAGCCACTAAATTAAGCAGTTGCCTGACGTATAAGCATGTCCTCTATAGTTGGCCAAACATAGCCCTATCTGAACGATACGATGCGTGTCCCCAATTAACACGCTACCATTTCCCGGATTATGCTTATCTGTTTTATCTTGGAGTTAATAAAGCAAAGCTGCTCTCCCACTGACAACTGTCATTCTTAATAATTTAACAGACTAACATCCAAACCAAATGTTAGTTTAATACCTACTCCTATTCTGAAATAAGGTATTTTATTGTGTATTTGACATATTTGGGTTTGGTTTCACAAGTTATTCGTTCTATATGAGTATGTATTAAGAATGACTATTTTTTAGAGATTGTTGAAAATCGTTAAAAAATATTTTAGTGAAAACTCTTTGCGGAACTTTTTAATTACTGGAAATAGAACAACGTTTTATCATAGGTAAATCTTACTATTGTTTTATTCATTTTTATAAAATAGGCAGATGGTCAAATCTATATCAATCTATATTTATAATAAAATTCTAACGGATCGCTGTCTGTACATGGAAGATATATGGGAAAAAATACTTTTGGGGGCGTTTATCAACCCAATAGTACCCAAAACAATGATTTTTAGAATTTTTGTCTGTTTCTCTGCTGTCTGTCAGACAATGTATACACACTAGGGGTCAACAATCCCTAAGAGGTCAGCTTAGTGGCTGTGTCGGTTGTTAGGAACCCGAGCTGCCTGTATGCTTGATCCCCGATGGCTATACGTCTAATATCGTGTGTAGAGAAGTCGATTTTTTATATACCCCCAAAAATTCTGCCCTAAGTCACTATCCACGCGGACGAAGTCGCGGGCGAAGGTCGTATAAAATAAAACTCTTTTACGTGTAAGTAATATTTATTAAAATCCGCCAACCGGTTTCACATCCACTTTGATGCCTCTTCAGGAGCACGAAGACTAGTCTTAAGCCAAGTATACAGCCTAACCTTGCAAATGGCAGAAGCTTCGCCTTCTTATAGTTAGGCCTCATAGTTAGGTTTCTTATACTTTGTTTTTCTAGTTGGGCCGTTTACTTCCGTTTCTTAGTCCCAGGGAAAGCATCAAAGTGGATGAGGACTGGAAGGTCAATTTTAATCACAATTACTAGTGAGGAAAAGGTTTTATTTTCACATTTGACCTTCTTCCTATTTTATAAAAATTATTGAAAAAATTAGAATTATTTTCGGGAATTGCTTTTCTTTTTTTTTTAGGGCGAGAAAATAATGCTAAACTAAGAAAATAAACAATAACCATAGATAAAAATCTCTGATAAGCCCAAGATTATTTTACATAACACACACATATATATTGAATTATTAATTGTATTAGATGTTCAACTAAACCTTTAATTTTCCTGAAGAAATTAGCGTTATACATATTACTAAATAACCTATTGGTTATGATAGGAGTTAGGGTGTGGAGAACCGACTCGGGAAGAGATATTGTTCTGCAGGCGGTGTAGAGAATGCATGTAGGGTGTAGAATGTGCAGTATGCAGGCTTCCTGCTAATGTGCATACGGCCTGTCCGATGCAATGTGTTCCATACAATACTCCATACAGGACATCCTAAGCAGATGCTTGTTATAGCTGGCATTCTCTCCAACGACAGCTATGTTTGTGGATATCTGTTGGGGCGATGTGTCTACGGAGTTTACTGTGTAGTCTGCAGGAGCTGTGAAGTCTAGTACAGCATGTGAGCAGCTGGTAATTATAGGATATTCCGATCGAATTTATGAACTGATGTTGCAGGGGAATGACATTTTAAAAAAATATCATTCCATTTTGAATTTCATCCATCCAACCTACTTGTGTTTGTGTGTATTCTCCTCCTGGATGAGTGCATAATAATAATTTGATAATCATTTTTTTATTTTTATCAACACGATTAGTCGCTATGGATGAGGTAAATTATATGAAAACTCGGACCTACACCAATAGTCCAGGGTGCATCTCTTTTCCTAAATGTTGTGTAAATACCATCAGAATAACTCAAGTAACAATAATTGGAGGTATGCGTAAATCTAAAAATTCCTGGAAATTTTTTGATAATTTTAAATATTATCAAAATCGAATAAATCACGATTTTTTTGGCTCTTAATTCAAGAACACTAGAGACCTTCAGGCGTCAAAAGATCTATAATGAAATATCCTAAAACGTTATTAAATTTAGAAACGTTAAAATTGATTACAAAAGAGAAATTAGTATGAAAAAATGGGTAAAAAGTAGCCCCAAAAATTCATAAGAATGAATTCCATATTTCTCACCAAATTTCGTTTTAATCGATTTCATAGTTTTTGCACAATAATTATGCAAATGAGTTATAGGCGAAAATAGTAGTAGCAAACCCTGAAAAAATGCTTTACATATTTTAAATATTTAAAAAAAAAAAAAAAACATTAATGCATTCAAGCTTTCAAAAACTCTTTTACATATAAGCGTTGTTTTGAACACTTTCTAACGTCGATTGCTGATTTAAATTTGTTTATAAGCACAAATATTGTTAAAAACTTTGAATAATTCCTAAAGACATTCAAATTGATTGGTTTCCAATCTGTAGTATGTTTTTCAAGAGGTTTCCCAAAATGTTCAATATTTATCGGAACAAATCCTAGTAAATCGTTTGTGTCCTAAGTATGGGAGAAACGAGTTTTTAAATTGGGGCTTAAGGAAGTCAATAGCCACAGAAATCCATATAATAACATTGCTATCAATCTCTTGCGAAAAATTAGCAATTTTCTTATTGAGATTTATACCTTGACTCCCGTAAGTAAATTTAACATAAAATAACATTTTATTTTTCGAAGTCAAGGGATGGTTGTGATTCGGCTAGGAGAAGAAAACGTCAGATCTTCAGTTAGAAATCTATATTGGACTTCTTATTGAGATTTATACCTTGACTCCCGTAAGCTCGTGTAATATGTGGTTGACATTTCTCTGTTGACCATTTAACAAAATTCATGGATTATCACTAGTAGTTGGACAGACTTCGCACTGAACTGCAGCACCGCTGGGGAAAAAACCTTCGCCCATATAAAAGTTAATATTAAATTAATTTAATATTATATTTATGTATATATACACACTTATAGTTAGTATATAAGTCAGAAATTTACTCCGTTGAAGTTACCTGTTCACAAAACAACCTTGCTTGTTTATTTGCATTCCTCATTTGCACATCTTCGTGCAATTGGTTAATTACCATCACCAAAGTGTCAAGGAAAACATCCATTCAGCAGATCAGCTGTCAGGAGATTACAAACACACTATTTGTTCAAACACCGTCCAAGTTCTCTTCCGTCACTGTCACTATATGTAGGACTCTGTCAGAATCTAAATATTCCTACAAGTCTCTAATTCAGTAACACCATCACTCAAAAACTCTTGCTTTTCCTTAGTGCATCCCCCGTGGGGCCAAACGACGTATCGTGTTTCAAAAAAAGCTACAGCCTTTAAATCTTAACCGATTTCAATGATTTTTTTTTAAATGAAAGCTAAGAAAAGTTACAACATTGTCAGTCAGAGTTTTTTTTTGTTTTCCTTGTTTATTAAATTACGTGTAACGCAGTTAAAATCACTATGTTTTTAAATTTAACTTAAAATAACATTTTATTTTTCGAAGTCAAGGGATGGTTGTGATTCGGCTAGGAGAAGAAAACGTCAGATCTTCAGGTAGAAATCTATATTGGACGTTTCGACTGCACTTTGGCAGCCTTCTTCAGCTAAAAAAAAAGTTGAAGAAGGTTTTTTAGCTGAAGAAGACTGCCAAAGTGCAGCCGAAACGTCCAATATAGATTTTTGCCTAAATATTTGACGTTTTTTCTCCTCGCCGAACCCCAACCATCCCTTGAATTCCTATCACCGCAACGGCTAACCATCTCCATCTCCATTATTTTATTTTTCATCTAACTTAATATCAGCACTGATAATGTCGAAATTAAACATTCAAATCTTGATTAGACTTGGAAAAACTAAGACTGACTACATCTTCATATAACGTAATTTTATGTAAATTCAACAATAAGATTAATTGAAACGATATTTAGTATAGATAATAATTGTAATGAATTAAATAAGATGTTGAAATATTATTACTGTTATTAATTTTTATTTAACTATTTTATAAATTATTCTTCTTCATTTCTTTACAAAGCCTGCTTAAATATGGATAAGCATAAATAAGTTAATTTAATGAAAAAGGGAAATACAAAAAAATCTGACTAGACAAAGTGATGAAGGTAATGAAATTTAACCTTCATTAAAAAAAAAAAAAAAAAATTGCATTGGAATGGGTTAATATTCAAAGGATGTAACCTTTTTTGACACACGATATGTCTTTTGGTCTCCCTGTGCGCCGGGAAGGATTCATTTTCAATGCATTATCATGAAAAAATAAATCAAATTTCACAATATTTCTAAATCACACACAAAGCATTAGCGAATTATCCAAGGATAAGCATGGTACGGAAACACCCTTTTATGAAATAGCTCCTGCTATCGGATTTATTCACTTTTGTAGTGGAACACAATGAAATAACAAAGCAATATGGATACTAACAATGAAATAACAAAGCAATATGGATACTAACAATGAAATAACAAAGCAATATGGATACTAACAATGAAATAACAAAGTAATATGGATACTAACAATTTTATATTTTGATAAAGTGAATTAACTCATTTGAAAATGTTATTCAACCAACTGGGAAAATGATAATTTTATTCAGGAACGTAGAAATGTATTGAGTTGATTCCTGAATAATACAAGGTAAGTAGGTGGCGCCGCCAGTGGCTGCTATCTGCATTATTAGTGGCTCCATCGTTATCACTGGGCTTCCCCGGGTATCAATCTATTGTACACTTTAATTACATCATGTTCCATATAAAAAATAATTTTTTAAAAACTTCTTACATTTTTATTATTTTCTTGTCGACATTATTCTAAACATTTTCTTAACCCATTTCGTCCCAAAGTTGCGTAAACGCAACATTATTTTAACGATTTTTTTTCTCAGGCAAATAAATATTTTAATTTAGTTTGAATAGTTTTTTCTAACATGGCAACCCCTTAAAGAAAAGGAAAAAAATTCTTAAGCCCAAATAAAATGTTTTGCTATTTAGTTTTTTTTTTTTTTAATATTGATAAAAAGATTGAATTGTGAAGTGTGTTAGTTTGCCTAAAATATCTATGCATTTTTTTAACAATTTTTTTTTTATTTTTTGCTCTAATCATTACTTGAACATATAAGAAGTGTAACCAATAAAAGTAATTGCGATCATAAATTTCTATGGCAATTCTGTGGCCCTGCGAACATAATGTTGCGTTTACGCAACTTTGGGAAAAGCTAGGCATGTCAGAAAATACCATGATTTTATTATAATATCGTTATTTATTTACTTTTTAAATTTTGTATTACTTTAAATAATATTTTAGATAACTTTGGCTTCAGCAGAAAACATAATTACAATTTTTAAAAAAATACAGTGAGTCAGAAAATGATTTTTTTTGAAAATTTTGTGAGCATTGCACACGTAAAGTCAGCTGACATTTACTGCAGATGAATATTGTTTGTGATTAGCATTGGTGATATCTTCTTAGTTGTTTATCTTACTTGACGATCAGATGGTTTCTTTCGCCTTATCTTGGAAGAAGGAAGGCAGGATTTTGATGGTGCAATGCTCTCAAAATTTTCATAAAAATAATTGTTTTACTGAATTTTTTTTTTTAAGGTTTAATTGTTTTCAACTGAAGCCAAAGTTATATAAAACATTGTTTAAAGTAATATAAAATTTAAAAAGTAAATAAATAACGATTTTAATAATAAAATCATGGTATTTTCTGATATGCCTAGCTTTTCCCAAAGTTGCATAAAAACAACATTTTTTTTCTCCTAAACTATAATTACTAATTCTTTGTTTTTGGTTTTTATACATTCTTTTAAGTGCCTAAGAGGTAAAAATAACGAAAAATGTAAAAAAAAAAAAAAAAAAAAAAAAAATCCAGTAGAAATAGGCTTGGGATTTAATGGGTTAACACTAATCAATAACAATTCAATATTCACAGATTTCCTAAAGACAGTGGGGATAAGAACGGAAACGCGCTAAGTTCCTGCGAGTTGACTTAATTTTATTGTTCAAAAGTGCCCTTCTATTAGAAGTGAAACCAAAATAAATTATTTACTTTTTAAAAAAATTAATATTCAGCAGTTATTTCCTAGTCAGTTCCTTCTTAGCGCGGTTCCTCCCTCCCTCCATAGGGAGGATACCCGCTTATGAGGTTGACCTCATGATGCAATCCGGAAGTGCCGGCTTGCAAATTTTATGTTTTATAACGGTGGTTCAAATTAGAAAAACGAATGAGGTCATTTTTTAACGGGAAATCTTTAACCGTTTTTGAGAAAAGTGGAAAAAATGGTTTTGTAACTCGTTTTCGGTTTCGGTACTTAGAAACGTGGGATTCAATTGAAATATTTTATACATTTTTGAACGTCATCTATAATGAGAAGTTTACATTTTGGTTCCATATGGAGTTAAGGAAGTCTTCGAAAAAAAATATTTATTACTAGACGTGAAAAGTATTGGGATCATCGTAAATATCCCGGGAATGGTTGGGAAATCGTGGTGAGTGGAAGGTGGCCATTCGAAACCTATGTAAATTCTCTACAAAAAAGATTCAGTTTTGTTGTTATGGACGGGTTTTTGTCTTTTCTAACTCACTTTTTAATTGTTTGTTTTTTGTTTTAAATTGAATTTATCTGTAAAATTAGTATTATAATAAAAGAAGACATTAAAATGAGAAATAGTAATATAGTTTTCCTAGAGCGAACCTTGACAAGTAGAGGAAGTCATTTTTCAATGTCAGGTAGTAAGGTAGGTACCCTTGTCATCCGGGACGTATCTGGGGCCATAAAAGTATTTCAGCAAAGGCCTAACTAAAATTATAACTATTTTTATTTCAAGCTTTCCAAATGGCACTAGGGATATGAACGTAACCTCGCCAAGATGACGCAGTTCCCGCGAATCGGACTATTTAAAACTAATCATTGCATGAGGTTAGAAATAAATCAATATACGAAATTGTTTTTATGATTAGGGTGCTTCTATTTGTTTGTTACGTTTACTTTATTAGAAAATATGACATCAGCGATTTAGGTTGTACTCATTACTGAAGTTTTAGAAAACCATTTTAGAAAATTATTATAGATAGCCGAATACCCGTGCTTCGTCACGGCAGATAAGTAGTTATTTTATAGAGTTAATTAATCTATCAACAAAAATTAACGCTACTACATAATTTTTTGCAGTTTATTATAGCAGCCCCGAAATTTTGATTAGATGGTAAAATATGTCTTATAACCCTTAAAAATAAATTAAATAAGATCATTTCATTTTTGTTGTAATAGCGTTTTATTTGCCTAAAACTATTCAAAGTTCTAAATTGTTAGTAATCCACACCCCGGAAATGGTAGCAGCCCCCCCCCGACATTATTTCGTACATACGCCCGTGGTTACCAGTAGCAGCAGCGTAACCAATACAGATTAAATTTTGTTATCAATAACAAAGTACGGTAAAATTTAAAAATTTATGTTTCTCACATGTCATTTGAAAACACCCATTATATTTGCGAGCATTACCAAGAGGTGTTCTGACTGGGGATGCTGATGGGTAAAGAGGCTGTGTGAAAGGGGTCGGGATATTATTACCTCGGATGGACCATTGCCAAGTATAGCGAAAACTCTCCAGTGAAATGAGCCACAATTAAAATGGTGATTTTGTCCCTCATAGCATAAACTCTATGAGGGACAGTTTATTTCTAGTAATTCAAGGTCTGCCATCATAGTTGAAATTAGCAACGCTTGCTGCCTAGGCTAGCCTCCTCTAACCAACTCAAACTTTAAACCCCTCTAAAAATACTTAAAAATTCGAATATCAAAAAATCTTTTCTTAGCGAGTGTCTACATGCTAAGGAGAGTGTCCATAGAAAATTTCAAATTTTTCTGTCGAGTGGTTTGGGCTGGGGGATGATAGGTCAGTGAGTGAGTGAGTGGTATTTGACAAATATATAGTAGACTAGCTGAATACCCGTGCTTCACCACGGCCGATAAGTATTTTTTATATTGAGTTAAATAAGATATTATCAAAATTAACATTAACGCTACTAAATAATTTTGTACAGCTTATTATTGCACGGACCCCAGGAAACACCATGTGGAGGTAACCGTGCTTGTTTCCGTTGGAGAGTAAACAAAAAAAAAAATACAACAATCGCTTAAAAAGGTAGGTAAACATAGACAAATACACGTTGAAAAGCATAAAACTAACAAATTTGAAGTTTTAAGCACTTATCTCTTCGATTGACATCGCCCCACCGAACATTACAACAGAATCTTATTGTAGAGAATTTAGTAACCTTTCGACTAGCCGCCTTCCACTTACTACGAGTTCCCAACCGTTTTCGAGATATTTTAGAAAATATAATGAGATCCGAAAACTTTGTATCACCATTCATACAATTTTTTTCCATATACTTCGTTTCTGAATACCCAAACAGAAAATTAGTTTTGAAAAGTATTTCTATCAATTTTTCTGGTAAATGGCTACAGAACTCCCTTAAAAAATGGTTTTATTCGTTTTCCTACGTTAAGGAATCTTTCGCACAAATTTCGCCCCAAAAACCATGTTCCAGTAAACGGATTCAACTGGTTAATGAACTTGACCTTTTAAATGAGAAGAAAGATTTTTGTACCAAATGTTATCAAAATCGAACCATTTTTGAGCCGATGAGGAACTCCTTAATAATTCAAACCCCCCTAAAAATACTTAAACATTTGAATATCAAAAAATTCTTTCTTAGCGAGTGTTTACACTCTAAACGTATTGTCCGTGCAAAATTTCAAATTTTTGTGTCAAGTGGTTCGGGATATTATTACCACGGATGGGCCATCACCAGGGCGTAAACTCTATGAGGGAAATTTTATTTCTAGTAATTCAAGGACTGCCATCATAGTGAAAATTAACCTCAATTAAAAATAATACTATGAAATAGATAATGTACGGTAACAGCTGTTCTGTTGTCGTCCTAGCAACGCTTGCTGCCTAGGCTTGCCTGCTCTACCAAGTAAAACTTTAAACCCCTCTAAAAATACTTAAAAATTCGAATATCAAAAAATCCTTTCTTAGTGAGTGCCTACATTATATAGGGAGTGCCCATGCTAAATTTCAAAATTTTCTGTCGAGTGGTTTGGGCTGGGGGATTATTGTATACTATATTTATATATTATTATCAATATATATTTATTTAGTGAAGCCTTGTAATATAAATCTAAGTCATCATATAGATTGAAGATATTGATTTAAGTCCGGAACATGATAATGTATGTTGTAGCATCCCGCATTCTTCTATCCAACGAACATGTTGTAACTCTTATCTTGAACTTGTCAGAAGCTATATCGCTCTCATGGCGTTCTTATCGAGACGGTCTCTTAAGTGCTGAGTGCACTCAGGTTAAACCTATCTTCTAAGAATTCCGTCACGCAGGAACTGCATAACTATGCACATTCATCAGTATGGTGGGTAGATTATGCCGCATTCCTGAAGAATTCGCTTAACCTTATATTTATCAATAAAAAATAAAAATAAAAACATTTTTGCATATTTATATTTGTGATGAACAAGGGGGTCAATTGGTTTAATTTTCACGAAATCACAAAAAGTGATTCACACAAAAAATGAAATACCTTAGATATAAGGAAATTTAATCTAATAAACGCACCCTAAGGCCCGGTGCATACTGAATAAACTGGTAAATTCGTTAAATAGGTTTCCTATTGCTTCAGTTTCACGTTTCATCAGTGGATCTACTAGTTCTAATAAGCGATCAAAAACTGGCTTCGACATCCTAAAAAAATCCTTAAATTTATCAGAATCTCTGTTTTAGTTCCCGAGCTAGAATAGAACAGCTGTGTTGCCGATCCCTAATCATCGGGTGAACCTAGTACTTGCGATTTTTTTTACCTTATTTTTTAGCCACCACCACAACACTAGGTCTGAATCAATCACGAAACAAATGGAAGACAGTTTATTCTGTGTGCACGCTTCAATGAAATATGTTTCATGAAACCAGTTTCTTCAGTGTGCATCGGGCCTGAATTTGTAATGGGCAAATGACTCAATTATTAATTCAATTTTTGATTGATCCCTAAGTTTAATGAAACGATGTTTTGTTTTTTTTCAAAAATAATAGCCATTTTGTATACATTTTTACATAAGCACAGCGTACACCAAATGAGTAAAATTTCAACGATTGGGGCCATATTAGTAATATGTGTCTGGCGTAAACCCCCTCCCCTTCTCAATGACTTAAGCCGAATATCGTGGAAAAAAAAATTGTCTACGTTATTGTATTATCAGACTCAATACTCACCAATAATGGCATTTATTAAGAGGTAATACAATCTTGTGAGATCAAAATCAAAGTAATTTTTGAATTTATAAATCACAAATAAATCAATATTTTTCAAATATTTATATCTAACGTTTTATATGGGATGTTAAAGTGTCAAAAAAAAAAAAAATAAAAAAAAAAAATAAATAGTTTCTATACTCTGACAAAAAATGGCGGCGCTATTTCTGACGAACCAAAAACCTCTTTTTTCATGGGCGATAGTCTGCATTACAGACTCTGCAGGGGGCAATTTTTAATCTAGAACGAAACAATAAAATTATTGAGAAAGAAGAAGGTTAAATCTAGTAAAGTAGGTACGTAGGATTTTTAAGAAATATTAATTTTTTCGAAATCGGATTTTTTGCCCATTTAAAATTTCTTTCTTCAACTAAACACTCTTGGATATAATTTTTGATTAGTTAAGGAAGAATTTCAGCCCATAAAAAATGATTAAGGAAGTATTACCCCTTAATCGTATATAGTGGGTATGATCGATGACGTTTTGAAGAAATTGTTTAAAAATTCTTACCCGAATGCAGCCTCAATAAATGGCTAACTTCCTTCGGAAAGTACTAAAATATACACTGAATTATAGCCTGTAATATGAGATTGGTGATGGTGTTATTCGTGGTGTTTGCGTGCTTGGTGTTTACACAGGCAATCCATTAGGAAACAAGTGTCGAGTGGTTGGGCTTGTTGTGATGGGGTGGGTTTTATGGCGCTGTTATCATCCGCTGTACTTATATGGTCATGATATTTTATTATCTGGATTTTATTACCATAATTTCCCTCTTGGGGGCTGTTATGATTATACGCCTCATAGAGCCTCCAGAAACAATGTACTACTGATTCGGAAGCAATAAACGATTAAAGATTTACTTAATTTTTCTTGTATCTTATCTAAAATGTTATGCCCAAATATATATATATATATATATATATATATATATATATATATATATATATATATATATATAAAAGGAGGAGAGTTTGACTCGTATTATGGACGACCTGTGTTCCGAAGTCGGGCTCAAATACTCAGGGTCCACCCATTCACCAAAAAAAGCTTTCCTCCTCAAGGTTGACTTTCATCCGACCTGAGATATATCTTTGGCGTATATGGAACCTTTCTA
Source organism: Gonocerus acuteangulatus (assembly GCA_946811695.1). Lineage (NCBI taxonomy): Eukaryota > Metazoa > Arthropoda > Insecta > Hemiptera > Coreidae > Gonocerus > Gonocerus acuteangulatus. Next base: position 24,286,108 of record OX328127.1, read on the forward strand.
TTGAACGTGGCTTGACCGTTAGCTGAGATATAATTATTGGCGTTGATATTTAGTGTAAAAAACAAAAAACAAACATTAAAATATCCAAGAAGAAAATGCCTCTCTTCTCAGTTCGTTTGTCATTTATATATAAATAGCTCCTAATTAATAATAATAAGAAGCAGAGGTTTGTTCGCCGCCCGGAAGTTGATTATAGATGTGCATTATTTTAAATAATAAACGGACCGTAGGCCGAGATAACTCGGAATAATTAAATATGAGCGGTATTTGTGTTTGAGCTGGCGACAGAAAATGGTGGAATGTTTGACGTTTATTTCTTCCTCCTGTCTCTATCTCTCTGCACACTCTTCAAATGCGCTTTGTTATTCGGGGCTTATTCAAAGTTATTCTCATATTATAATAATATTCTCTCGCTCGGTTACTGTATTGCTATCCAAGATATACACAATAACTTGTTTTACAAATTCATTAACTCCTCCCAAATAAACCTCACTGCATTGAAAATATACACAATCTCATATTGTTGGTTGTAAATATTTGTCTATTTACTTATATAAGGCAGAAGGACAATAATATAAAAAAAAATAAAATAAAGTATACATAATAAAATAAAGTTTTTAGCGAGCTCCTTCCCTCCTTCCATAGGGAGGAACTCGGCGTTGAAGTTGACCTGATGACGCAATCCGGAAGTGCCGCCTAGAAAATTTCAAAATTTCACTTTTCAGAACCCACAAAATCACAAAAATAACGGCGGTTCAAATTTGTGTTTGTGTATATATATATAAAAATCACGTGTGTTATTTATTTGTTTGTTTGTTCCTTATACAAGTCTACACCGTTTGACCGATATTGACCACACTTGGCACACAGATAGGTATTGATACGAGAAATCTCCTATCAAGATAGTCAAATTTCAAAATTTTGTCACAAGGTCAAAAGTTTTATTCAAGAAAAATTGGCTTCACTGAACCAATAGGATTGTGACGGCCATTTTGAATCGACTACGACTGGCCTCTGTCGGCTGTTAGATGAAGTGCTGTTGTGCTGGCCTTGCCGGTATCATTATGAACTAAAACAAATTCACATCGTTTGACCGATTTTCGTAACTGGGTATAGACAACTAGGTATCAAGTAGATCTTGATACGGGGAGAGTCATAGACAGAAAGTAGGTGTAGCATGGCACACTGGGTAACAGCTAGTATATATATATATATATATATATATATATATATATATATATATATTATATTATATGTGTGCCTGATCGCTCTCTCTCTCTCTCTCACGCTCAAAAATGGTCCGATTTGAATTTTAGTACAAAAATACGTTGTCTTATTTAAAACAATCCTCATACCGGAACACTGTTTTATGGGCGAAATTCGCCTTAAACATCGCTGCATCTAGGGCTTTTCTTATTTACGCTTTCGGGTTACTTTTTTATAGGTTTTCTAGACTAGGAAAACGAATGAATCCATTTTTAAGGCGATATCAGTAACCATTTTCGAGAAAAGTGAAAAGCTAGTTCTTGAATCTCATTTTCAATTCTATTGTAGAATATAATACCGGATCCACAAATGGTTCATTTCAACCAGAAAAGAAGTTAAGGGAATATGTGATATATTTGTATCACCTACACATATATCACATGTTTGAAGTTATGGTTTTGTTATGATAAATAAACTCTTAGTATGTTTCATGGTTGCAACAAGTTCTCTTCATTTTAGCTTTAGGTAGTTGAGTTATGCCATCCAAGAGACATAAACCTATGAAGCCATTTGTAAGTGGATGTCCTAACCGAGTGTAATATAAAACAATGAAGTATTGGTTCTTTTTAGCTGTTTAGTACTCCAGAAATGTGTACTGACTCACTGACCTATCATCGCCCAGCCCTAACCACTTGACAGAAAATTTTGAAATTTTGCTTGGACACTCCCTATAGGGTATAAACACTCGTTAAGATAAGATTTTTCGATATTTAAATTTTTAAGAATTTTTTTAGAGGGCTTTGAAGTTTTAGTTGGTTAGAGCGGGCATGCCTAGGCAGCATGCGTTGCTAGGACGATAACAGGTCAGCTGTATCTATTTCATAATATTGCTTTTATTTGCGGTTCATTTCAACTATGATGGCACACCTTGAATTACTAGAAATAAACTATGATTTTGTCCCTCATAGAGTTTACGCTATACTTGGTGATGGTCCATCCGAGGTAATAATATTCCGAACCCTTGCACAGCCTCCTCAGCCATCAGCATCCCCAGTCAGAGCACTTCTTGGGAATGCAAGCTAACATAATGGGTGTCTCCAAATGACATCTTGGAAACATAATTTTTTAAATTTTAACGTACATTTATTATTGACTGCGAACTTTAACCTGAGCTGGTTAAACTGCTGTTACTGGTAACTTACAGATAACGGGTTATCTCTAGGTTATCTGTTTCTTGAAACTGGTGCGGAGCGCCCCAATGTCAAGAAACGATATACTTTGATTACTTATCAATTGATAAATAACTAATGGTATGACGGGAACCGTACTATAATAAACTGCACAAAATTATATAGTAGCGTTTTCTTTGATGATACATTATTTAACGCAATAAAATAACTACTCATCTGCCGTGACGAAGCACGATTCAGAAAATTTAAATATAAAAATAAAAATATATCTAATGAATCTCAGTGATATTAAAATTTGAAGAGCAGCTTTTTAGAAGGTTAATAATGTCGCTTGGATTATATTATTTTAACTTCAGTTTAGATAATTTATTATATGGTAATTTATAAACAATAGCAATAAATAACAAAGCTACACGCTACTACGCCCGTTTGGATTTGCCATTGTCCCAAAGCGACTGACTAGTAACAGATTGGTGGCATATGAAAAGGCTCCCATCTCCCCCAAGATGGAGACATTGATGAATGGTGTATCGGCGCTTATCTAGAGCTGTCTCTACAACTATTTCAAGGGACAAAGCCATTACAGGAGATAAAGGGACTGCCACCCATCGCTCCGAGATGTTTACCAACATCAGTCATCAATTTAGGTCTTTACTCCATCGGGGAGCTTGGAGATAATTCTGTTTAATCTGCTGTTCAGAACGACAATCTGGTAGTTTACAGGAGTACCTATATAACACTAAATAGTAAAGAGTCACTGATGGAGCCATACAGGGGAGAGCTGGGCTAGTTGGGGTCGATGATTTTTAAAATCGAGCAATAAGGTTTCGATATCTTTGTCACAAAACCCAGAAGAAGTTTTCCCAAAATATCTCTTCGTTACTCATGTTTCTCCCACCCACTCCAAATATGCCAACCTATATGTAACAAACTAATAACCAACACAACAATGTTCGTTGGATAACAATGTAACAAAAAAATAATCCACATATTTGAATAATGTCCGCGTTACAAAAATATGTTGAAAAAGCAATATCTGCAACGATCATGCAGGAAGTACTTTGTGATTCAACCAAAATAATCCCCCTCTTAATGACATTCCTTAAGGATGCAAACTTCCTGTAGAAGATATGAAAGATAAAAAAAAATAATAAAAAAATAGATTAATGAATAAATATTATAAAAAATAATAAAAAAATAATTATTAAATAATAATAAAAAAAAAACAATTATTTCGTTTAGAGCCTTCTGTTCAAATTCAGGAACATAAATATGTTTTAGGTCCACCCGACAATATTATGTAATGTGCTGTATAACTATAGTCATCTTTTTCGTACATGGCCATCGTGCATGCGCGAATGCCAGTGGACAAACCTAGGTACGTAATGTACTCTATAACATGCAGTCTTCTTTTTCGTACATGGCCACTGCGCATGCGCGAACGCCAGCGGATACTTTTTTGTGACACCTTTTTGGACGCCGAGGTCGACCCGACAAACCTATGTAAAGTGCTGTATAAGATACGGTCTTCTTTTTGTACAAGGCCACGCCACTGCGCATGCGCGAACGCCAGCGGATACTTTTTTTACACATACAGTCTTTTTTTTTTATACATGGCCACACCATTGCGCATGCGCGAACTTCAGCGGACACTTTTTTGTGACTCATTCAGTCTTTTTTTTTTGTACATGGCCGCTGCGCATGCGCTAACGCCAGCGAACACTTTTTCTAACGTTTTTGCCAGTTTAGTCACCACCGCTAAAGCTTATTTATGCTAGAAATTATTAAAAGGTCAAGTGTCTTAGTTTAAGGATTAATGTTATTAACAGACATAAGTAGTTTTGGGATTTTCTTAAATATATCGAAGACAGTTGGGAAATCGTAGTAACCGGGCAGTGACCATTCGAAAGCTTAACAAAAAATTTCCTACAACAACGGGTTTCAAATATTTTTCGATTGCACCATCTCATTCGGAGAAATCGATGCTTAAAATTCGAAAGTTTTGGTTTCGTTCTTTTCATTTTTTTTTGTCTCAGTTTGCCTCGGTTTTTTAATTGCATTGAACAGTAAAAGTAGTATTTTAGTAAAACAAGACATGAAATTGAGAAACGTGTTTGTTTAGATGATTTATTGGCGCTAGTAAATCATCTTAACAAACATGTTAAGAAAAGGAGTAAAAATGACTCTTTTAGTATTTTCTAAAGTTAAACTCATTGTCATTGAATTTATAATAAATATGCAATTCATTAATTTGTATTTGGAAAGTTATATTGTGGATATTGTGAGGTATAAGAGTTAAGCTATCGATGAAAGAGAATCGAGTATGAAAGTTGTAATTATTGTTTGTGAAATAGTGGCAAATGGTTTAGTTAGAATTTGAAAGCGGCTGTTAGTACCGATATAAATGGAGCTCCCAGTGGCTTTGATCTACTCCGATTAATTCATGCTTTGTTTGAAGAGCTATTCAAACCTTACCCCAGCTAATTATCCTTCCCCCCTCTGTTCTCCCCGTTATGCCATCCATATCTGAAGCATACTGTCTCCTCCAGGGACATTAAGCTTCTTTTTATAGGCCGTATAACGTCCTCTTCACCAGTCTTCAATTTCTCCCATAGTCACTATGGAGGAAATGTGAAATATAATTCAGGGTTGTATATAGAACATAATTTTGGGAAGGACTGGAGCTACCGGGGGTTGGGGGGGAGGGTCTAAGATGGAGGGGGTCCAGAAGAATTTTGAACATTTCAGTGTAAAATTGTGTGTTTTCATGTGCTTTAACACCTAGGAAACCAAGGTAGGTGTTGACGATAATTTTTCGTTTTTACGGGTTTTTTCTTTAATAGAAAACGTTTTTACAAAAACGGCAATGATGAACTCTTAACATTTTATTTTTAACTGAAACATTTGTCTGTAAACACGATACCTGTCAGAGTTTTTGTTATTCCGCCACAAAACTTGAGTTATATAATTTCGATAGAAAAGAACTGGACCAGTTCGTTAACCTGCAAAATCGGTCCATCTGTGTTATATTTCAACTATACGCGGTATAGGTCGTGAGTATTTAAAAACAAATATGTTTTGTTTGTTTTTGGTTATACTGTCTGTAAATGTATGCACTTTTATTATACGCTAGCTGTTACCCGGCGTGCCATGCTACACCTACCTTCTGCATCTAGAAAAGCAAAAATAAACAACAAAATAAGTAATATTTAAAACTAATAACAAAAATCTGTAACTGGTCGGGTTCATAGTTTCGAACTCGTGACCTCCGAACTCTGAGTCCTTGACTATTTAAACTTAGCCTATGACACTCCCCCGATCAAGACCTATCTGTGTGCCAAGTTTGACCAATACCAGTCAAACGGTGTGGATTTGTATAAGGAACAAACATACTGACAGACAGCTGGTAGACGTTTTTGACCAAGCCACCAGTATGCCCAGTTTGGTCAAAATCGGACTAACGGTGTGGATTTGTATAGGGAACAAACTGACAGACACGGGATTTATATATATATATATATATATATATATATATATATACATTATGATCAATAAACAAAAATGTAAAGTTTTCGTATATTTATTACGTTATGTAGTTCTATGCACAAACATCACTTCAGAAGAAAATTGATCACTAAGATACTAACTGTTTCAGCTGTTCATTTTAAATCTTAAAGATCAAAACATCTCAGGTATTCAAACAGATTAATCAGGAATGCTGTCATCTGAGGAATGTGCTTCGTCATGCAGGTCCTGGGAACGGACTTTTTAAAATATTTTATTGATTGTTGTGTAAAAAGCGCTTGAAAATGAGGCTCAATACGTTTGTTAATAAAAACACCAGTGGACATATTTGGCCTCTTATTAATTATTGTAAAAAAAAAATAAATCTGTTATTACCGTTGTCTCGCCGATCCCCCAAAAATTGTTCAACTTCTGCCTGAAGGATTTCAACTTTCTAATTCTCTCTAAAGCCAACTCCAAGATAACACTAGTCCTGTAGAAGCACGGATGAACTAACAGGAAATGCCTCAGCTGATCCCGAGGAGTCCTGCTGTAATTTATGTAAATCCATGCGAGCTATAACCATCTCTTAGGCTAACACTAATATCTAGACATCTACTGATAGCACTTAGTTCTAGCTCTCGTATCATTAGTACTTTATGGGCTCGAGTCGATTAGCTATATCCTCCTTGGACAATTTACTGCTTAGGCTGTCCTATTTACTTCTGGGAGGATTAGCAATTCTTAAAGGGACTTATAGTATCTCCTTTTTGAACATGAATGAAAAAAATACTCTGATAACTTTCGGTAAAATATTTTTTTATGTGACCCTGGAGCACCTTATTTAGGTGCCCTGGAGGCACCTAAATATGGTGCCTATTGCACCATATTTAGGTTGGGTGGCCCCTACTTATAGCTCCGCGCTAATATCCATAAAATCGGAAACGCATTACAATGCAAGTTACAAAATAAAAGCCAATTAAAAATAATAAAATAAAACATATCGCATTAGTATTTCTAAAGTGACACAACTCAAACTAAAACTCAACTGAAAATGTGCCACTCTTGCCTAAATAGGGAGAATAGCATTAAGACAGGAAGAGTGACACAAGTGCCCTCTGGTGTAGAAGCTTTGAAGCTATGTTCATACAGTTTTGATGGTTGATGAAAGAGATATTTACCATGTATTTCATAGTCAAAACTGAAAAACACCGATTTTTGACTTGTGTTACTTAAGATATAATAGTGCTATATGTACATATTTATACAAAGAAAGGAGTGAATATGGAAGGATTGTGGAATACTGGAGGAAGACAGGGATGAGGCGCAATTATGAAACGATATACGAGGGGGGGGATACGAATTCAAAAATGTAGTAAATAGTTCATAATAAAAAAAGGGAGAAAAAGTATAAAAAGAAAAGAATAAACACAGAGCCAAAAAAGAATAGAAAAAGTAAATAAAATAAAATACAACTTCATAAAACAAATTTAAACTTAATCAAACGAAACGCGCTCTACCCTCAACAAAAGTGATCCGATTTTCGGCAAGATTAACGTAATGAAATGTTTTCATTTTTTACGAATTGAGATAACATGTAAATAGGTATCATACATATTGTAACACTATAACTCGATAATTTATCCGTGAAATACGTCTGGATAAGTTTATTTAAATTCGGTGAAGTTGAAATTAACTTGGCATGTCCATCGTAAATAGATGATCCGAAGAATGGGTCAAACATTTTTCGAATTATGTGAAATTTGTAGTATTTTTCATTTGGATTTTTTTTTTTTAATTTGGTTTACTAGTCATTGCGAGTAACTAAAATTTTCGCATTTACTTAATACAAGTAATATTCGATGCTGACTAGGTATTTTCTTAAAATATTTAAGCCACGAAGATGGTTGGCAAGCTCGTTTAAAGGCTGTATGTAACTTCCACACATTTTTTTATTTCGTTAACGCAGTGCCAACTAATTTAGGAATTCCCAGGCGAGAGCCTACGTGAGCTGGGGATGGTGGACATTTAAAGCAGGCACTGCCCCATGAATAATAAGTGAAAACAACACCGACCTAACATGCACCCCTGCAGGACTACAAACTGCCTAGTTCTCCAGACTCCGCTAGCTCGGGCTCTTTATTTAAACACGTTATAAATTTAAATAAGACCGTTATGAAATTTGCATCCGAACTGCAGGGATGCCTCCTACCCTTCTCTCTGGTGCAGTCTTGCCAACTTTCAATGTGCCCAAGGATAACTTTGGTAAGAGCCTGTGCGGAATTCAAAAGAAGTTCAGAAGTGTTTGACTAAGAATTGGTCCTAAACGCCTGTCATCGCCGCCCTGTTGGAGAAAATATCATCGAAAGTTTAATTCCTGAATTTGAAACAAAAATAGTAATGCTGGTTAAATATATGGCTGCTGCAATATGCTTCCTACATATAACCCTTTTAAATATTTTTGGTGTACGGTCGTGTGGTATCTTAACAAAACGACATTTTGTGATAACAAAATGATTTTCATTTTTGCTGAAGTTTCGGCTTGAAATCCAATTAATTTGCACCCTAATTATTACACAATTACCACATGTATCATCAGTCAGATTCTGTATATTCCTTTCATTGATAACAAATTTTAAATTTTTGTCTAGGGTTTTTATTTTAATATTTCACTATCCCTAATATGACAGTGTGCTGAATCAGAATACGAACATAGTTTTTCTCCGTCACATACGAATTTTTCACAATACAGGAAGTAGTAAAATATGCATTTTTACACTAGCCTCTATTGAATTTAAGTTATATTATTAAATATAAGTTAATAAATCCATAACCCTTCAAAATTAACTAATGTTCATATCATCACTTTAATTTGAACATTTGACCAGTTTTTTTAACCCAATGCCTTGAAATGAATCTTTTTTAGAACCATGGAAAGAATTCAGCAACCAGCAATAAGAAGCTATCATATTTATATTCCACTTTCCCTGGTAGCTTCTTTACATTTCCATTATGTCCTGGTGAAATCTTTTATCATCCTCCTCACTGATACAGCCGAGATTTTATGGATGAAACTCCAAATTAGAGTGCAGAAAATGTAAATTCACACTCACATTGCCCAGCTTTCGAAATCATATTTCTACAAAAAAATTTTAAATTTCCCAGAAATTGTTTGAAGACACTCTTAAGACCAGTCCATGTCTGTTTTTTTTTTCAGTATCAGCCATCGTTTCTTCAGAAATCAACTTTCTGATTTGTACTCCCTCTTTAAGTTTAGAAATACTCCACAAATCTACCACCAATGTATATTTTACTTTTTCTAGAAGTAATTTTAAGTTATGGTATGTTTCCTACAGCTACATTTGCTGGGATTAGACTTAAAACAAGGAATTAATTGTTGTCTGTCTAACAGTTATAATGTTGTGAAGCACATTAATTTTAACAATGATATCAGTAATATTTCTTCGTTTTCAGTTCCTTATTCACAGAACTACACCAAAACATTTTAGGTAAAAATACTAATCGGGCAAAAATGGTACGTGGTAGAAAAAAACGATTACAGTTTTGAAATAAGCACATCAAATTTAGTAAAGTAGACCTATTTTGGAGGAAACCCCCAGAATCACGCATATCGGTGTAATTTGATTATGGACCTCTTCATTGATAATTTGTTCCGCCGATATCCTGAGTATTACCCAGAAAAGAATTTGCGTTTTCAGATTGTTCGAACTTATAGCGTCCAAGATCCATTCACATACAGAAGGATTTTGTCAATATACTCACACACTCACTCACTGTTGTCACTCGCTACAGTCCTTGTAGGACCCGGGCCTCTGCCGCCATCCTGCTCCATTCCACGGGGTTTGCTGCTAGGTTCCTCCAATTTCGGATTTTCGGAAGTTTTCACAAATCTGTACAAATCTGATATTAAACTATAGTGAGAAAAAATAAGATAGAGAAATGTATTTAGACTTTTTCAAGAAAAAGAGCTATAGTATACTTTAATAGAAGAAGCACAAGAAGTATTAATGTAAGAAAAGTGGGAATAAAGAGGGTTTTAAGAAGAGGAAACAATAAATCGGCTGGACTCGTTGGGCAGAAGTTGCAACAGCTTGACGAGCCCTCTGGGGATTTTCGGGATCTCCTTGGAAAAACTTTCTTAGCTCTTTTCATTTGAGTTATAGCGCCATATTGTACTTTTATCTCGAGAAGATGAATGTTCTCAGGATTAGTTCCTTCATAATGGCTGGGAATTATTTTCCCAAGAACATAAATAAATACCAGCAAAGAATAATACTATGTCTCATCCTGTTCTTTATATTATTTTTTATACATTATATGAAACGTGTATTAAAACTACACACCCTTATAGGCTAATAAAACCATTAATTACCTCAAAGGTTGAAAGGCCTTAAAAATAACCCACCATAAAAATTAACTTTTAATTTAACAGCTTGTATGTATGGGTCATTTTAATTTAATATTTAATAAAATATTGAATAATAATAATAAAATAAAATAATATAAAAAACAACTAAGAAAAGAAAAATAAATATATTCATATGTAATAAAAGTTACATATGTGTACAATCAGATGATTTCATTGAATTTTTTAAGGTCCAAATACATATTTAATAATTCTTCAAATTCCTTAAAATATTTAAGTAGTAAGTCGGATTTGTTAGTGGGCCAATTTCCGTCCTGTAAGATTGTGTCCTTAATAAGTTTTGTCCTGGGTCTGTCCGTGAAATTATCGCATTTACATGTGTTATCAATGATTCGTTTAAACTTATGTAAATAACTATTCGTCGGTCCATGTCGTAATATAAACAGTGTTACTTTAAAATTCCAAAGAAAATGCTAGTTACCAATGAATTAGGATATTTTCTCTCTATTATTAAATACTTTTTGCAGTTTTTATCAATACATTTTGTAGCAATCCTGGAATTAATTTTGAAGAGTTTTATAATTCTTTTGTTGCAACTAAATTACGGAGAGGTATCTTAATAAGTGGAAACAAACATGAAAATAAATGATAGCTTATGATTTTCTCAAAATACATTACAAGTTATCTATGTGACTATTGAAACGATGAAATATTTGGGCTTATTTGTTCAAGGTCTGGCAGCACCCCTTTGTGTGGGTTCTACATCGTCAAATTTTATTCTGACTATCCCTTCTTCATACCCGGAGAGTTCTTTCTTTATAAAAGGAAGGTCTCATTTCCCCCAGGAAGAGAGAAGGAAACATCTGGTAGATATGATTGGGGAAAGACATACTGGAATATAGGAAGCAGTAGAGGGGGGGGGGGGGTAAATCCTTGATGGCGGATAGAGATTGGCAGGACTATAGGCTCGATGGAGTATTGCAGGATCAGCAGGATTCGTCATTTTCATAGTCCTTCTATCATCAACTCATTGGATATATATATATATATATAAATATATATATATATTAGGATTTTATAAGGGTCATATATATAAATATATATGACCCTTCAGCATCCCCATGCTCATTTGCGAGCATAACTTTTTGGTAATGCTCGCAAATATAATGGGTGTTTCCAAATGACATCTTGGAAACATAAAGTTTTACGTCCATTTATTTTTTACAGTGAATTTTAACCTGTACTGGTTAAACTCCTATCACTGGTAACCTATAGATAACGGGTTATATCTGTTTCTTGACACATTATACTTAGATTACTTATCAATTGACGAATAAGTTATAGTATGACGGGAACCGTACTACAAATTTATATAGTTGCATTAATTTTGATAATACATTACTTAACGCAATAAAATAACTACTTGTCCTGCCATGACGAAGCACGGGTTGTCAGCTAGTGAATCTTGGTCGCTATAATTTTGAACAATGAATTGTGGGTAAAGCTCAGAATACTTAGGATATGGGTGTAAGAAGAATGAATGTTAATAGAGAAATTCATAGTTATTAAAATACCAAAAAAAAAATATTAGGGACACGTTATCAAGATATCAGCTCCTAATACTTAAAAAGTCCGACTCGCAGGAACTGCATCACCTTAGCGCGGTTCCGTTCTTATCCGAAGTGCGATTAGGAAAGGAATAGTAGCTGCTATTGGTAGGTTTTGATCTTTCGTTAAAAATATAAAATAAAATCTCAAAAAGAAGGAAGCTTAAAGCGCCACATATGGAAACTGACAGTTTTCTAAGCGGATGGGACTCTCCCGTCATCGCGACGCCCACTCTAGGAAAACTCTATTACCAATATGATTCTTATTTTCTCAGCTTTAATGAAATACTCATTCCACCGTTAAATAAACTTAAAAAACAAAAGTGAGGTAAACAGTGACAAAAGCCCGTTTAAAATAACAAAACTAACACTTTCGTAGTTTTAAGCACTTACTTCTCCGACTGACATTGCCCCATCGAAATTTGCTTCAGAATCTTTTCTTTAGAGAATTTAGTAAGCTTTTGAATGGTTACATCGTACTTCCCACGATATCTTAACTGTTTTGAAGATATTAAGGGGGGGAAATGGTGCTAATACCTACCGATTGTTTTAATGCTGCTATATTCCTTCACTAATCGCACTTGAGATAAGAACGGAACCACGCTAAGATGAAGCAGTTCCTGCGGGTCGGACTTTTTTTTTTGTCAGACAAATTAATGTGTTATGTTTATATTATAATATAAATATTATGTTTATAAGAAGAGCAAATCACTTTAATTGCGGTGTAAAATATTGTTGCTAGCTAAATCTAAGTATTATATAAGCCCATAAGGAAAAAATGGTGCTAATGACTCAGATTTCGATACACCATAAAAGAAAAAAAAAAATTAAGGACAATATACAAAGATTCCGAAGTAATTCATGTCTGTTAATAAAATATTTTATTCTAATGCCAATAACGCAACACTTACACACAAATAAACTTTTTTTAGGTATCTATTTAATACGTATAAAATAAGATTATAATGAGCAATCCGCTGTGGCATACACCAAGTACTACCACCGTGTGGACTGCAACTAGTATAAACCGGTACGTCAGTACCACTGTGGTATGTAAACAGCGGCTGTTCTGATACTGGCAAAAATTAGAAATCCTACATTCCTACAGTTGTTTGGAGGCTTATCTTTATGACCCTAGAAAGGAACTTACAGATGACGAGGGTCCACTGGGCGATACCTGTACTGGGAATGCACTCCACCCTAAGCCTCCTAGCTCCTCACCTTTGAATTCATATGATTTCGTTCAATGAATTTAAAAAAAAAATTAATAAATAGATAAAAACTTCTGAAAATAGGGAATACCAAAAACAATTCTAAAGAACGAAATCAACACCAGTACAGTAATCTAGATATTCATAGGGCATCTTCGAATTCCAAGATACCGTTGAAACAAAATATTGTTTCTATATATACGTATCCTGTTTTATTGACTAATACATTTGACTACTATAAGCAATCTCAAAAATAACGAGCAGTGAAAAAAAAACTGTAGGAAACACACAAAAAGATTCGTTCAAATGAACGAAATTACCTTTGTTTTAAGCACTTATTTCTCCAAATATGACCATCCCATCGCAAATGTCTTCAAAACATTTTTTGTAGAAAATTTAGTAACCTTTCGAATGGTAATCTTTTGCTTGCCATGATTCCAAACCGTTTTCGTGATATTAATGAAAATATACGAAGTTCCCAAAACTTTTCATGTCTAAAAATGAAATATTTTATTTTAATCCTTCCTTTACTCCAAACGTAACCAAATTTTCAACATATTAGTTTTGATAAAATTCAAACATGCAGAAAATGTTTCAACTAAAGCCCATGATTCTAAGTACCAAAATCAAAGACAAAAAGAACAGTTCGAATAAGCGAAATCAATTACTTTAATGTTTTAAGCACTTATTTCTCCGATTGACATCGCCTAATCAAAACTTTCATTAGAACCTTTTTTCTAGAGCATTTAGTAAGCATTCTAATGGTAATCTTTTGTTTCGCAAGATTCTCAACATTTTTCGAGATATTAAGGAAAGTATACAAAGTTACCAAAACTTTTCATGTCTGTTCATAAAATATTTTATTCTAACCCTTCCTTAACTCCAAACGTAACATAACTTTCAACATATTAGTTTTAATGAAAGTAGAACATGCAGATAATGTTTCAACTGAATCCCGTGATTCTAAGTACCCAAACCAAAAACGGTATTCAAAAACTATTTTTCCAATTTTCTCGAAAACGGTTAAAGCTATCGCCTTGAAAATGGTTTCATTCGTTTTCCTAGCCCAAGAAGCCTATAAAAAGAGTACTTACAAGCTTATGAACTCAAAAACGTAAGCGTTACGATTTTTTCTGCGCGAATTTCGCCCCAAACGCCATCTTCCAGTGGGCGGAGTTTGCTGGTTAACGAACTTGATCTTTCAAATTAGACGACTGATTTTTGTACCAAATTTCATCAAAATCGGACCATCAGGGAAGCCAGAAATGAGCGAACAGACAAATATATATATATATATATATATATATATATATATATATATATATATATATATATATATAATATATACATATATATATATATATATATATATATATATATATATATATACAAATTTGAACCACCGTTATTTTCGGTCTCTAGGGGTTCTGAAACGCGAAATTTTCTTGTCGGCACTTCCGGATTGTTTCATTGTATCAATCTTATAAGCGGGGTTCCTCCCTATGGGGGAGGGAGGAACCGCGCTAAAATGGACTGCAAGATAGAGGGTTCAAGGGGTCCTACTTGAAATACCTGGCGTACCTCATCATCTTGTTCTGAATACGTTAAAGTACCAATACTCTGGGAAAGTCAACTGGAGTCAACTATAAGAAGAGAAAATTTGTTCATTACAGGATCTCCAAGTGGCCTAGTGTCTAACGCCAAAAATTCTCATGCGGGAAATGCAGGTTCGAGTCCCACCAGCAGAATATATATATATATATATATATATATATATATATATATATATATATATATATATATATATATGCACGATATTTCATAAATATTAATGGATTTTACAAAATTAAATTTTGAGTCCATAGCTTTTAAATCGTTTTGTATTTTTAAAATCGAAAATTTTGTTTTTCGCCTTGACGAAAACATGCAATTTTTTATGCTAATAAATTAAAGTAAATTCGTGGTGTATTATTTCAAACAGGCCAAATTGTATTTTTCCATTTAGCCGTTTTAAAGCTTCGTGTATGAGTTGAAAAAAGCAACCTCATTTTGACGTTGAATATCTTGGAATAAAAGCATCGCAAAAATAAACCAGAGAAAAAAAAAATTATATGTCGGATGAATGTGCATTTACAAGGAAAAAAAAGTTTTTCGTTTTTTACATTGAATTAATAAATTTTATTTTAAATAAAAAATTACAAAAGTGTATATAAAAGAATGATGCTACATGTTAAAAAAAAAAAAAAATTACTTAAAAATAGGCAACACCAAAACATGAGGAACATGTGAAGCGAAGTCTACCGGGAAACCTGAAATCCCCCAGATCCGGGAATTCCTCCCTTCCTAAGTACGCCATTATAAAGACTCCAATGGCCCATTTAAATTTATTACAAGTTCTCTTTAGGAAATTGAAATACCTCTGTTTATTAGAGGTACTTTCAAGAGTCTAAACTGTCGTGTATGTTTTACAGGTTCCTTCCACACAATTGCAGTACCTTTGCTTATTACGGGAACCTTTAACAGATTAATATGGCCCATAATTATTTAATTATATATAAAGAATAAATTCGTGGTAATGTTTGGAAACCAGGCTAGCCCCTATGTATTGCAGGAATATTTTTTGCCATTGTATTTCTATCTAATAAAGGCTTTCATGAGATATTTTATTGATAAATGGAATAGCTGAATATTTTTTTTTGTTCCCCATTAAATAAATTCGCTATCAGCAACCATGTCGATTGATATCTTTATAATTTTGACTATTCTAAAATCCTAATTCTCCCTGGAAACATGAAATCTCCCAAGGGCTGGAAATTCTTCTTTACCCTAGTACACCCATATAAAGACATTTTTATTTTTATTATTTTTTTTTTTAACAAAACTATATTTATTCTTGATGTATGTTAATTGCAATTTCGTCTATTACGTCATCTTGTGCAAGCGTAAAGTTAATAAATAAAAGTCAAAATTAACATGAATATTTATTAAAATTAACACTTAACTTATTAAAGCCAACGGCCATAGCCACGTTGAATGCACCGGTTCCCGTAGATCACCGAAGTTAAGCAACATCGGGCGTGGTCAGTACCTGAATGGGTGACCGACCACGTGCTGTTGGCAAAACTGTTTTCCTATTTACTTTGAATATTTATTTAGATTAGTTGGCTATTTATAGACGGGCACTGAGGATGAGACCGTTTTTTGCTCTGGTAGAGTAAAGTAAAACATAGCTAATAGCAAATGTTGACTGTTCAATTTTCCTACATGATAATGAACCCTTTTTTCAAATTTATTTTTAAATTTAACCTGTGAGGACTCAATTAAGTCGATCTTCAGCCTTAATGTGCGTTAAATAATTTTACTCTCGCTTTTTCACAGGAATCGCTCGTTAACACATTAATGATGGATAAATTAATTCTCTTTTATTTATTTATTTTTACGGCGCATCGACAAATCTTGGCCATTAGCGCCGGCCTCCAGGGTGCAGCCAGGAATTTTCTCAGCGAGCCCTGAGATGAGAAAATTCCTGCCTCCGTGAAATCTTAATTAATACTGTAGACATTTATAAATATTCAACAAATTCTCATTTTTACCGATATTGTTGTTAATTTTTAAAGGAAATTAAAAAAATAAAATAAACAAAATATATACCTAAATGCTTTGCAATAATGACAGTCGTTTTGGCGTTAGGTGGATTTCATTTATAAATTTTGTTCTGAAGTGTCGGTTCCATTTCATTCAGAAGCAATATTAAGATATTTGTAAGCTATGAAAATGAATCCAAAATATGTAAGTCAGACTTTTTAGTTGTTAGACGGAAAGTAGGTCTAGAGGAATAACGAAATCCTCCATAAAATAACAGTACTTATTCCACCCTTCATATATTTTATCCCAGTTAAAAGTATATCTTTGGTTTTTTTTCTGGTCTATGTGATGTAGCACCTCCTTCTTCTTTTGTATTAGTTTGTTTAATATTGGCCCCATTTATTTAATATTTCACGGTTTCCTGCCATATCTTCTGGAGGCATAAGAATGTTAACATATTTAATATTCCGGTCGTCTTTAATTACATACGTCTTTTTTGTGTAACATACTATTAATTGTCATAAAAATAGGGAGGGAACGTCAAATTCCGAAAAAATAAATATTTTGAGCGTTTCGGCATCCTCTTTGTGGGATGGAGCAAGACCTTGAGGCAGCCTCCAGGCATTTGTTGCCTCCAGGCGCTGAAACGTTGGAAGTATGGCTTTTCCAGCATCTGGCTATTTCTCTTAGCGTAATTTGAACTGTCCACACAACAGCTAACTATTTGCATGACATTATTAATTGCCGTATTTCAAATTTCTCATGTAACCAACACCAACAAAAAAAGAAATTTCTCCGGGATTTGCTTTTCATACGTAAAGGGATTGTGCTGTTCCCACAATTCTTCATTCCTCTCCTTAAAAAATCCACCATAAGCATAATTTACATCCCCTTTGTTTGTTCTCTTGATTATAGAGAGAGAGCGCTGTAATATCAGCTGGAACCCCAGAAGCTCACTACATAATGGAACAGCTTGTTCTCAGAGACAACGAGGAATCAGCATTTTTTAGGGGTGCACGTAATCCCCCCCCCCTTATTTAGGGCCTCAGAAGACAGACAGACAATATCAGGGCTGCAGGATTTGTTGCTTATTCTCCTTATTTGTTTTTACAATTGGGGTTCGCCTTTCCTTCACCCCACTGAGCTTGTTTCAAAACGTTTTACAAAATTCTGAAGCGCGAATGCTGTGTCATCTTAACATGATTACGCATAATGTTTTTATCTACTAGTCTGATGCGGAAAACATAGAACAACCATTTTTAATGTTACGCCCCCAATGAAAGAAACGCAACATATCCGAAACGTCAAGCTCCAATTCGTATTCCTGTGACAAGTTCTCCTTCGGAAAAGTATAATGTATCGTGAAGGGAATATTTTAGGGATACGAATGATTACAAGCCACTTACCACTCCCCACATTGACTAATATCCATCGCCAATGTCCATGATATCTTCTATTCTTGATAAAATTCTAGAACTAAAAAAGTTCAGTGGATCCCAAGCCATGTTGATATAATGGGAATGAGTAAGCAGACGATTATTGTCAGAATGTGACCCAGCCAAACATGTACACAAGTCTTGCCTCTGCCACACACCTAATTAATGCTAATTTCACACCAAGCAAGCATGTGGGAAAGCAAGCAGTGGAAAGAAATGGGTTCCACTTTACAGCATCTTCCCCTGCCGTCAACCACTGACAGGGCACCCACTGTTTCAAAGTTTTGACTGGTAAATGGCTAAGACTTTTTGCAGGCGCTTCTACGCCGCTCTGGCTTGTTAGAAGACGACGCTATGCCCGCTCTTCTACGATGGTTTCATGAATGGGGACCACATCGCCAACTGCGCTATCCTAGACAGCTCTTTGGCTCTTTAGCAAAAGTGGCTAAAAAATACACTTTATTAGATGAAGATTTGAAACATTATTTAATGGGTGTAAACTCAATAGTTACATTCGTTCGGATTTGCTTAAAAAGAAACAAAAAATAATAATATTGTATTAGCATGTTCTCTGTGTTTTAAATTGCATACTTTAAATCTCATTTTGTTCTTGTTTTCATCAGGGATGCATGCATATGCAAATTTCGCTATGAATACTCGAGTGGCCAGCAATCAGTGTTATGCTACCGAACTGCACCCTGTCCTATGCAGCTCCCCCTCCCCCCTGTATCGGGGATTTTAACGAGAACCCCGCCCACAAATACTACATATCCGTGCGACTCTTGCTGTTGAAATTTAAATCCCCTATTATAATCCAGCCCGTAGAGAAGGGCTGTATGGTTGTAGTTGTACGTGATGTCCAACGCTAGCCCCTGCTAATCCTACTACTAACATGGTAATGCTCGGCTAATGGCGACCCTGCTCTACCGCATATTAAAGCCCGTGTAACGACTGAATTATTGATGCGTATTAATTACAATGTATCGAATCTCCCTGGATTTAATGGGCTTATCGATATCTCAAGCTGTAGATTCATAAGGACCCAGGCATAACTCAACCTTCTAGCCCTAAGTAACTCAGATATGCTTTAAGGCTTTATCTTGTCTCGGCGAATATTAATGGTATTTTATTGATTTTAATTACCCACTAATCTTCTGCTAAAGAGAAGTATGGTGTTTAGACAAGATACGGATATGCAAATTTATCCAAATTACTGCACAACATCAATAAATAATAATCTATACTCATCTAATCAAATTTATAAACAAAAGGGTACTAATGTGTTTCTCTGCCATTTTAGCACTTTCCGAATGAATATTGGTTGCTATTAACACTAGATTTACCAGACCAGGCATTTTGACTGGTCGTGCAATTTCAATTTAAAATGCCTACATTTGCTTTCCTAAATGTTGTTAAGACTTAAAATTTGAATATAGTTTTTTTTTTAATGTGCTAAAATGAAATCTGAGATCCATTTTTAAATCAACATTTTTTTTACATACTCGACTCTATAGAAGTCAATATTTCACCAAAATGTTCCATATACCTACCTTTAAAAAGTTATATTATAAAAAAAAGATATATTTAAAAAGTGAAGTCAGATTTGTTTTTAGCACATTAAAAAACCCCTGTTTTAAAATTTTAAGGAGATTCCAAAAAAAAAAAAAAAAAAAAATGTATTTTAAATTTCGCTGAGGGTGGACCCTACAAATTTTGTAAATGAATAAAAAATCCGGCCATATTTCAAAGAAAAGTTCCCCAATTCAACCCTAATTTGAAAGGTCGATAAAGGTTCGAAAGTTACACATTTTCGTTCGATTGAGGTATTTATACGTGTTCTGGAATCCACGTTATATGCAAAAACGTTTACATTTGGCTTTTATTTTGAGAACCATTTCTAACTAGTACTTCCCGAGATAATGCAATAGTCATTTATATGATTCGAAAAAGGAGTCTTTCTTCTTTTTAAACAGCCCAGGGACGTAAATGTCGGGTTATTTCTAGACGAGATATTGAATTTCAAAATGTAATCCATACTTTTCGCTTTCGAATTTTTAGAATTCCAGGTAAATTTTCAATTTTTTTTTTTTTTTTTTTTTTTTTTTTTAGCTAAATGCTTGAGAAGTGCGTTTTCTTGCTTTAACAGGACCTTTTTCTCGTGATGTACTACACAAATTCTCGTTTGAATCGGTTAGGGGCACGTCGTGCACTCCCCTTGTAAGATGTATCCAGAGAAACAAATTTTTAATATATTTATTTATTATTACCAATATCATAATTAAAAATATTTGAATACAGGTATGCTGCCCAGAAAAATTACTTCATATCAAAAAGGCTTTCAAAAAGAAAGTACTGAAAGTACTTGGCTAAACCTGGTGTATTTAATTTTAGAAAAAAAAAAACACGATAAAAATAAGATGTTGCCCCTTTTAATACGTTTTGTTCTAAAGTATTCTCCGTAACCTTGGCGGCAGTCTTGCCATTAAACATTCTCCCGACTGGATTGTCGGCTTTATTTCACTTTAGATGGTAACAAGGCAGTGGTAAAGAGGCTCTTAAAAGTCCTGGGGTTCCCGCCCTCCGGTGAGTTAAAGGTTAATCTCAAAAGAGATAGCATGTGTTTTCTGGCGGGAATACTGCCAGTTTGGCCACCATTACGGCACCACAACGGACAGACTCTGAATAATATATTTAATTATAAGAGTAGAAGCAAAAGCGTGGGAGTAGCAACACTTTATTGCCAATAACTCTTGGAGGGTTTCTGATGAATCGGATTACTGCCTTCTCCCTACGGAGGGTTTATTTTTTAATGATCCGTCTTCTCAGGAAGGGCCCCCCTCACCTAAAATACTAAAACAACATTTTTTTTTTTTTTTGCTGAAACCTTGGAAGATATAAAATACTCCACCATGACATCTTTGAATAGATTTACATGCGCATTATTGATACTTGCTGTTTTGCAGTTCCACATGCCATCACTTTATATATATATATATATATATATATATATATATATATATATATATATATATATATGCGTGTGTGTGTTGTTCATTCGGCATCTGTCTCCAGCGGTCTTGCTCCTCCTGTCATCGCGATATTTCGCCGGATTCCTCTCCGGCTTCTTCTGGCAGTCACTCATCCTTGCTGGTTGGTAAGGGAATGAGCTCGTCAGCGGTTTGGGCCCCTCTTATTCTTCTTGGTCGGAGACTATGCGAGCCAATGTACTGGGGAGGCTCTGGGCCAATCGGGTTCCGTCTGTCTATGTTAACTTCCTCGGTCGTCCGTTCGGGGCGCTGGTCGTCCTGTATAAGTGGATTGTCTCCAGTCTTCTTCAGGATGGCCCGCCAGGTGTTGGAGAGGATGAGTCCTTCTTCTCTATTGAAGCTGGCTGGATTTTTGTGGATCTCAATCGCCTCTCTGATGAGTCTCCTGTTCAGCGTGTCTTCCTTAGCCAGGGTTTTGGCTTGATCAAACAGGACTTGCCTGGGGCACTCTTCTCCATGTGTTGCCACCCCAGAAGTTTTGGTGCGTCCCAGCCTGTAGTCGGCAGCGTGTTGCGCGATTCGAGTGGCTAGCTTCTTCCCTGTCTGTCGTATATACACTTTCCCGCAGTCAAATGGTAGAAGATATACACCCTGGTCTTGCAACCGCTGCTTGTCCTTGCTTTTGCTCAGCCAATCCCCGATTTTGTTCAGCGGCTTGTAGGTGACCTCCATATCCTGCTTCCTAAATAGTCTGCCTAGCTTCTGGCTGACCCCGCTGACATACGGTAGGGTAATTCTGCTTCTAGTTTGTGTTTCCCTCCGGTTACTCTCATCACGGTGGCGATTTTCCAACATCCTTATCGTTCGGGCCAACTTCTTCCTGTCGTATCTATTCCCGGCTGTCATCCGTCATTTGACTGAGTTCTGATCTTAGGAGTGATTCGTTACTGCACAGAGTTATAGCTCTGTGTGTCAGTGTCTTAACCACTCCCAGTTTTTGTGCCGTGTGGTGGTGAGAATCGGCGTGGAGGTATCTTCCTGTGGCCGTGGGTTTTCTGTATACAGTGTGCTCCAGTTCACCGTTGGTTCCTTTCATGATCAGGAGGTCCAGGAAAGGCAATCTGCCATCCTTCTCTTCTTCGATGGTAAATCTGATTGCCGGTTGCAAATTGTTCATGAGATGGAAGAATTTTTTGAGTTCCTCTGCACCATGTTGCCAGATTGGGAAGACATCGTCCACGTATCGTAGCCAAAGCTTCGGTTTGTGTTCGCTGCCCTCGATCAGTCGCCTTTCGAAGTCCTGCATGAAAATGTCAGCCACAACTGGTGATAGGGGACTACCCATGACCACTCCATCCTTCTGCTCATAGATGATTCCCTTGTACTGGAAGTAGCAGGAAGTTAGAACTAGTTCAGCTAGTTCCATCATCCCTCCCTCCAAGAATTTATTGTCTTTGATGATCTGGGCAGCATCTTTAGCTGGAAGGTTGGTGAAGAGGGACTTCACATCAAAGCTCACCATCAGGTCTCCTTCTTCGAGCCTTGTGTTTGTTAGGATTTCCACCAAATGAATCGAATTTCGTACTGCCGAAAAGGACTGGCCTGTGTAAGGTTTCAGAGCTTTTGCCAGCACCTTGCTGGCTCTGTACGTGGGTGCTCCAATCATTGAGACTATAGGCCCGAGGGGTGCTCCTTCTTTGTGTATTTTTGGTAAACCATAGATCCGGGGTATTCTGGTGTCACCGGGGGCCATCTCTGCGATTCGTCCCTTATCTTTGATCTTCTCCTTTAAGATTTTATTTATTTAATTTTCAATTCGCTTGGTGGGGTCCTTTATGTTCTTCTCTTATGTGTTTATGGACAGTAAGCCTTCCATTTTATCTTCATAGGATGTTTTGTTGAGGATAACCGTCATATTTCCTTTGTCAGCCTTTGTGATTACGACATTGTCCCTCTTCCTCAGATCACATAGGGCTTTTCTTTGGGCTGGTGTGAAGTTGTCTTTCGGGGGCCTGGCTCTTCCGACGAGGTAGGCAGCTTCTAACCTGATCGTTTCAGGTTAGAAGTTCATTGGCTCGCATAGTCTCCGACCAAGAAGGATAAGAGGGGCCCAAACCACTGACGAGCTCATTCCCTTACCAACCAGCAAGGATGAGTGACTGCCAGAAGAAGCCGGAGAGGAATCCGGCGAAATATCGGGATGACAGGAGGAGCAAGACCGCTGGTGACAGATGCCGAATGAACAACACATTTAATTCCCAGCGAAGTAGCTTGAAAAATAGCATCTCTCTCTCTCTCTCTCTCTCTCTCTCTCTCTCTCTCTATATATATATATATATATATATATATATATATATATATATATATATATATATTCTGATTCTGCGCTCAAGGTCTCCTAACTTCAACCTCGATTATGGCCAGAAGGAAGCTCAGATGACGTTGAAAGAGGCCTACCCAAACTCTCTTCTGATCCGAACAATGACTGGAGTCGAAGAGTGATCGGTGAGCCACAGGTACGTGTACCTGGAAGCCTATTAACGCAAAAACCTAAGTATTAAGGTTTGTTTTTCGCGAATTTAGCCCAAAAATCATTTTCCGATCAATGCCTTACGGTGGTTAACGAACGTTACCTTTCAAATAACACAGTACTTTTGTGCAAATCCCACGTGGGGTAGGTTGACTTTATTTAGCGATCGCCCCGCTGAAAAAATGCCATGAGCGTTTATAAAGAATGGCAACCTGTAGATACCATGGCGCTTATTGCCTGGAAGCAAATGCGCTTTAAAAATATACACAAAACTATGTTGGAGAGGTTCTGCAGTATTTGAACATTGGCTGAAGGATGAATTTAATCGCAAACAAACTGGTGCTGGTAATCCCTTCATTCGTTTGTAGGGTTTTCACATTGCGGTCGAATATCGTGACATAACCCCGTTTGTCTGCATTAGGGATAATCCCATTGATTGGTTGTATTTGGCAGAAATGCCCTTTCGCTGTGGTCGCTCCACAAACACCAGATTTAGCACTTTATTGTACAGTTATTATTATTGTGATGCTATAGAATGTCGTTTTGTTTGGAAGAATAATCGTTATGTATTGGTCAGTCATGTAATCTTGTTGCTTTTTCAGCTTCAATTATACCTTATTCCATGAACATATTAGCACAAAAAAAAAGGTTGTCACCTTCAGAAACTTAAACAACTTACTTTACCCCATAACTACCCTTACATTACGAACCAGACTCAGTATTATCTCAGCAGTGGCTTGACAATGACGTACTTACGTCGAAAGCGCTCACTCACAGTACTCTCACCGATGCCAGTGACGACGGTCTTCACCAACACGTATGACAGCAGTATAAAAAACTTCCGTCACGCAAGACCTGCATATTTAAACGCATTCCCTAGAAAAGTGGGCAGTGTTCGCTGGATTCCAAAATAATTTGTTTAAAATAACCTGTATATATACCAAATAAATAGTTTTGCTCTTTTAGCACTTACACATATATATCTTTTAACACGATACACGCCAGAGTTTTTGTTTTTTTCCCCTTTGTACTTGGCATAGCATTCTCTTATCAAACGATTGAACGAGTTAGTTAACCACTAAAATTGGTCAACCGGGAGGTGAGGTTTACTTTATATTTGATGCACTGTAACGAAAGTCGGTATTTGTAGTGGTCATCTAATGAGAAAAATACGCTGTAAAAATATTGTAACGCGGTTCATTAGGAAGGGGGTTTACCAATTCACTCATTCCGACCGTTCTTTCACGTGTATTTTAACGAAATAAGGAATATCTCGTGGGTATCTAAAGAGAAAGATGTATTTAAAAATAAACTAAATTAGTTCATTATAAGTTTGCGTTTAATCTGTTATTACGTTATAATTGAATCAAGTGGCTCGAGCGTTGGTTGCTGCTTCTACTACTAGGAGCCCTGAACATGGACGCAGTATCCGGCTTTTAATTTCTTATGCCCATCTGTCTCAATTATTAATTTTTTGTTTAATTTGGTTTCGGAGTTAACCCCCATTCCAAACAGGCCGATTTAGTTTAATTTTACAATGCATCTTTCTTATTAAATGTGTGTTTGTTTCTTTATATATACTTATCTGTTTGCTTTCTACTGTCAACACAAATGGGCTGATTTTAATGAGGTTTTTCAGAAAAATTAATTTCATGTTAAGGTCCTTTACCATAAGATTTGATTTTAAAAGTGCTGTTACAGATCCGAAAATTGTGGAATTTTTAAGATCGCTAATAAGGATCCGCAGTCTTAAGAGAATTAAGATCATTATTGAGAAGTCAGTGCATTGTTTTCTTTTGTATTGATTTGTTCATTTTTAAACTTTGCACATGACCTTAGAACAGAAAGAACTACTTGTCACATCCCTTTTGAAGATGTTGGTTATTTACTTGCAGGTTTCTAAAACTCTCCCTTGATTGTTTTGAGGGAAAACTAAATTTATCATTCATTACTCCTGACGATAAATCAAGTTGAGGAAAGAACTTTACTTCAAGACAGCCATTAAATAGATTGACTTCGACAAAATCACATTTAACTTCAGAATTCGAAGAAAAAAAAAACCTAACGGTTTTTTACCCTTTTTTCTCTTAAAAAGAAGTAGTACTCCATCAGGGAATTCACTTAAGCCGGAGAGATTCGTGTAAAAACGTCCAGGAAACGAGCCTAGGCCGTGATGAATAGACTTATCCATTATGGGCTTTATCGTGTGGCAGGACTCCTGCAGGACCTCTCTCCTTCAAGAAATAAACCTTGGTCCTTTTAAAGGAAGGAAAAATACAATTTATTCCTTGAAAGGACTAAAAGACGAAGCATTATCCTGTCAGGGTTTGTATAGCTATTCCAGGAGAAAGAGGGCTGACACACCGTAGCCCGCTGCCCAAATTGGCTGTCGGATCTTCTGAACCCGAGTAATAAGCTGTCTCTTTTAGTTTTAAAGGCTATCATCCGTTTGACTACTTTATCATATTTATATGATGTTTATAACGAGGAACATAAGTGTTGATTGGTGTAAGTATTGTTATGGGCTGGTTGGTGGAGAATCGAGATTAAGAGATACATATGGTACCGCAAAGCCAAAAATGTTAAATGTTTTTGTCACTGACCTAAAGCTTATTACCGAAAGAGTCCTAAGATGAGAAGCCCATATTTATTTTGACAAACTACAGAAATGGGTGAATTGACTGTGGTTTAAATGTACACATCATGTCCGGTATATAATTTCACAAATTACAATATTCTTGATGATATTTTAGAACTTTTATCATTGAACGACAACTTCCAACATTTTAAAATCAACTACCGAAAAATACATTGAGTGCATTTGTGATGTTGAATATAGGTTTTCTGATATAAAAGCAAATTTGAATATTAATTACAAATATTGGGGTCTCCCGTGGTCTAATGGCTAGCGCCTTGGATTCATAAGCGGGAGATGGTGGGTTCGATTCCCAACCTCCGGCAGGAATTTTATCATCCCACGGCTCGCTGGTAAAATTCCTCGCTGCACCCTGGATGTCGGCGCTAATGACCTAGATGTAGATGCGCCGTAAAAAAAAAAAAAAAAAAAATTACAAATATTTTCAATATAGTGGGAATATTAGCAATAAAAATATTCTTGTAGACATTTATATACAATAAGAAAGGCAGTATTTATTATAGTTCGAAACAATGTTTTTGAAGAAAATTGAAATTTATGTATAGGTAGAGCAGATAAAAGCAGCAAAACTTTTTTTTTTTTTTTTTTTTTTTTTTTTTTTTTTTTTTTTTTTTTTTTTTTTTTTTTTTTTTTTTTTTTACGGCGCATCGACATCTCTGCCTTTAGCCCCGACATCCCGGTGCAGCGAGGAATTTTCTCAACAAGCCGTGAGATGAAAAAAATTCCTCCCGCCTGTGGGACTCGAACACACCTTCTCCCGCACAATCTAAGGCGTTAGCCACTTGACCGCGGGGAGACCCCAGCAAAACTGTTATTACGAAAAAGCAAGATTATATCCCAAAAATGAATAATACATTTTCAGGTCCATCAACATTTAGAATAGTAAAATAAAAGTAAAGTTTTTTAGGGGATAGATTGCGACCCAACAAAAAGCATACCGTAATATAGGGTCACATTACTACAGTGTGGTGAAATTTCTGCAAACCTGTACTGTTAGGATATTTTCATTTAACTCATACCAAAGGGTCGAACTTTGCCCAAAGAGAGTGAACAGACAAATATATATCTCTTTGTACAATGTTCGACCCTTTGCCCAAAGAGAGTGAACAGACAAATATATATCTCTTTGTACAATGTTCGACCCTTTGGTGTCAGTTAAATGAAAATATCCTAGCAGTATAGGCTTGTACCTATTTCACCACACGGTACTGATGTGATCCCATTTTACGGTAACTAATAAAGTCATAAAGTACGTGGAGAAATTGGTAATGCTTAACTATAAATAAAAAAAGATATATGTTAATAAATTTAACTTAAATAGTAACGCTCCATTGGTATATAGCCTCATAAAATTTTACAAAAAACGATCACCCTCTAAGACCGAAAGTACGTTAATCCCCTACTGAGAAACCTCCCCTGTCCTTGGTAGAATTCCTACCAATCCCCACTCCACCCCATGACCAGCTGATTGGATGGCTAATGAATGGACGAGGTTGTGGATTAGCAGTCCTTCATTAGGCCTCTGCAAACTATATTATTATGCAGGTCCTGTCCACTGTCCCTTTACTGTCAGCTTCGGTCAATATTTACCTCTGACATTTACAAGCTTTTTTTTTTAGTTTTTTTCTCTGATGCCCAATCTTCTTTAACCTCCAGTATATTTTCATTTTATTTAGTGCTGCTCAGGCTAATCCTAATTTATTTAGACTCTTTTTCTAACACGTAATTTATGCCTTAAACTTAATTCCCATCTGCATAAAACCTTGTATTTTACTATCTGTTGTGATATCATATATGCTATAATAAATGTTTCAATTTTAGGAAATCCTATTTGGAGTAAATCCGCTTCCTAACTTCAATTGTTCCAGTTGTTTCCAACAAAGATATTTCAATTTTGGTTCAATTTATGTCTGGAGTTAGGAAAATATTAGAAAAAATAATTACGAACAGGATGACAACTTTTGGGATTTTCGGATATTTTATTAATTCGAAAGCTTACTGAATAGTCTACAAAAAGGGCCCTGAGGTAATGTTCCATGGGACGAAATTTGACGGATAAATAAATGCTTAAAATGTCGAAAGTGTTGCTGAAGTTGCTTTCGATTGCTCATTGTGTCAGTTCTTTATTGCTTGTTTTTTTTTTTTTTTGATTTAACGGCGTATCAACAATTTGGCTATTATCGCCGGGCTATCTACAGGTTGCCACCCATTTATAATTCCTACGGCACGTGGTCGGTCACCCATTCAGGTACTGGCCACGCCCGACGTTGCCTAACTTCGGAGATCTATGGGAACCGATGCATTCAACGTGGCTATGGCCGTTGGCTTTAAAATTAATTTGCCAGCGGATCACGATATGTAAAATCAGAAACAATTGTTTGTTGGATGTAATGGAGCTGATGTCGAAGACCCCAATGAGTATTTTTTATATATATATATATATATATATATATATATATATATATATATATATATATATATATATATATATATATATATATGGACCATGAGCGCCGACATCCACGGCGAAGCTGGGAATTTTCTGTTATATGAGAAAAACCTCTCCTACAGTTGAAACTCGAACCCCCCATCTCTGGCATGTGAATCCAAGGTGTTAGCCACCAAACCACTGGAAGACCCTTTATTGTATACAGTAATTTATTGTTAGTATTGAAGTTTTTGTGTGCCTTATAGCGACTAAGATATCGTTCGAGTAGGTGTTTAAAGTTCATAAAGAGAGAAGTTTGGTGGTTCTGGGGAGCTTTTAAATTTATTTAGTATCCTTAATTCCTTCTTAAATTCAATTCTTTATTTTCCATTTAATGTAATTTAAACAATATATTTAGGATTGTCAGGCTTAGGATTCGAAGAAATTCCTTCCTCTTGTTGGGCGCCAATGATAACATCCTTCAAATCAATAAAAAAAAAAAAGGTTCACACAATATTAACTATATCTAGTCCAATCTCTCTAAATGACTCAAAGTTCGTCATGGAAAGGCACTAAGATGGCTAAAAACTTCCAGTAAATCGGACTTTTTTACCATCAAGGTGTTAGGAACCCAACGATATAAATATTATTGCAATTTGCACCACGAGACATGCCTGGAATATATAATGCCTTCTCCCTCCTGTTTCTATTTCCCTCTCCAGATGTAAAAATGTTTACAGCTTCTCCCATTCTTCCCTATTCCAATCCTCGTGGATTTACATATCACCCGACCTACAGCATTACATTTTATAAATGCCAATAATACGCTTTCCGGGAAAACATATCCACATTTATAGGCGCGATGCTGGTCACGTATCTAGCTCGCCTCTAGAATGGTATTCCAAAGGTATTTTTGCATGTGTGACCGTATAGGAATTATTACTTTATATAAATATCTCATATATTATATATATATATATATATATATATATATTCGGCCGGTCTAAAATTGTAAATAAAACAGACTTTAAGATTTTAATCAATGATATATTTGTCTTCACTATCTCGCCATCTTAAAGGTAGCTTTTACGTTTGAAAGTTCATTTAGTGTATCCTATTTAGAATTTAACGTTTAGTAAAAAAGTTTGTTAGGCGCGAAATAAGTGAAAATATCTTGATTTGTGAAAACCTCATTAGCAGGATGGGTCTAAAGCTCTAAAATAAATTCAACAATTTTTTGTTGCGTCGTTCTTTCCCTGATTGGACTAGCATTATCATGATAAACCCTTTGTTGACATTTAACATTCGCGATTGGGCTTTAATCTATGTGTTGAATCCATATTTTTTTGCCATTTGATTTTAGCTTTGACTCCACAACATTTCTAAAAACGTCAATATTAAAATTACTGGGCATCCTGAACTGGGATAATCATAAATTCCAACTATTTTGATTTTACACTAGGGAATAGTTGACTTCTATTAAAGTGAAGGGAATAAATTAGACGACTTATATATATATATATATATATATATATATATATATATATATATATATATATACAGAGGGAGTTAAAGAGAGATATTGAACAATTTAGTATTTCGGTGAAAGCAAATGAAACACATGAAGTAATGTTTAATATACTTTTTAGAGTTGGAACTACAAGAATTGGCACTTAGCGCCAATGGCGATGCCCCGGGCTTACCGACACTGTCACTCAGCCGAGTGGAAATCCTTGTCACTCGAACATTGCCTGCATTCTTCCACCTGAACACTGCTAGTAGATTTTTAATTTTAATCTACAATCAGCCCGTAATAGGGTAGAAATTAGATAGGTAGTCTATTAAATATATGACAATTATTCCTTAATCACTGGGGGAGGGGTCTACGATTTTTTTTTTGTGTTTGTTCAGGGTGCACGGGTCCTAAATTGTGACAAGGCTTATCTAAGGAATTTATACTAGTGTCCATTATTGGTTTGTCGATAAAATTCAGGGGTTGTACAGGGTGCTAACTTAAGTCCTATTTTATTTTTCGTTTGAAACTTAATACTGAAGAACTATTTCTATCTTTCAAATGCATTTACCTATCCTTGTAGTTTTTTATAAATTAAAATCTCACAATATGGTTGTTAGGCTAAATTATCTATTTGAATCCATGGTCTAATTCATCTCAATAAATTCGAGCAAAGCATTATAAAATTAAATTATATTTAAACAATATTTCTATTGTTTT
Source organism: Gonocerus acuteangulatus (assembly GCA_946811695.1). Classification (NCBI taxonomy): domain Eukaryota; kingdom Metazoa; phylum Arthropoda; class Insecta; order Hemiptera; family Coreidae; genus Gonocerus; species Gonocerus acuteangulatus. The sequence goes on from OX328127.1 coordinate 24,317,068, forward strand.
CTCCATGAACAGATTTATTAACTTCATGGTTCCTTCCGCAAGTCAACCTTCTACTATCAGTCATGACGTGGTCCTGATAGTGGAAGGTTGATTTGTTTACTGTGGCTATAAATAATTTTATAAGGCACTAAAGGTTCGAAACTAGTAATCCTGGGATCAATAAATCATATTTATTGATTCACGTGTTTTATCTGCTGGCCTTCCGCCTGATTTAACAAATGGTCCTTTTTCGCGTATCAGGAGAGTTCTACATCATTTTTCTTTTAAATTAAAAATTTCCCAATTGATTCCGTTTTTATAGGGCTGTCTTAAATCTGCTAATGTGTTGGAGGAAATGAAAGCGATTGATCCAAACAGAACCCAAGAAAAGATCTATGTTGTCCGTCATCTCGCTTCAACAGTTACTCTTAATGTTTGACAAAGGTCTCATTTTACTCAAGTCCATTAAACATCTCTTTCTTCCCCCTACAAAACTTGAAAGCTCCATTAAGTTTTCAGTCCTTCGCTAACCTGCAGGAAAATTCAGATACTCATAAACTTCAAGAATGAATTCGAAATAAGTAAACAGAAGTGCGGCGAAGAAATACTCGAAGAGCTAATCCTCTGGGATGAATATAATTATCGCTAAGTTATTCCAAATAGGGAGAAAGCGAGGCAGTTAAAATTAATTCACTAATTATGATAAAGTTTATGCAGATTAGTTATGCTATAAGCAATGCTAATAGGGGAGGGGGGAATTGTAGCCTCTCCTTCGAGCAGGTGGCTTTTCGCTTTTTAGGGTAACTGCTGACGTTTCACGGATCATTAACTACAATATTGCTTTGAACGTGCCGTTTCTTTAGTACAACCAGTATTTTAAAATTTGGGTTTCTTTGTCTGATGGACAATTTGGGGTTCTTACTTGGATAAGTATGAAGAAAAACTGGTTACAAAATCCTTCACTGTATATATTTTTTTATGACAGAATGCTATAAACTTTCACCAGCAAGCCAACCCCACTTTTAACCATACAGCACGTCAAGCTACTTTTGACGAAACGTTTTAGCACAACGTCGGGCGCTAACAGAGCACTAAAGATGTGGTTGTGACCTTGAAAGCCCAGCATTTCAAGCTTCCGTTTGCGTAACGGTTTGGCACAACGCCAGAAGAAAGCAGGGAGGTTGTGACCGCAAAAGTACTCACAAAATAAAATTTGTACAGTTGAGGCATTTCATTTGTCAGATTCTTGTTATTTTTTTTTTTTTTTTTACAAATATTTTACCAAAATATATAGGCTTGATTTTCTTTGGTCATATTTGATGTGAAAATATTTGTTATGCCTGTATAGTAAGGGAAAAAACGTTGTTTTATATTAAATCAATATACTGCTCTGGGGCATTTGAGTGCAGAAATCAAAGAACCTCTAAATAATTAATAAATAGTATTACTTTTGTTTATTATATTTCCCTTTAAAAATTAAAAACATACAATTTCGAACGAACAATAGTAGTTCTTAGTATGGGAACACTTGTATTTTTACCATTAACATTTAACTGTTTTCTGATTTTGATCATATTTTGAATATTTCTGAATTATCTGCTTAAAAAGATTATTTTATAATTTCATAGATTTCTTACAAAGAAAGTCTTTCTCTAGGGAGAATTTGAATGAAATTATTTCCTATGTAGGCCCCTGGTCAAGAGTATTCATATTACCAGGCATTTGTTTTATTTGTTATCTATTCTCAATGAATTAATAAATTAAACATCATTTATTCTTTTTACACAAATGAATTGTGAATTACATGATTCTTTAGTACTGAACTTCTATGCTTTTGCTTTTTACAATTCCTTTGGAGGAAGAGACCTATTACGATATTAATTGGTGGGATGAATAATTAAAAAGGAAAACATTAAAACAAGAGGTTTTAATTAACCGAACGTTGGATTCGTTTGTTCTTTGCCGACCCCTCCACCCGCTTCCCGGCTGCATTCATTTAGGAAGCCGTTTCAAATTAGTAGAACATGTGAGCAGGGATCACTTCTATATTTCAACATAACCAACCACCAGGCTAGTCCACAGTTGCTACCCATGTATATGCACAACAGGATTTTTCCGTCGACCTATTTACCGAGGTTTTGTTACGGCCTTATTGGTGTTAATTTGAATTCTTGAAGCCTCATCAATAGAGATAGGCGATCTGAATCAATCTTTTAAAAAATTGATCTTTTTAACAAGATTTCTCGATTTTTTTAATCGATGTCCAAGGGCCGACGTCTAAAAGAATCTATCTCCAAGGGCCGATCTTTTTAAAGATTCGATCTTCAAGGGCCAATCTTTTAAAGAATCGATCTATCTAGAATACCGTAAAATGAAGTGTTTCTAGTGCGGATCCACCCTCCATCCATAGGGAGTGTAGCGGAAACCCGCTTATGAGGTTGATCTCATGACGCAATCGTCATGAGAATCGTCATGACGGAAGTGCCGTCAAGAAAATTTCTTATTACAGACCCCATAGATGAATAATATAACGGTGGTTCAAATTTGTTTGTGTATATATATATATATATATATATATATATATATATATATACATATATATATATATATATATATTAATTCTTGTGAAAGATGACCCGATATATATTTTCCACGACCCCCTGCCAGAAAAACAAACAAGAAAAAGTGGAAAATATATATATATATATATATATATATATATATATATATATATATATATATATATATATAGTCTGTTCGCTCTCTACCTGGCTCAAAAATGGTCCGATTTTGATCAAATCTGGTACAAAAGTCTTTCGTCTAATTTGAAAGGTCAAGATGCTTTTTGGGGCGAAATTCGCGCGAACAAAATCCTAACGCTTACGTTTTCGAGTTCATATGCTTGCAGGTACTCGTTTTATATGTTTCTTAACGTAGAAAAACGAATGAATCCATTTAAAGTGATATCTGTAACCGCTTTCGGGTAACATTGAAACACTTGTTTTTCCAATGCTAATTTTCAGTTTGAGTACTCAGAAAAGATTCAATTGGAACTTGTTCCAGGCTTTTGATATTCATCTAGTCCATGATAGATAAATTTTGGTCCGTTTGGAGTTAAGAAAGTACTAGAAATAAAATAGGTATTTCATTAACATGCAGGAACAGTTTTGGGATTTTCGTATATTATCTAAAATATCCCGAAAACAGTTTGGAAGTCGTGGTAACCTTTCTAAAGCTTAAACAATTTTCTAGAAAAAGGGTTCTGATGTAATTTTCGACGGGGCAATGTCAATAGGAGAAATAAGGACTTGAACATTCGCAATTGTTAGTTTTGGTCTTATGAGCACTACAAAAAGGACGTATTTTTTATAAACTAAAAAATATGTTCCGGGCATTTTTCAATTTTCGCATACATCTATTATTGTTAAATGAGTTGTTCCGAAGATATTCCCGCAAAAACTGGCTTGATCCTTCTCAACATGCGCCTTGGTCTATTATGCGGCACGAACTACCCGGAACTGCATAATATATAACTGCTATAAAAAATAATTCGTTCGTATATTCGGTCCAATGAGTTCCAATATGCTCCTATAACATTCCGCTTGCAGAATGTGGATAAGTTATTGTTCATTCAACCGAGATAAGCCCGAATCCTCTTTTGATAAAGTTACCCGCCTGACTTGGATGCGATAAACTCATATCTGAGGGATTAGTTCTCGACGAGCCATACCGGAGATAAAAAGCTCAAAAACCGATGGCGTGTTTAATCGGATGAGGATCCAATAGATAGCGCTGCATTCTCTCCAATATGGCGACGCCCTGCATTGGACGCTTCCTACGCCCTGATGGTTATGTTCTGTCTCAATCCACTCGCCAGACTATTCCGTCTGATTAACTCTCAATCACTGCTTTCCAATCTCCCTCCCCTTTCAATCTCTCCAACCCTCATTTTCCGTTTTATATATTGCCACCTCCTTTTCGCATTAAATGTATATTTGTTGAAATAATTTTTTTCTTCCAGAACTCCATTTATGATTTGAACGGGTCGGTGCAAAATAGTGCCAAGTAACATTTTCTACAAAACTTAACTGAAGCTTCTATATGTTAGATATTATGTGGGACTATAAGTCTATGTTGATGGTACTGAGATATGACTGAAAAGAGATCAGTATGCTCCTTTATCTTGGTGCCCCTAACCATTTTAACAGCAAGTCCCCCATAATATCCAACATGTAGCAGCTACAGTTACGTACTGTTAAAAATATTGCTTGGCACTATTTTGCACCGACCCCTTCTTAAGATATAAAATACCTAAATAGCAAACGTTTGGGCTTGCTCTTTGGCAGCCTTCCTTAGCACTAATTGCCTAGGTGTGAGAGGAAGGCCACGATAACTTTATATATATATACTGCACTCACTGGTTAGGTAGAAGCATTTTGACTTCATCGAACCAAGATGAAGTTGCAAAGAACTTAGTCGAAGGTAGCTGGAAAAATGCCTCTAACTAGGCGATTAAAGGTGCGTTTACACTAGGATAGTTATTGCAGGATATTTATATCAGAGAGAAATTCTGACTAATGGAAACCATGTAGAATTTATGTCTGACATAAACCCACCCTAAGAGTTTGAAAATAAAAATTTATTGAAGAAAATTCTAATTTGCGTGCACAAAGGCTACATTGTGGCTGAATATACTAACAATTAAGTTGTAAAGATGAGCGATCTGTATCGATATTCTAAAATAGCGATCTTTTTAACACGATATATCGATTTTTTGAATCGATCTCGAAGAGCCGATATTTTCTATGAATCGATCTTCAAGGACCGATATTTTCTAAGAATCGATTTCCAAGTGCCGATCTTTGAAAAAAATCAATTTACCTAGAACACCGTAAAATGAAGTGTTTGAGCGATGAATTTTCTCAACGGGCCCTGAGATGAGAAAATTCCTGCCGCCGGTGGGGATCGAACCCACCATCTCCCAGTTATCGATCTAAGGCGCTAGCCACTAGACCACGGGAGACCTTTGTTTATTTTTTTATTTATTTTTTTTCTTTTTCATATTTCAAATACTTAATCTCGCCTCTGTGTCCTAAGTCCAGTAACAGAATTTTAATACAACAATAACATTATACAACGACTACATAATAAGGTTTCAGATCGTGCTTTTAAATTGTATAACCATTATTCTCTATTATAATTATTTTATTCTATTTTTTTTTCCTCATTTGAGAAATATATATATGTAATAATATTTCAATATGCTGTAACAATAGTAGTTTCATTATATATTATTTTTGATAAAAATAAATTCTTGAATGAGAATCGATTCGAATTGAAATGAAATACGAATTTCGTAGATAATTGTAAGTAATCGTGAAATCGATCCATATCGTAGATAGATCTTTTGAATCGATCTGAACTCGCCGATTTTTTTTTATAGGATCGATATTTTCATTAAGATTCGAATCGATTCAAGAGATCGATTCATATTCGGAAATCGCCCGTCACTATTAGGAAGTAATAAGCATATATTCCTAAACTATAATCACAGTGATGACATTCCTGATTCGTGAAATTAATTACTTCTTAAAAGACTGAGGACAAACCGTAAAGTTGACTTAATTTGAGAAGGAGTTCTATATATAAGGCGATGGAATAGGATTACAGCGTGGGGATACGAGGACTTGTGTCGACATAGCGTCGACGAAGTGGAAGTGGCGATTCGAAGGTGACAGGTGGAATCTAACGGGTTCTAAAGCTTTGCGCAACCGCAGCCTCCCATCATGAATACATTAATATGCAATAAGGCGCCTTCAATACCACGCATGATTAGGAAAATTAAATATAAAATAAATATAATAGGTCCGACTCGCAGGAGGTGCGTCATCAAATCGTGTTTTTATGATATCATTAAATTTATTTAGACGGCTCAGGTGCAAACGGGGTCACATGTGCATGCTGTAATCGTAGAAGATAAAAAGAATTTCAAATGAAACTATCAAATTCTTCAAACATTTATATTTGTTGCGCTAGAAGAAAAAAAGATCCGTGTTAGATGAAAAAGTCCCCGAAGAGGTGCGAAAAAGCACAAGACATTTATATATATATATATATATATATATATATATATATATATATATATATATATATCGTTTCTTTCGGACGCTTCGAAATTCCGGAGTAAAAAAAGTAACTCCTTTATTTTAATTCGTCTGTCATTTGTCAAACCTTTTCAATGTTTCAAGGTGTATATATATATACGAGGTGATATCTGTAACCGTTTTCGAGAAAATCGGATAAAAATAGTTACTAAACTAAACTAACTTAATTTCATTTTGACTACTTAAAAACTTTGGATTCAATTATATTCTACATTTTTTTTAAATTGATCTAAAATAAGGTATGTAAAATTTTGTAACATTTGGAGTTAACGAAGTATTCGAAAAAAAAAATTGCATTATTAGACATGAAACGTTTTGGGATGTTCGTATATTTTCCATAATATCTCGAAAAGGGCTGCAAAATCGTGGTAAGTGAATAGTGACCATTCGGAAGCTTACTAAAGTATCCACAAAAAAGGTTCTGATTAATTTTCAATTGGGCAATCTCAATCACAAGAAAGTGTTAAGTTTTTTTTTTTTTTTTTTTTTTTTTGTTTTTTTTAAGTGCGTTTAACAAGAAAATTAGCATTTCTGTTATACATGGAAAGAAAATGAGCGTTTTCCTAGGACGAAAGTTGAGAAGGAGGGGGAGGCATTTCTGCTTAGGATACTGTCTGTTTCCTGCTGTGGTGCCTTAAATCTTCCTTTTCTTTGAGATTTTAATTTATATTTATCATGAAAGATCAAAACATACCAATAACTGTTTCAATTCCTTTACTAATAACACTAGGGATAAGAAGGAAAACGCGCTAAGATGACGTAGTTCCTGCGAGTTGGGCTGTTTCTATTTTCTATAAGCTGTCTATAGTAAACTATATTTTAATCTCTATACCCTATCTGTAGATACATTATTATGAATTGTGGTTCATTCATATCCAGTAATTATGCTAAACTGGTTTTTGAAATTTTAAATAACTTACAGCCTACCATTTGTCACGTGTTGACGTTCTTGTGGAATCCATTTCTTGCCGTGCCCTACGTATTCTTCTTTGACCCCATTGTATTCTTTTTTTCGAATAAAAAAAACGGCGGCATGATTAATGGTAAAGTCCTCAACGTTTCAATCCACTTAGCTACCGGTGAAGTTCATTACATCATTTCATTTACATTTGTCATCAAATGAAGTTCGTTGATTTTTAAAGTCCGATTTTGATGAAATTTGGTACAAAAATGTTTCGTCTAATTTGAAAGGTCAAGTTCGTTAATCAGCAGAATCCGCCCACTGGGACATGGTTTTTAGAGCGAAATTCGCGCGAAAAAAATCGTTGCGCTTACTTCATATGCTTGCAAGTACTTTTTTTTATAGGCTTCTGGGCATAAGAAAACGATTGAAACCATTTTTAAGGCGATAGCTTTAACCGTTTTCGAGAAAATTGGAAAAAATACTTGTTCATTACCGTTTTTGGTTTGGGTACATGGAAGTATGGGATTCAGTTAAAACATTTTCTGCATGTTCGAATTTCATCAAAACTAATATGTTGAAATTTTGGTTACTTTTGGAATTAAGGAAGGGTTAGAATAAAATATTTTATTAACAGACATGAAAAGTTTTGGTTACTTTGTATACTTTCGTTAATATTTCGAAAACGGTTGACAAATTGGGAAGCGGAAGGTTACCATTCGAAAGCTTACTAAATGCTCAACAAAAAAGGTTCTGAAGAAAGTTTTAATTAGGCGATGTCAATCGGAGAAATAAGTGCGCAAAAATTTAAAGTAATTGATTTCGTTTTCTCGAACGGTTCTTTTTGGTTCTTTTATTCCTTGTTATTGCTTATAGTTGGATAATTTATTTGACAATAAAACAGGTTATGTAAAGTAACAAAAACAATTTATTGTTAGAAATATAGATTTCCAAGATTCGAAGACCTCGTAACTAGCGGGGGCCTTTCTGGGGTTGGCCGACCCATCCAGGTAAGATCATAAATCAAGACCTTTCAAGACTGGTGGAACCAAAATAACTGTTTCTATTTTAATCTTTACAAATTAGACTAGGGATAAGAACGGAACCACGCTAAGATGATGCAGTTCCTGCGAGTCGTTCTTTTTTGTTTGCACTGTTGAGTTTGCCTCACAGAGAAATATACATAGTTTACACAGTTCTACATTGGCCCTTTTAAATTGCTTGTATTGTTTAGTACATGGACCGAATATGTATATTTGCTGTTTTTTTTTTTTTATTGTTAGTCTCTTCCTATTATAATAAATATCATCTAATTCTATTTACTATTTTCCCGTTTTAGCGATTTATTTTGCAGAAATTTAGGCGAAAATTTGATAGAATGTGACGTTCACATTGGGGAATCTAATAAAATCCCTGCCAAGCTTATTTCACTAAAAGTTTTTAGGAAAGCGAAAAAAAACTAGAATTTCTGTTTCGAGTATTCCGTGTCCTCAAATTGAACATTTCATACGTATGGCTCTCGTGGGCTAGGAGGGATATATTTTGGACAAATTTGGAGTTGAAAAAAAATTTATTAAAAAAAGTAAAATATATTTATCAACAATCACGAGCAGTTATGGAATTTTTGTTTAGTACCTCGAAAGATCGTGGTTAGTGGAAAGTGTGCATTCGAAAGCTTTATACATTTTCTGCAAGAAAGGTGCAAATTTCAAAAGGACCACCTCAGTTGGGGAAAACGATGCTTGAAATTTTGAATGTACCTATTTTTATGAACATCAGTCCTAGGATAACACAGGTACAAAAATAAAAATAAAATGTATTTTCCAAAGACAATATACACATATTCTTATGTACTTGAAAATGACTGGGTTTAAAGGCATTTGAAGGTGAAATTTCGTATGAAGTCGTTTAAGAAGAAATAACTACAGCTTCCATGGTTTTGAGGGTCGCTGAATTCGAATCCGAGGTCTGTTTCACCCCATCGGCGCAAAATTAACGTAATTTCAAGGACGTAATACGAATTTTGACCTTCAAATGCCCTTTAACCTGACGTGCTGGGGTGAAACGGACTCCGGATTCGAGTCAGCGTGTCGAAATACATAGGAATATATGTATGGTGTCTTTGGAAAATACCACTTTTTTTTATGCGCTTGTGTAATTATTACATGGAAACGCAATATATGGACGAGTTCCTTCGAGTAGGAGCTCCTTCAGACGAAGTGCTTTAATCAAGAAAGGCGTCCATCTTGGTAATCCTAACTGCCAACAATCTCTTCATAGCGACCCAAGCCATACTTTCAATGAGGCAAACCATAATTTTCCCCTTAGCTCTATATTGGGTCCATACACGGGAGCTCTATTCCCCCACTGGCGTGGCCTACACGACCCCTCGCCCACATCCCTATCATCGGATGCTGGCTGATAAGGATCGCATGGCTGGTTATCATCTACCCCTGGTCGACGGGGTAATTACACAGAGGGTGTGAGAAAGAGGTGGGGATAGGCGACTAACTGGTCTCTTAATCAAGTCTGCAGGATACTCTTACAGCATCGAATGGACACGCAGTCTCACGGCCTTTTGTATTTCGGTAACCAATTTATTTGATTTTTTTCTAATAGGAATTTTCATTAGGCGCAACAATTACTTTATTTTTGAGATCTTATGTAGTAGGCGGCTTTTGAGAGACAAAAGCTTCTTTCGAAGAACACTGTTTCAAGGCGTATAACATAGGCGGGAGTATGTCGATGGTCACGGGGAGTAACTTGGTAAGTTCAAAATCTCTACTTTTCAAGGCAGCACCTTCGTAGAGAATTAACAGAGAAAACACGCTATTTTGCGAGAATCCAAGTAACTAACATATTCGTAATTCGAAAACAATCAAGGCTGTGAGTTAGTGACATATTTACACAATGAGTCTTAGGAGATATCCCCTGTGATCATCGATATAGGTACATGGAATGAAGAAATATTTTGTTTACTGTCAAAAGATATTTTCCTCGGTGTATGATGGCATATAGTTACTGACCATTGGATTCAACTGACCTTTAATGTAATATTCCATTGCGGTGTTCGACTGAGAGATACACTGGTACGCTTGGTATATTTTATTGTGATCGAACAGGCAGGGCGCTGAACAGTGGTACCAAACGCCTGATTTTGGGGGAAAAAACTGTAGGTAGTTGAACTGTCTGATTTCGGTATCATTTTTTGTACTGATTCGAATGAGACCACTACCGATTCCCCCAGAATAATTATTTTGAAAGATAAACGGGTTTTATATTACGAAAAACCTGAAGGACAGCAAGTATTCAATTCGTCATGTTTTACTCAATGGGCGGGGAGATGTATAATTCAAAATATATTTTTTGGGTGTTGAGTCGAATTAATTAACAACCAATGTAGTACTGTTCTATTATGTACAATTTACATGTATGACAAATAAATTTCAAAGTTTCACATGAGATTGTCGATGGATCTCACTGTTAATGTTTAGTAGCTAGCTAGCACAAAATGTTCAACAACTCACTGCAGAAAATAATAACGGTTAAGTCGTTTTTCGTAAAATAATTGGATCTATAATTGACACCTTCATTTTCCAGGCAGCAACTTCAGAACATTTAGGTAACACTATGCGGAGAGGGTAGCTTATTGCAGTTTTTTTCATACATCATATAAACTAAGAATAATTGAGTTTCATTAGAGATAACTTTACAACCTAAAAGCTACATATACACATGAGACTTCCTAGGTAATACACATTTTTCAGGAATAAAATAAGTGGTATAACACTTTTACTTTTTACTAAAACCAGAGAGATTTTTACTCAGGGAGAAAACGGTGTACAAAAAGGTGTTTTGTGATCAAAGCTATTGATAAAATAGAAAATCAATATAAAAACAGTATTCTACAACTATAATTATGTATAAAAAATGTTAGTTCAAACGCGATTGAATACCTTGGGTTTTGTTTTATTTTTCCCTCTCGGCACCGCTGTGTGCCGTATTATGCAACAGCACAATCCCAGCACCGAGTTGCTTGAGTCGATAGGCGACTTCGATGTTAATATGAGTGTGTTCTGAGAGAAACTTTCCTTGTCCTAGGACAGCAAGCCAATAATCTTGGTTTTAAGTGAATAAAAGACAAAGTATCTGAGATTAGGAATATGGGGTCTCATGGTTTCGCCTCATAATTAAATACCGAAAACTACATCTATAACGGAAGAACTGGAGGATCACTTCAGCTAACTAGAGCTTTCCTCTAGCCTAAAAATTCAAGAGGAAAAGAACAAAGATTGACCTGTATAATGCCTTGATCCGTCCACTTAAGGTGTATCTATGGATCAGAAGCTTACGCCTTCACTATAGATAGTATTCTAAAAAAACAGACAAGACGAAGAATTTTCTTCCGGAAATGCGAAGCTTACGGGATTGTATGATGACGATGTTGACAACGTCATTGCCAAGTCTCTTCAACTCCGGTGACATTGATGGGTTGGGTGTCTGATAAGGATGAAAAACAAAGATATTCCTAAGAAGAAGCTAAGGTAGATATGGTCGGGGATCGGTCTTGTGATATCTTAATAAAACTGCATTTTTTTATAGGAAAATGAGTTTTACTTCTGCCGACGTTTAAGCTTGAAATTTAAGCCTCCATCGGGACGACGAGAAGCAGAAGAAATATGCATCACGGATTTAAAATCATTTCTGAAATCACTGGTCATCATCAAGTCTTGAATTTGAAAAAAAAAAAAGCTTTATTCAGATACCACACAAGAATATCGAACTTCGCGATCCCAACGTTACGACCAAAGAGCTTCTCTAAATCATGTAAGATGAGCTGATGGGCGAACTTTGTCGGCCTAATGTGAGACGGGCGGACTCCGTCTTGACGGATATGGAGGTTCTTCTTGGTGATCGCAACTTGAGAGCTGCCTCAAGTCCAAATGGCGGAAGCTTTCGGAAGATTCCTAGACTCGGCGATGGTCTTTAGCGCCATATATGCATGAATGTAAGCTATTCATGTCCTGCTTCACTTTACTGCTTGCCCATTCTAATCCATTCCTGCCTTACAGCACTTTATTGCCCGTTCTTCCTCTTCCATTCCTGTAGCCCTCTCTCCAATACTAAGCCCGCGAGAAGCATCGTTAAATATGAAGAATAAATCCTAATAAACCCCACCCGCTGGAATAAGCCCGTCCTTCCAGCAGAAGAGGGATGAGCTGGAAGCACAAGGCTGGGCTGGAATTAAAAGAAGCCTGGAAGAGCAATGCCTTGCCATATATATATATGGAAGCAGGATGACGGATGCTCGAGTATAGTGAGGGCTATAAAACGCTTTAAGGCTCCGCGATTTTCTCACCATAACTTACCCCCCCCCATCCCACCACGCCATAGAGTCTGCAGCTATCTACATACGTCCTCCCTCTGACGTATGCACCCTCCGAAGGATGTATGGGCCTCCTCCCCACCATGAATTCTCCATGATCTATTATCAAGCTGTATTGTGTCTTCAAGAAAAACTGAGAAAGGATATTAAACTCTTTAAGGATAAATATTCATAACGGTACAAACAAAAACAGTAAGTTTATAAAAGAAAAATCTTGCAGAGCATAATGTTCAAATCCGAACCTCATAAACTACTAGGGTCTGATAAATTTACCCGACTATTATGATACTTCATAATGAGACGCATATGATTTGCCGCCGAGGTGGTAACGAGTCTAGGTATAGTTGGGATTCCGCAAGGAAAAACAGTAGAAAATTTTTTTCCTAGGCACAGAAAATCAGTAAAGTTAATTATTTTTATTTTGAATCAGTTTTCCAAGTCTGTCGGTTTGATGGACACATTTTTTCCCCTTTTGCTACAAATCTCAATATGAAAAATGTAACTAAAAAAAAATAAATATGGTGACTTCTTATTTTGTTCATGTAGAATTTGTTAAATTTAAGAATCTCATGCACGACTTACTTTTTATTTTACATAAAACCTTCGGATAATTAAACAATCTCCTTTCCATTACATTATGAAAGCCCCCTCCCCCCAACAACCCTTCAGTTACTTATTTTTCCTGGCTGTTTAAGATAAGGATCGGATTTAATTTATTTTATCTCCTAATTATCTCCTGTCTGTTTACCCTCGGGCGAGGAAGGTATTGTGTTACAGGTGGGGGTTGAAGGGTCCGGAGGATGGACTTATGTAAACACTGAAGTGGAATTCAATACTTTTAGAAGACACGATGGCTTAACAGGTGTGGATTTGTAAATAAGTGAAACTTTAATTAATTCATTAACATTACTCTAAATATTTAAAAAATAAATTATTTACATAAATGCAAATAAATTATAATGTGTACCAAGGCACATGAAATTCAGTAAACTTTTTATTTTTAGGACTATGATACTCAGTCATGAGGTTTCAATATTTGTGGTCAATCTGCCAACTGTTGCTGTAAATAAAAAATATTTCAAAAACGTCTTTCCCTTACTACCAGAACTATGGCTCGCAATGTATAGGAAAAATATTAATGTAAAAAAATATAAGAAAGACAGTTTCTTTTTTTCTAAAAATTCATTTTGAGAGTAAGTCTCAATATTATAATTTTTATATAAGTTGAAAGTAAGGGTCAGGAAGGTTTAATGGATTTTGAAGTATCTGGCTGGAGTTCCCCAAAGATTGTTTAAAACATTAACGTCAATAAAGCTGGGGAGCAAATTCTGCCAGGTATTTTAAGAATTATAATGTTTGTTTTTTTTTGTGTGACTTTTGTGTGTTTAATATTGTTTTCTATTTTAGTTGCTGACCTCCCTGGCCAGCGACCTGGACTTCATGCTGAGTGACCTCTGTCCAAGCCCACCCCCAACTAACACCCTACCACATTTAAGGTAAGATTTTAAATTGCATATACCATTATTATAGATGAAATATTTCGATTCACATAAATACATTACAAAACACTTACAGCCACAGTCCGATATTTATCTATATCCTGGAAATACACAATACACTCAAACAAGTCATTATATATTGGCTCCCAGGACACGTGGACGTAAAAAGAGGGCACTAGAACCATAAATCTCGCAAAGACGACTACGAAAATATAATTTCAACGACAAGAACATCCATCAGAACGTTGGACACGTGCACCTAATAGTCAAGTGTTTATTCTACAATAATGGATACAATGTCGGTATAACACGGCATAAACAAAAATAAATTGTATGCACAATAAGTAAATGAAATTCGATTAAGTAAAGTAAAAGAAGTTGTCCACTTTCGGTTCGGAATAAGCAATTTAGGTTTTAAAGGAATATCTAGAACACTGCGTAGTCTATACTCTGTCAGTATTTGCCTAATTGAAAAGGTCTCATTAAAATCTGCACAGGTGGGCCTTTGCTTTTTTTTATATTAAGTAGGAATGTGCTATATTGCAGTGTCCAATTCGAAGCCTAGTTGAAATCATCAAAAAAAAAATTAACATTGTATACTCACTTTAAATATGTAAAGACATGCGTGCAGTATATCAAAAGATATGGGGCACGCTTTAACGAATAAACGGCTCTACCATAGGGTTACTATGGTTGAGAAAAAAAAAAAAAATAGTTGAAATCATTTCATCAGGCCTGATACAGGGTTATACGAAACATTCGGAGGGTTTGTCTTCAGCGTGTCTTTTCTCGCTAAGTGTATAATTGCGATTTCTTCAATGTCTTCTTGCAGTCTAGACAACGAATGCTCAAAAACAGATATAGAGGAAAACCCTTGGAACACAATTTTTGACTTCGTAACTTTTTTGTGCCAGTTAGGAGGTGAACATATCAAAAAGTCAAAAGTTGTGAGTAACCTAGTCAGCGGGCCCGCAATTATATATTCTGTGCTATTTAAACTTCCAGTACTCACTGCGTTGACTGGATATATTGACAAATTGAAAGATTTAGTAGTCAACAGTTGTCGCAAAATTTTAGATTTCACGATGAACAATGAAATATTTTAACGTTTGAAGGAAAATATATAAAATAGTAAAGTAATATATATTATTGAAGAAAATGTAATGCTCTGCAACGCTATAACCGGCATTTATTTTTTGGGTGCTTCGTTGAAGAGTAATCCGGTCATAAAGAGAAGCAAATGTGGCCCAAAAGTGTTTTTTCCTAAAATTACAGACATTCAACAGTGTTTCTCGAAAAATAAAGATATCTCGAAAAACGCGATTGTGTAGAACTTGTTGTAAATTGAATCTGTTTTTATTTTTTAAAGAAAAGCTATGTCGCTAAGGAGCACGGTTTCTGAGATAAAAGCAAAAACCCGAAAAATGGGACCTTCTAACCCCCTCTCCCCCCGATCAAGGCACCGGTGGGGACTTTTGACATGTTGGCCTCCACCTAGCCCAAACAGTGTTACGTAGTCAAAAATTGTGTACCATGGTGATCTGATTGTTGTTGCTTTGGAGAGTGCGAAGATGATACAATATATTATTATTGATTTATTTTAGCGGTTATGTTGTTCTGGAATATGCTTTCTGTGATTATTTTTATATCTGATTATGCAATGGAATTATCCTTTAATAATACAAATTAAATTGCTATTTTTTCTTGCCGAATTAACAGCACTGTTTCCTCTGTGCATAAATTCCCCCTGAAGGTCGGCTCCCGAACTACCTACTAACACCTGCTTTGAAGTCAGTACCCTGAACCTTCCTAATCCCTAAATCTAGAAGAGAAAGATCCAAAGAAGTGCTATACTTCTTTAGAAGCATCTAAGATCTCGCATGCACTTAACCTGATTGAAGCTGAGTTTTTCCTTCCTAAATATCCCAGCCAGTTCTCTCTGGTGGAGCTTGAAGAAATTGCTTCCTTCGATGAGATTCTTCCTGTTTTTGCTCAGTTCCTCCATTTCCTTGATTGACCGTTGTTAATGCAAATTATTTATCTCAATAAACATTGAGTAGGTAACAATCTTTCTTCTTCCAAAGAAGGCTTTCCAAAGATCAAGTGGCTGTAATAGCTAGGACGAGGATCTGCCATATTTGTTATGCTGATTTTTTCGCAATGTATTTATTGTTTATCTGGTTGCAAACTTTCTTCAGCAAGCTTGTCTTGACATATTCGTTTCGAGAATTTCAAATAGAATAAATTTCAAGTTCATCCCAGATGAATTCAGGTTGTCGAGGAAGCAAGTCGTCTCAGATGAGCCAACAACGTTCGTAAATAACCTTACTTTCAGGTACCAGGAAACAAGAAAATCAGGTGGCGAGGGTATAGTACTGACCACACTATCTTCTTATGTTGCTGTTTGGCTAAGAATCAGATACCTCTACAGTATCTGTCCCTCCCAGGTCAAACATTTAACGTCTTAGTGTGTCACTATCTGAAATGATTGTTTACTGCTGCTTACAAATCTTTTACTGCCTCAATTTATTTAATTGTAATCACTTTGATTTTTATATAGTAATTTTTTTGATATGACTGGAGGATTGTAATCTTAGTTTTTCTTTTTATGTCTAAGTGTTAGTCTTTGTATTCTTGTGTTTCCCTTTCACTTTGAAGTCTGTAAATTCTTTTTTAGACTAACAATTTTCTTTTCTCTTTTTTTAAATGTCATCTATGTCATTGATAAATATCCTTTTAGCGCGGTTACTCCCTATCTCCATAGGGAGAACCCGCTTATGAGGTTGACCTCATGACGCAATCCGGAAGTGCCGACTAGAAACTTTCACGTTTCAGACCCTATAGATCACGAAAAAATAGGTGGCTAAAATTTGTGTGTATATATATATATATATATATATATATATATATATATATATATATTTATATATATGCTTGTCTCTTCGGGCTCCTGACGGCTCAAAAATGGTCCGATTTTGATGAAATTTTGCACAAAAATCCGTCTTCTAATTTGAAAGGTCAAGTTCGTTAAGCAGCAGAATCCGCCCACTAGAAGATAGTGTTTGGGGCGAAGTTCGCGCAAAAAAAATCGTAACGCTTTCGTTTTTGAGTTTATATGCTTGCAGGTACTTGTTTTATAGGTTTGTTAACATAAGAAAACGAATGAAACCATTTTTAAGGCGAAATCTTTAACCGTTTCTGAGAAAAGTGGAACCAATGTTTTTGTAAGTCATTATTTTTTTGCGAGTACTTAGAATCGCGGGATTCAATTGAAATATTTTCTACATCTTGGAAATTAATCCTAACTAAAATTATTACATTTTGGTTATATTTAGAGTTAAGGAAGTATGCGAAAAAAAATATTTTATTAATAGACGTGAAAAGTTTTCGGATCTCCATACATTTTTCGTAAATATCTCGATAACGATTGGGAAATCGTGGTAAGTGGTAAGTGACCATTCGAATGCTTACTAAATTCTCTAAAAAAATGTTCTGAAGCAATATTCGATGGGACAACGTCAATGAGAGATATAAGCGCTTAAATCTTAAGAAGTGTTTGTTTTGTTGTTTTGAAATGGTTTTTCTCTTTCTTTATCTCACTTTTTAATTGGCTGTTTCTAGTTTTAAATTGAATTTATCAGTAAAATTAGTATTGTAGTAAAATAAGCTAACAAACGGTGAAAGGTATTGGTAATAAGTTTGGAGTGGCTGTGGTAATCATGATGGCAATGGCTGTCAGTTTCCTGTGATTTGTGATGCTAATCTATTCCATTTCTTCGAGATGTACGTAACCGCGCTAAGATGACGCAGTTCCTGCGAGTATATAATACCGTGTTGTATTGTCTCGATACAAACAAAGAGATAAAAACTTCATTTTTGGTTACCTAACTAAATTGGGTTGCTTGTTTAAGAAGTATTCATCAATCCAAATAGGAAAAATAAATTGATAAAAAACCATATGTAAATAACAAATAAAATAATGGTGAAGTAAATTATACAAATGTTAAAAATGTATACAAATATAATATACTACTGATTATTAAAATAAATATACTAAATATTTAAAGAATAATATTTGTTATCATAATTATTTTATGTTAATCGGAAGGCTTTGCACCATTTTGACGACGTGGGACTTTTTTTATCAATATACTAGCAGTTCCCCGGCGTGCATACTCCCCCTACTTTCTGCCTATGACTCTCCCCGTAAAAAGATCTACCTGTATACCCTGTTACGTCAAAATCGGGCAAACGGTGTGAATTTGTTTATATCTGTCTAGTAATTCATAAAGCAGCCGGCAGAGGCCAGCAACACAGTAATTCATAAAACAGCCGACAGAGGCCAGCACCACAGCCTGCGAGTAGATAGCTCTTATCAAAGAAGGCCTAGAACTCCGTAGTTAGACTATAAAATTGAAGTAAACTGCATTACATGATTATATAAAGATATAAAGTCATCAATGAGTTCGAGTTTCTAATTACCAAGAACATCAACGAATAAATTTAAGTCATTATTCAAAATGGCTGTCGATTCAAAATGGCCGTCAGAATCTGAATGGTTCAGTGTAGCCAATTTTTCTTCAACAAAAATGTTGACCAAATTTCGAAATTTGACTATTTTGACCTAACCTAGGAGATTTCCCGTATCAAGACCTACCTATGTGCCAAGTTTGGTCAAAACGTTGTAGATTTGTATAAGGAACAAACAGACAGACACGTGATTTATATATATACATACACACATATATATATATATATATATATATATATATATATATATATATATATATATAAATATAGCTGGGAGAAGGGGAGACCTGCATCACCCCCTTGGGGCGTTGGACTAGCTCCCCTATTGACCACGTGTGGTCAGTGGTCAGTGCCCGTGCATATCAATGAGGGCTATTGTGATTCTGTAATCACCAACAGGTGTCGCTAATGTCTTCACTCAGTTCGCCGGCACCCTGCCGAAATATTAATGTATATTTGTATAAATTAATTTTCGCAGGCTAATTGGTTTTGTGTTTTCTTTCGACCAAACTCCATGTACAGCGTATACAGAAAAAGTGAACGTAGTATTTTGTAAGCTCTCGCAATATGACCAATAAGCGCATAATACAATGGAGAAACTATTTCATGTCGAAATAATTTACATATAAACCTCTCTGGTTTATAATATTATATATATATATATATATATATATATATATATATATATATATATATATATATATATAAATCACTTGTCTGTCTCTTTGTCCTTTTGTTCCTTATACAAATCCACACCGTTTGACCGATTTTGACGAAACTTGAAATACTGGTAGGTATTGATACGGGGAGTTTCGTAGGCTGAGTCAAAAACGTCTACCAGCTGTCTGTCTGTATTTTTTTTCCTTATACAAATCCACACCCTTCATCCGAGTTTGACCAAACTTAGCACACCGGTCTTGAGACGAGGAGTGTCGTAGGCTAGGTTAAAATCGTCTATGACTCACAGTTCGGAGATCACGAGTTGGAAACAATGAACCCAAATAGTTACAGATTTGCGTTATTAGATTTTAATATTAATTATTTTGTTTCTAATTTATTTTTGTTTTTATAGATGCAAAATTTAGGCGTAGCATATCACACCGGGTAACAGCTATTTATTATATAATCAAATAGAATAAATCATTAAAGATCCACCTTCCGCCAGCAAAGCCAAGTCTTTTTAGTGTTATAGGAGCAGTGGGACAGTTATTTACTTTGTTCTGAATTGTAATTTCTTTCTTCTAAACGTAAATTACATATCGTCGATACAAAAGCAAACTAACGAATATGAAAATCACCACTTTTCAGAGTGGAAAAGTATTCATTCATAACTTTTTTTTGGACAGTCAAATATTCGGCAGATTTGACCTTTTGATAGTGGAATACTTTCCCTTTAATAGAGTGAAGTCAGATTAAAGAATTTGCCGCAAATATGTCCAGCAGAAATTAATAAAGATTGACAATGAAAGATGCATTTTTTCATATTCGTTAGTTTGCTTTTGTATCGACGATATGTATATATGGTGTTGCATTCTTTGTGGTGTTCTGTTGTCGCTTGGCTACGCCGACCGGTTAGTTATAATTATGTTGTGTAACTACGCGTTTATCGTTCCGTGTCCAGTTAATAACTGTAGAAGTTACTACATGCATGTTTTCGTACTAAATGACAATGTATGATAGGTAGAAATGAAAAATTGTACGTCCTTTTGTTGAGTGTTCTCATTGTGTTTGCCAGCGTTCTGTCGTCTTATGTACCTTTTAGATATTTTGTGGTATGTTACTGGCATATTATTGTCATTGGTAGCTGATTTTGCGAGTCTGTCGCCTTTCTCGTTTCCTTCAAGTCTCTTGTGTGTTTTTACCCATTTAAAGTTTGTAGTTAGGGGTGCTTTATTTAGGTCTGAAGTAGTGCGTCTTATTTGTAGTACTTAGTGAGTAGTTCGTGTAGTTTTCTCTTGGTCATATAAATATATATATATATATATATATATATATATATATATATATATACATACATATATATATATATATAACTTCTTTTTGATCTTAGGAGGCCCTCTTCAGGGGCACTTCTTGGTACGAAGTCCTCTCATTACCATGTACTCGCTCTGGAGTCTGGCTTAATACTATTTACTAGCTTATTACTATACTACTAGTATTATAGCTCCTATCTCGTTATTTCCAGGTGCGAAAATATGCACGAAACATGTCGGGGCTATTAAATAAAGTAGTATGAAGACAGGAAGACTGCTTTAACGACCCCATGCCTCCTAAGATCAAAAAGAAGTTATATATTTTGGGTCATCTACAAGAATAAATAATATATATATATATATATATATATATATATATATATATATATATATATATGTATATTTTTATATTCTATTCCACGTATTTCTGACCTTTATTTACGTATATTTATTTATTTTTTATAAATATGGCACAGGTCAAAAGAATAGTACTCTATTTTCTATGTGCTATTTTATTGTTGTCACGCCCTACATGTTTCGTGGCTTTATGCCACCTCCTCAGGGGCCCCTGAGGCCACCAAACATATAGGGCGTGCCATCAATGAAATAGTACATAGAAAATGGAGTACTATTCTTTTGACCTGTGCCATATTTATAAAAAATAAATAAATAAATATATATATATCTGTGATGGTAAATTTCTTTTGTATTTGTACCATAATAATAAATATTTCTATAAATGTCTGAATGAAAGTGTATATATTATGAAACGAATAATAAATGAATCTTAAAGAATACATTCATTCTTTCCCCTAAATCTCCCCAAGATTGTGAGGGCATTCGAAAGCAATTGAACCTTGGAAATAATTTCTTTTCAAAAGTTTAATTCTTCGCGAGAGTTGCTGAGAGTTTTTGCCCCGAGTTCCCCTTGTTACTCCTCTTGGACAAGAACTCCACTCTAATTGAAGTGTTCCTTTAAATAATGGAACCGAAACAATAATGAGACTTTGCCCCTTCTTACAGAAACTGAGTGTTTATTGATGGCTCTCTTGTACATTTTAATTTATATCTCCTTATATTTTCTCTTTCTTGTTGACTTTAATTTGACAAGGCATTATAATGTATTTTTGTTATAAAATAAACAAAGCTTTTGTGTCTATAGTTTATGTTTTGGTTACTTAACCGTATAATGATCGAATTAAGATCTAAGCCAAAAGAGTTTTTGTTTAGCTCAGTGGTAGAGCACTGGACTAATAAGTTGGAGGACCTGAGTTCAAATCCCGAGGAAGCACTAAAGATTTTTATATTCCAGAGTCATCGTTCATGGTTTGAATTCGGCCTCCCTGACCGTCCCTAGGCCAACCCACCCTTTTATTAATTTATTAATGGATACCTGCAAAAGGAAAAATCAGGTGGCTGGAGCATAATACTGACCAGAATATCGCCCTAATGTGCCGTATGATTATAGATACCTCTATAGTATCTGCCCCTCAGGGTACACTTGGCCTGTTACGGGATTGATTTTTTTTATTTTATTTTTCATTTATTTTTTCATTTAAGCCACAAAAGGCCCGATTCTTTTTATACAATTTTATTATTAAGGCTCATACAATTTTATTATTATAAAAGTAGCATATTTATTATTGCTCATATGATTACTAGAGTTAAATCGCGATTCAACGAAACAGTAATTTATTTGGCTGTTTCGTTGAATCGCACAATACAAAAAAAAATAAAAAATAAAAAAAATAAAACAACGCTATATCCTAAGTAATAATACTTATAGCAAAAATCAAGTAAATACTTTTATTTTTATTTTTTATTTCAAGTAAATATATATATATATATATATATATATATATATATATATATTTATTTTTTATTTCAAGTAAATACATTTACTGGTTAACTTGTTCCTGCGCTCGTTCTTTAATTGGTCAACGAATTATCGAAATAGACGGACGGTCAATAATATTACAATAGACACTTTCACGCTATTTATTTGAATATGCTTTAAACACAACAACTTGCGGATCATCACATTCCTTGTAGGGCCTCGTCCAGGCTGGTCATTGACTTAACGAATCCAATATGGCGGGAAGTAGTCAGCTGGTCGATAATAGATATGTTTTATCTTTAGAATGAATTGTAATTTCCAGATGAAATATAGCCATATAACCTTTTTAAAAAATAAAATCCTTAAATAAAACCAACCCCCATTTTCCCTATTTTTTGTCAAATACATTAATGAAAATTTGATTAAGGTGCTGTATTTCCGTTTATTGATTTACCACTTGCTTTCTATTTTTAATGATGTGGATGTTTTCCTTAATCTTTTCTTTCTATTTTCTTCTTTTCCTAATATTCTAATGTTTTAAAAATTGAAATTATGACCATTTAATAGCGTGATGAACCAAAGCTGTTTTATTTTCTCCCTTACCAATATTTTGAACGTATTGGCTGTTTAATTCGTTTTTGAAATAACTATCAGATTCTACTATGTATGATTTATCACAGCTTTTACAGGCCATCTATCCTGCTTTATTTTCTGTGCGTCAGGGATATTTTTGGTTCAAACGGCTATTTCCCATGGAGATTTCATTCAAGAAAGCTTTTAAATTACTTGAATTAAATTCATAAATTCAAGAAGCCTGGAAAACGATCTAGAATCAAGAAAGGATAATATTAATATTTGATATTTTACGCAGCAAAGCATGATATCAAAATGCGCTGGGATAACGCAGCTCCTGCGAGTCGGATTAATCATTCCTATCTACGAACCATGTAAAATATTATCCACACTTTATCACGGAATAGAAGGCGAGACATTGTGTGTTAGGCTTTAACTCAACGCCTTTCCAAAAATAAATATAGCCGCATTTTTTTTTACGAAACATCCATAATTAATTGAAAATATAAATGTTGTTAAATAGGGTCAGCAGGTTATAGAAATTAAATGATCAAAACTTATGATATTTATTTTGGTGGTTTATAAAAGTCCTGCGAAACGACCTCTTTTCATTTCATATATTTAATTTCATCTGATTAATATTGATCCAATAAAGTATTGAAACGACCTGAGAGTATTTTGTTGGAATATTACCGTTATTCCGAGCTCGGATTTCATATTTAATAAAAATCTTCTCAAAAAGAAAAATCGGGAGAAAAATGAAGAGCTACCTCCCCCACCTTCTTAGAACCGGGGAGATATCTCTCCAATTACCCCCTCCTTTCCATCTCTCTCCCTCCAATTATATAACCGAATTAATTAATATTTCATTATATTTATACATTTAGGCTAATTATTATTCCTTAATTAGTATACATTTTTCTCGAGTCAGGACATTTCTTTTTCGTTTTTTTTACTGAAAGGGAGGATTCCTCTTTAAAACAATGCGTATTGATGCTATTAGTATAGGTAGTGACAAATGACTTAACAGTTGCTATCGATATTTGGATAATAATTTCTGCACTATTGACCTCGGCCGAGTTACTGATAAAAAATGTGGAGTTTTGCTTCCTGCGATAATATAATTGGTTCGCCTGATAACTATAGGTATATCTTGGAACTCATTGTTGTGTTGGGAATCAATCCATAAGGTCGATGTAATAACTGAAGTTATTCTAGCGGGAATCTCTTCTTATTTTATTTTTCAAATCTGTAGCAGTTTCTTGACATATGGTTTGTGTATATGCTCATTGATAGACACTTACATATTATTTATATCAACAGACCTATTTTGTTTGATGTTGTTAAGAATATCTGGTTTATTATTTATAACAGTTTGCTCTATAATCATAGCTTCGTCGCAGTAGATTTCAATTATATTATTTCTAGAAGTGTTTGTGTGACGTTGGGATAATGAGGTATATGATTTATCTTTACAAAATAGTTGTGTTTCTGATGAAAGTAGTAGATTCTGCTATAATTTCGTAGCCTGGCATTAAAATATAAAATGAAGAGTGTTAAGAACTGATAGTGTTTTTCATTAATTCTGTCTCCGAGGACTTAATTCTGTCTCCGAGGACGCGCGCGTCTGCGAGGACTTGCGGACGCTAGGGATCCGAAATTGGAGGAACCTAGCAGCAAACCGCGTGGAGTGGAGCAGGATGGTGGCAGAGGGGCAGAGTACTCACTCACTGTAGCGCCCAACAGTGAGTGAGTGACTGATCATCTGCATTGATTACATCTGTGAATTATCTTCTCATTGATTATGCCCCTTGCAGATCTTGACAATCGATTCTATCCCTCGATTATTTTAGCCATCGATATTATCCCTCGATTGCCTTGCCCACTGAGTCCGTCCGTTAAAGTTCCTGTTAATTGGTTGTGATTACTCCAGATCAGTTTGTTGGTTCTGACCCTGATGATCTTGGGCATTGAATCTATCCCTCGATGATTTTAGCCATGGATTCTGTATCTTAATGATCTCTTCCGTTGATTCCATCCATTGAAGATCCTGTACGACGATTTTGTCAATGACGATACGATCTGGTCAATGATTCTCTTCCCTGCTGTTCTCCTCCATTGATTCCAACCTTTCCATGATCATGTTTAATTGCTCTGCACCACCATGATCTTAACTATCGCTTCTATCCCCCGATGGTCTTGTCCACAGATTCTTATCCTAATGATCTTGTTCATTAATTCCATACCTCGATGATATCTTCCTTTGATTCCATCCATTGACGATCGTTTCCATTGATTCGATCCTCAGAATGTCTTTTCCATGGATTCCATCCCTCGGTGATCTCGTCCATTGACCCTGTAACTGGATAATCATGTCCATTAAGTCCATCCCTCGGTGATTCCATACCTGGATGATTTTTTCCGATGCTCATCTCTATTGTGCTATCCCTTCCTGTCCATTGTTGAGCAATTCAACTCTTCTACTTTAATCCGATCAAGCCATTAGTGATAAGGAAATCTAAATCCTCATGATGTACCCATACTACTTCAATGTATGCCTATTTCCAACCCCAATCAAGAAATTTCAGAAGATGCAAAGCTGTCCTTGCATCTCCATCGTAACCTTTATGACGTTGATCTAATTGCCTTTTGAAATTATGCAATCCTCAGAGAACTATTTCTTGACTGAAGATTCCCTATAATTTTGCCCGTGCAATCTCTATTACTAGAACGATTGCATGATGGCGACATTCAGGACTCTCTAGGAGTTGCACAAATAAAGGCAGACATTAATAATAAACAATTTCATAATATTATATTATATGCGGAGTCAGAGATCATGTAATATTTCGCCGCTACGTGTATTTCAGGTCTGGTCGAATCGCATTTGCATATTTAACAATCATAGCTGATGCAGTAACAGCTGCTTTCATCTTGAAATAACATTCTAGAATTCATGCTCTCATAAGAGAAACGTGGATTCATTTGGACAAATATATTTGTCATATTTCTAATAAATAAAAGTAAGTTATTTAGTTCAGTAAAATTTCCTTGGGTGCCATTATGAAATCATTCTGACCCGTCCTAAAGCAGGCCATTCACGTTCCGATTTGCAGAAAGACTTGAGGTCCAACTTCGGAAGTTGGACCTCAAGTCGGATTGTGAATGGGCTTCTTGGACGAGTCGGAAAGTTTAGAGGGACGACTCGTCTTCAAGTCTTCCAACTCACTTGTCAGTGCTTGACCTTCGGGCATCTTTGGTCTGCACTCTATACATTTTTTTCGGCTCGTGAGCAACGTACACAGTCGTGAACTAGAACAGACTAGGACTAAAGTTGGATCGCTTGTTGGATGGCAAGTTGGAGCGTGAGTGGAGTCTACTATCCAACTAGTAGACCTACTATGTCGGACTACAAATCGGAACGAGAATGGCCTGCTTTAGTCGATGCTCCTCCCAACAAAATAAAGATACTTTTATAGTTCACTTTTATAATAGTTTTATTGAGCATGTGCGATGTGGAATATCGTCCCTTCCTTTCAGCCATTTGCGAATCCGTTTAATAAACAAAATATTACATGAAACACTAAAAAAACTGATTATGCCTAGTTAAGATGAGACAAGATTTGGAGAGGTAAGGCAAGGGAGATAGTGGTTAATGTTCTCACTATTAACTTATTTTTCATATTGTTTTAATATGGACTGTCATTTGAACGCATTGTTTGCAGTTCATTCAGCTCTGGAAACGACTGAACAGAAAGGGAAGTTTCAGCATTTCGTGGGCATGGAATTGAACTTTTCTATCTAGGAAAATAATTTGTTTTAAAAACTATTTCAGATACTAAGCAAGGAATAAAACTAACAATGCAGACCGAGACATGTCCACGAATAGATATACGATAAGAATTTCTTATCAGTCAAAGCAAACAAAAATATCGAAGCCGAGACTCAAAGGTCCCCTACCGGCATTCCTTATGTGTTACGGGGTAAACATACAAACGGAGAATATACCATCCTTCGTTTTCGAATAACGAAAAGGTATCAGCGCAATTCTGGTTAGAAAACATGGTGGAAACCTTCAGTTAGACCGTCCTAAAAAGCATTTTTACACGTTAATGTCCGCGGGAACTGCGTCATCTTAGAGCGATTCCGTTCTTATTTTTAGTGTCCTTTGGAAAACTTTGATTAAAAAAAGTTAATAAACTACGCCTGCGTAATAAAATTTCTTTAGAATTGCCATCATGCAATTAGTCATTAAAACTGACATGAACAACCATTCTTCATTATTATTGTGGGCTTTTTCAGTTTATTACCGTTTCTATTAATTCGCGGATTTATATCCAACCGAAATAAATTACGTCTGTTTTTGTGTATGTACGCGTATTTATATACATGTATTACCAAGATATTTAAGATATGTTGGACATTCGTCGCTGCATCCAACAGGACAGTTTATTTTTTTCTAGTCCATTTCATTATTTTCTGTGTATTTCCTGATATCAGTCAGGAAACAGCATTAGGATCCCTATCTCCCAAGGTGATTGTTTTTTTTTTGTTGTTTTTTACTTGCATACGATATTATGAAATAAACCATTAACTTTTGATGTCGCTACTCATGTGTAACAGGATCTAACTAAGGTTTTAAGCCGTTTTTTTTATGCTATTCCCGGCGTCTGAGCCAGTAACATTAAACGATGAGTCAATGCGACGCTCGAGCGATATAATTTTTTTTTTTTTTTTTTTTTTTTTTTTTTTTTTTTTTACGGCGCATCGACATAAATCTGGGCCATTAGCGCCGACGTCCAGGGTGCAGCCAGGAATTTTCTCAGCGAGCCCTGAGATAAGAAAATTTCTGGCGCCGGTGGGGATCGAACCCACCATCTCCCGCTTATGAATCCAGCGCGCTAGCCACTAGACCACGGGAGACCCCTCGAGCGATATAATTAAAATGCTTTTTGTAGGAAATGCACAAGAAGACGGGGATATAATCGGAATGACTTCAGCGAGGGAAATTATATCATGAATTTATTTAATAAATATTCATTATACCGTATAACAAGTGGACAGATTCATATTGAAAATATTCATCTAATTAGCATATGAACTCCAAGATGCAGTGGAATGCAAACGAGAGATCCATATCTCGTGATGTTATCTCCTTCATGCCGTTAGCAAGACTGGATGTCTTCCATTCTCCGGCGTACTGAAGATGAAAAAATAGTCATGGAGTAGATGCAGTTAATAAAATGAAGACATTACCTCAGTTAAAAATCATAGATACTTAAAGTCTCTATGATCTTCATTTTGTGCATCGGGTTTCTCAAACACCGCTCTTTCTGGTAGTTCTATGTAATAAATAAATAAATATATATATGTGTGTGTGTACTGTAGCCTAATAAATCTAAAAAGAAGGCTTGGACAAAATTTCGTTAAGGCAAAATCAGTCATCGAAGCAGATATATTTACTGTTTCTTTTCGAAATCGCACTAGAGGTAAGTATTATATAGAAATGGGGCAAGATTTTTTTTTTTTTTTTTTTTTTTTTTCTCCGATAACTGGTCTATCCATGGTGCAGCTAGGAACCTTCTCAACGGCCTCTAAGTAGCCAAAAAGCGCTCAAAATACCTCGTGAGAGTGCCATTTCTTGAGTTTTAGGCCCCCATCGTTAATTGCAGGACGGTGGTTAATCATTGAAGTACTAGAAACGAAGAAAATTTCCCAAATCTTCATGTACCAAAATCGTTCCTTAAACTTTTCTTTTTCAGACTGATAAGGTTGATGCATGATTTCCTTGTTTTAATGGGATGTTCGAAGGGTAAAAAAAATATGTTTGTATTTTTCGAATCGCCTTCATGGACGGGAATACTTAAAAAGTAAAAAAATTACACATATCAAATTTCGTTTTGTCATATAGCTTTTTCTCTCTAATTTCGGGGTTAAATATTCCGTGGGCATGTATAGAAAGAGCCCAGACTGAAATTAGCTGCATAAGTCTACCTACTTCGGTGCTCGAGGTGATCCAACTCGGTAAATGACTAACAGACAGACGCGCGTTATCTGTATGTAAACATTGGAATCAAATCGAAGACGGATTTTGTTTTGCAGTACTCAAGACAGTGTTGACTGCAAAAAATGTCTGAAGTGATCCGAGTGAAAAATCGTGTCCTAGTTGAAATATTGTTGAATTCAAACGACAAAAGTGTACTTTCGATATGCGAGTATTTGACAGATCAATTTCCAATAGCCGATGAGCATATTTCGTTACTCCTACGGAAATTATCTCAAACTCTTGTGCTGAAATTTTTAAAAAAAGTTGGCTCAGATAGGAGCAGATGTATTTTTTTTTTAATTGGTATTGACCCCCTGAGCCCAGCCGAGTGCAGTTCAGAGGCGGGGGCGACAACAAAGAGATTTGTCATGTGAGTGACTTATCAATACCTTCATTGTAGTTATAAGACTGGTAAGTGTGCACAATTTCAGGTTTCTACATAAACAATATCAAATGTTATTGAGTTTTGAGCGTTTTTTTGGCGGTTTTTGACCACTGTGCGCCGGAGGGACTCGAACCATTTCCCGCTTGAAAATCTTGGCATTAGCCGCTAGACCACGCAAAGACCTGGTTAGACTTCGCTGAAACTAAAATGTCTGCCTTGTCTGTTGAACCAGAAAAAACAATCTTCAGATATCTGTGTCCTTGTTTTCGATAATTTGTTTTTTTAGCCCTTAAAAATTAAGGTGTGATTCGTGGAGAAGATATTTTTCGATTCAACAAATAAATTACATAAAAGAGACCAAATGTAAACCTTACAGGACTGTAAATACATGGCTAGACGTGCAGCGCCTTACTAAGATAAGCGATACGTCATGAGCAGTATTTCATCGCACGAGACGACTTCTATCGGCACAAAACTCCAGAGCACACTGGAGCAATACGATATAGCGACCTTGCAGCTTTGTCTCCCTCAGCGATACTACTCCGATATTTATCGGTGTAGTATCGGTAACGTGCCAGTGTGCACTAGATTAGTTGCTTTCATATCCTTTGCATAATTTTGAGTGGTCGGTGTCGAATCGGTATCGTATCGCTTATCGTATCACATCGCTCCCGTGTGAAACGGGTAATGGGAAATCGATCCGTCTGAAGACTGAAAATACGAAAGGGGAAGCAGGTGTTTTAATAACATTAGCTTATTGTGCACCACAAACAAATTTGCCAAGGAGCTGAAAACACATTTTCTTTCTAAACGTGCCTTGTCGGATATTAGTTAATGCGCCAAATGTACTTATTTATATTACACATATTGCAACGCAGAATTCAAAGTAATCTTCACATACTTTCTAAGGTGATGGGAGTGCTTTGACATATCCCGCCCTTGGAATATTTGAAGGACCTTTCTCGCCTGATCAAAACCCTCCATTGTGCTAGAAGCTCTCTATTTGATGAGAGATCACGTGGACTACCTCCCAGCCGATTGAAAAACCCGTTTGAGACCTTACAGGAACTCCTCGTCAAAGAACACGTCCCCCCGACCAGGTAAGGGGTGAAAGGGGGTCGCGAATTTGGAAAATGTTGTGCCGAGAGACCCGGAGAGAGCTGGTGGGGATGGAAAGGAGTCAGTAGCCGCATGGCTGTGAGGCGGGTCATCGCGTCTGCTGTCCGTGCGGTGTTCTTCTCCAGGTTGTGGAAGAAGAAGAAGGAACTGCCAGAGTTCGAGTCCGGCAATCTTCCGCTGCTTTTGCTCTACAGTCCGAGGTCAGTAGGTTGTCTTTGGTCATAGAGGTCAAACAACTATCAATGGCGGATCCAGAGTGGAGGTGGCTGGGTAAACAAGGGTAGAGGTGGAAGACCTATTAGCGTGTTTCCTCCTACCCTATAGGGAGGCAAACCTCCATATGACGACGAACAGGTGACGTTTCAAAATCCTAAGGTCACAATTAGCCGGTCATTTAAATTTTTATATATAAATTCGTTTGGTGGCGCTCTAGAGTCTTCAAAAATTATCCGACTCAATGGTACAAAACTTCTTTTTCTATAACTAAATTAGTAGAATAGTCCTCAGAGCACAGTTTTTTTTCGGCTAATCGTAAGTACCAGATTTTGCGTTGAAACTCCAAGTACATTTTTAAAAGGATTTTGGCGCGGGCATTGAATGACCCAAATTTTCCAAACGATATCTTCAATCATTCCGAATATTGATTTACGCTACTCCCGAACGATGGATTGATTTGATAATGTTTTCACTTGTCTATATTGATAAAATGTAAGATATATAAATTTTGGTTACCTTAGGAGTAGTTGGAATGTTAAATAAAATATTTTATCAACAGTTTGGGCCAATTTTAGACATATCGAACGTTTGCTCGATGACATCTCGATGGTATTTAAATGACTATTCCTCGATATCAACTCAGTCGATAAATAAATCAATAACCTCTAACGAGTAATAATAAATAAAATGGAACATTAAATTAAGATACCGCACCGTGTGAATAAGCTGTAATTTATAAAATGATTAATTAATTTTCTTCTACATTATTTGTCATTATTATATATTGGCGTTATACATCCATCAATAACACTACAATTTACTTTCTTTTAATTCAAAACAAATCTTCTGAAAATAATTGTGTTGACCCAAAATCTTCATAGATGAATCTGCATAGATTCGTAAGAGATATGCAGACGTAAGGTCTGCAGAAAAGGCGACCTACTAAAAAGGATTAGAAAACGTGAAGATTCTTCCGTTGCACAATACAGCGAGGTCTGAATGCTGCAGAAACCTGCAGGCAATCTCCAGATCCAATGGGGCCTGGAATATCTTGGAGGTAATCAAGAAATGCTTTAATGGATGTTTTAGAGCGCGTTTCCTCCGTAGAGAGAAAACACGCTTTTCAGGTTGGCGTTTCAGAACCCATTATTCATGAAAATAACGGTGTTTCAAATTTGTATACATGTATATGTGTATCTGATCGCTCTCTAGCCTGCTTAAAAATGGAATTTGGTACAAAAATACTTTGTGAGTTTTTGAAGGTGTTTTAGGCGCGAAATGCACACACACACCCACCCACCCACCCACCCACACACACACACACACACACACACACACACACACACACGCACGCACGCACGCACGCACGCACGCACGCGCACACGCACACGCACACGCACACGCACACGCGCACACACACACACACACACACACACACAAGTATCGCTTACCTTTTTGAGTTTATAGACTTGTGTATAAACCTTTTTTAGGTTCTTTAACGCAAGGAAACGAATTATCCCATTTTCAAGGCAATATCTGTAACCGTGTTCTACTAGTTTTTCTTCGGGTACTCAAGAACGATGGATTCATTTGTAACTTTTTTTTGACATCAACATTCGTACAAAATAAGATTTTCTTAGAAACTAACTAAAATTAGTATTATGGGTTGGCCAGTAATTCATTCATATATTTTCCTCAAGGTGTCCAACCAATTACAAGTTTAACTCTGTAAAACAAAGGATTGCCTTGGGAAACAAGAAGAAGCACTTAAGTATCTCTTCGTTTCATTAATAAAGCAATTAAATTATCATAGTGATAAGAAATTATTAACATTTTCATATTAATAAGAAATTAAATGCAGCTTATGTTAGAATGTTGTGATTGCGTCAGTATCAATTAGTATTTCCATATCTTGACAATAATTATGTAAGTGAAAGTAATCGTGTAAGTTTAGTTTGGTGTGTAAATAGTTTTTAGTGGAATCTAATTTTCTGATGTCTGCCTTCTTCGTTGACGACTTTTAAGCTAACAATTTCACCGATAAATATATTATGTGGTTATGGTTCATGTGGCACTTCCTCTGTAACTATGGGTACAATTTAATTCCATGTTATTCTTGAATGTAATAAAAAAGTCCGTCACGCAGGAGCTGCATAACTAAGCACTTTCGTCAGAATTGGGTAGTGTCGAGTGCATTCCTGAATAAGTTGCTTAAAATAACCTATATAGATAAATAAAATAAAAACATAAATTGTTCTACTCTTGCATTTTTTATGAGCAGCTGTTTCAACTATTAATTTTCTAATATTTCCATCCAGTGTTTTGTGTATGCGGGGTACTACACTACGTACTAAATTCACAAAGCTTCACATTTCGATCTATTGATCTTGATGAGTTTCGCGAACCTACGTATGGCGGAAGAATTCAATTCAAATATAGTAACACCTCCCCCCTTTTCGAATGGACCGATTTAGTTCATTTTCATATCACTTCATTCTTATTAGATACCCAGGACTTATAAAGAGTTTCGTTACAATACAACAAAAATTACGACCGGTATAAGGAAATTAGTATTTTCTGTCCGGCGTAAACCAGCCCTTCTAGTCGACCGATTTAGTTTATTTTCATAAAACAATTTTCTCTTCAATTGACCACAACGAATACCGACTTTCGTTAAAATATAACAAATATTCTGGCAGGAATTGCCAAATAACTACTTTGGCTCCGGAGTAAATCCCCTCCACATGGACCAATTTTGTTGGTTAACGAACTAGTTAAATCGTTTCATGGAAGAATACTACATTCCAAGTTTCATGGCGAAAAAAACAAAAACTCTGGCCTGTATCGTGTTAACGGACACATATATAACTATATATGCATATATACATACATATATATATATATATATATATATATATATATATATATATATTTATATATAGATATATATAAATTTTAGCGGGGGTCATTTTCGGTGTCTACTAGGTAGGATGAGTGCCATCTCAATAGCTACTTTCCTTCGGAGGAAAGTTCTAAAAGGAGAAAAATATCAAAGAAGATATTAAGGCATTAATTGGCTGTCAATGCTTAGGTGAATGTTGGTATCGGGCACCAAATGTGCCAAATACTGTTGTGGTTAGTATGCAGAATTGTTTATGAGTAATTCAAGTAGCATCGGGCGTATTATATCGTCGCTACAAATGCAGAGTATCGAATATGAAAATCACCACTTTTCAGAGTGCAAAAGCATTTATCCATAACTTTTTTTTGGACAGTCAAATATTCGGCAGATTTGACCTTTCGATAGAGGAATAATTTCCCTTTAATAGATTGATCTAAGATCCAAGAATTTGCCGTATATAAGTCCAGCAGAAATTAGTAAAGATTGACAATGAAAGATGCAATTTTTCACATTCGTTACTCTGCATTTGTATCGGCGATACTATATTAGATGCCAAGACGAATAGTCATGACTAGGGAACGGATGTTCATGTAAAATAAAATTCAAGATATGTACATACATATATATTTATAATGAAATATGTAATAATAAATTGAAAATATGTAGTATAAAATACCACAAATACTATAAAATATTGAAAAGAAAAGCATAGATAACTAATACGAACTGTGGTATTATAAATGGAAAGAACAAAAGTTGAAAATATACAGAACAAAATGACTAAAACTCTATAGCATATTGAAAAAAAAGCATAATTAAAAATTAAGAGCTCATTTTAAAAAGGGGGAAAAGGTTGAAAATTTCTAAAGATGAACATTATTTTTGAAAATTGGATGCAACAAAATGCATTTTTAAATTGTCTAACGTGAAATGACGCCGGTCTGATCTCATAAGGGGAGTATACAGTGGTGGGGTCACCGATCATACCAAATTTTGTCTGAAGATTTTTTGCATCGAAAAATAGTCGACACGTGTCCGAGCGTTTCGTCCAATTCGTCTTAGGAGCTAAGAAATAAAATATAATAGGTTGAAAATTGATTATTTTATATCTCGAAAAATTATATCGGCACGATTATTTCGCTTATTCACTTATTTTAGAGAGCATATTAAAGTAATAATACAATTGTTAAAGAATTTGTTAGATATTTTTTTAAAACGCATCTGCTCCTAGACCATTAGCGTCGAGGAAGCATGGCTACCAGCCACCTTTGCTGCTTGCAATTAAAAAAGACACAGTGATCTAGACTCAATGGGTAAAGCAATCTTTCTCGGTTTCCTCTTTACTTTTTCAATTACAAAATAAAATAAAAAAAAGTCAGTCCCGTAACAGGCCATGAGGGCCCTGAGGGGCAGATACTATAGAGGTATCTGATTCATGACCATATAGCACACTAGGGAGATAGTGTGGTCGGTACTATGCTCCGACCGCCTGTTTTTCCCCTTGGCTGCTTCGACTGCTAGAGTGATTAGCACCCAAGGCACCCATTATTAAATTAATTAAAGGCTGGGTCGGCCTAGGGACGGTGAGGGAGGCCGAATTCAACCCATGAACGAAGACACTAGAAGAAAAAATCTTTAGTGCTTGCTCGGGATTTGAACTCAGGCCTCCAGCTTATTAGTCCAGTGCTCTACCAGGAAGCTAATCGCGCCACCTCTTTATGGCAGAATATGGATTTTTGACAAAATATGTAAAATAGAAACCTGTTTAAGTGCTTTAAAATAACTTAAAACGTGCATAATTCCATCAAAAATTTCGATTTGAGAACCAGACCAAAAAAATATGTAAATACATCAACATCCGTCCCCAAGTAAAACCTTTAAATAAATTGGAAAGTATTTTGTCGACGTGCGCATCAAATTCCCTAAGTCTTGGTCCGTTTGATTCGAAAATCATTCAATGAGAACCGATATAGATTTATTTCTGTACGAAAAGGTTTTTTTTTAAGATTTTTTTTCATCATAAGAATCGATGTATATTCTTTGCGGAAAATATTATCTTTAATAGAAAAAAAAAATACTTATCACTTCCTACTCGTTATCTTTCAAGAGATACTTTTCGATAAGAGTTTTTGAGCCATGGATAGTCAGTAGTTGGCAAGATGGCCGTGAGGGGCGTGTTGTTCTCTGCCCTGAGGGCAATCTTTGCTCTATTCTTGTGGAAGAAGAAGAGTATTGAAGACCGATCTTCCAAGACCAGGGACTCAATCAGGTCACCAATATTAGAAGAACATGACTACGATGAAAACTCAAGACGTTCTGATTCATTTTCTGCGTGGATTTCCGCTATCGATGGAAAAACAAGGTTCGATGTATCAATAATTTATCATTATTTAGTTTATCATTATGAAAAATGCATTTTAAATTAATTAAATAGAAATTAACTATTAAATATATCTTAAATATATGTAACGAAAAACAAATTTAAATTGTTAAAAATTATGGGAAATTGACCCTCCTGAACAATTACAAATATATGCTGTCCTTTACCTCTACCTTTTCTTTTTGTGCTTAACTCTTTTTTTTTTTTTTTTTTTTTTTTTTTTTTTTTTTTTTTTTTTTTTTTTTTCCTTCACGAAAATGCCACCAATCTAAAACATGCATTGTAAAAAACAACAACAAATAGGTTCATTAGAACTTGAAATTTACTCTTTATTACTTTCAATTTGATATAAGTCGCGAAACATAGAATCTTGGTTGTTATCGACACCAACAATGTTTTGTTTTTTTTTTCTTCATTTTTTCGATTGCAAGAAATCGGCTGTTATTGTTGTTGACATCATTGCAGTAAAAAGATCTACCTGTACTACCTTTCCTTACACAATTCTTTATCAGGTATTAATTTCACTTGTACTTTTGATGCTCTTGAAAACTTAGACCAATCACTCTTCTTCGCAGCTATGTATTTTGCTTACATGACGTAATTCTTGCAATTATGAAGCTAGAAACCCATGCTTTTCTTGCCGCTTTTGCTTCTGTTTTTAAATATTAATTCTAATGCCCCAGACTTCTTAACATGTAACATAGTAAATGTATATTCAATAATAGATTTTGGCCTTTGAAATAACATTCATGAAAGATTTCAAATCCTTAGGTATTATCAAGGAGTTGAATAACTGCATCCAATTTCCTTTCACCTGCATATAAAGTGCAACCCGAATAGAATTCATGCTCCGCAATAATATTTATAGAATTTGTTAAATTTCTTATGTTATTTAAGTTTTCTTCGTTCCTCAATTCGTTGTTGTCAATATTGTTTTGTGAAGTTCAATATAATTAATACTGTAAATACTTAATGAAAGGTGAATTATGTTTTATTATGGCCGCCATGATGTTCACTCATGATTATGAAATGCATCTAATACTTATTGAGCAATTAGTGCTCAAAGTGCACCGTCACTCAAGTACTGCACAAATTTAGATCATTCGTCAGGGAGTAAATAACTTGAAATAATACAAAAGGATTGCTTTATCAAATATATTTTAATCAGCAGATTCAATAAGCTAAAAAATAAAAATTATCTTTTATTTAAAAACCTACTGTCTACTCTTTTACTCACATCTTGACAGAATGCTTACTTACCCCACATGGCAGACTAGATTTACTCATTCTATCTATACTATAGCATTACGCGCTATTCCAGCATACTAACGCATTTCCCTAAAATATAGTTTATTTCTAGGGACCGGATTCTTAGGTTTTTGCCTATTTTTTTCCTTTATGCTAAACATGATAATGATCGGTTTTTTATATTATTCGCGTCTTTTAGTGTCATTCGTGCAAATTTGTAAGAACCTAAAAAAAACAATTCTGGATGATATCACCTATATAACGATGGAATGACCAAGGGTAATACCTATTTTAGTTTCATATTTTCCCTTTAAAATTTTTGAAAGATTTAATTATTTGTTTTTTAACATAGGTACCTAGTTAAGTACTTTTCTATAGGCAGTGAAATTCTTCCTGATGCTCTTTAGAAGTTGGTACTCTTTAGCAGAGAAACTCTTTTTTTTCCTTCTCAATATAATATATTATAAAATAATGTTTTTGTTGTTCGTTTTTATGTTACTATTTATATACATAATAATTTATCAATTATAAATTAATTAAAATTATTAATGATACATTATAATAGTTTCACCTTATTTTTTGAACCTATTGGAACATTTTTATCACCTAAAAAATCTAGAGTGGGTTTTTAAATAAAAACCTAAAAAGACCTATTTTCTGAACCTATTGAAACATTTTCATCACCCAAAAAAACTAAAATGGATTTTTAAATAAAAACGTAAAAAGACCTATTATGCCTGTTGGGCATGGAAATTAATAAATTAAGCTTCTAATTACTTATGAAAAATGCAATTTTTTTTCGCTTTTTTTATTAGCCCCATAAAGTACCATTCCTAAGGATCAAAATAACCCGAAATTCGCGCAAAATAATTTATTCATATCGAAAATACAAGTAAGAATATATTAAACGGCGCGATGACGAAGCGCCGTAAAAAAAAAAAAAAAAAAAAAAAATATATATATATATATATATATATATATGTATATATATATATATATATATATATATATATATATATATATATATATATATAAATATGGAATTCACAGTTCACGAAGGTAATCGAAATTTTCGGTTCTTCTTCATTCTATGCACTTTTCTGGGCATTATCGTATCAACTTTATTCTTATGTTGTAGGAAATAGTCATTACTAGTCCTGAGGTCCCTACAGCTGCATGTTTCACCTCAAAAACCTCGAGCATGAGGTGGTAAATACCAACGTCGATTGAGACTCGTCTGCGTGTTGATTCTATGCGCGAAAAGAGTTGTAAATTCAAACAAATCAGCCAAAAGACCAGCAAGCCTATTTCAACGGTGTCGAACATCATTAAACGATCAAAAACGGAGGATAGATTGAAATGTGGACAGAAAACAGGGCGTCCTAAATTGCTGTGAGGGGTGAAATATGATAGAATTTGAATGTTTGAAAATTTCCATATTCGGGCCAGTTACAGTTGATTATAACAGTAAAATGAATTTGCTAGTAAAACAAAAGAAACTTAAAATTACAACGAATTTTTGGTTCGAAATAGAGCCTACTGTGCAGTAGTCGAAGAGTGAGTATGTTTTGAGTACACAATTGTATTGACTTATTCAGACTTCCTCAAGAATAAGGATTAAGAATTATCCGTATTATTCAGTGTAAGTTGGCTACTGTGAGCTTTCTGTGATTTGTGATCCTAATCTATTCCATTTCTTCGAGATGTAGGGAACCGCACTAAGATGACGCAGGTCCTGAGAGTCGGACTGTTTCTGGGCTTTCCTTTGTTCCAGTTTCTTGTCGAAGCTCCGTTGCTATAGTAGGAGAATTTATAGTGGGATTCTGGCGTACTTTTCGGACAATTCATGTTTCATCCCTCTCGAACAGCAGTTCAGGACGCCCTGTTTTCTGTTCACTTTTCAATATATCCTCCGTTTTAAATCGTTATATGACGTTCGACACCGTTGAAATATACTTCCTTCTCTTGGCTGATTTGTTTGAATTTACAGACCTTTTCGCGCATAGAATCTCAATAGACGTTGGTATTTACCATCTCATGCTTGGGGATATTGTATTCAAACATGCAGCTGTGGGGAGGTTAGGGTTAGTACTGACTATTTCCTGCATCGTAAGAACGAAGTTGATACGATAATGCCCAGAAAAGTCCATAGAATTAAGAAAACCCAAAAATTCTGATTACTTTTGTGACCTGTGGATTCTATGTTTTAATATATTCTTACTTCTATTTTCGTTACTAATAAATTATTTTGCGCGAATTTCAGGTTATTTTCATCCTTAGGAATGGCATGTTATGGAGCAATTAAAGAAATTGCACTTTTCATAAGTAATTCCAAGCTTAATTTAAAAATTTCGTTTTTCCTATTACTTTTGGGAAACACTGTATCAATTAATAACCTCATAAAGTTGACAGTATTAATTTATTTTATATATATGTATCAAGGAAAATATGTACACAATGTGTACAAATGTGTACACAATTTGTACATATTCTAAAAATATATGTGTACTACACATATATTTTTAGAATTGTGGTTCCAGCGGCTGACTGATTCACATCTGGAGTAGGGCTGTGTACATTTCTATTCTGAGCACGGAATATGCATTACTGTATATTACTCCAACCCCTATCCAGAGTCTAATGTAACCACTGCACCCTAACTCATGTCTTCTCACTTTCCTGCAATCTTCTGTACTAGCTGTTCCTGCTTCACTTTCGAGGGGTAGAAATCGTTAGGACGAGAAATGCGCCTGATCAATGCTCATTCTGACATTATTTCTACAGATTGTGCTTATTACACAAATAAATTTTAGAATAAAATGTTTTTAACCTCAGACACTGCTGCAAGTCCTTGAAAATTAATGTTTATGTATAGAAATAGGATTCTTTTTTATCGGTTATAACTGGAGAACAAATCTTATTGTATTTTTTCTGATTCTTAAATCGTAATTGTTCAGCATACCTCTTCAGTATCTGCCGCTATGACAGATATCATTTTTGGTTAATAATTTATCTGTATCCTTTGACACTCTTTTGTTTATAAATTAATATTTTAATTTCACAATCTTCTGTGTAGAAGTGTTGCCTTTAAGTGTAAGGAATTTAAATATAATATATATATATATATATATATATATATATATATATATATATATATATATATATATACAGGGTGTCCCGTAAATGTCTAGTCATATTGTGAGGGGTGATAGAGGACCCATAGGGGAACAAAAAATGTTCTATGACGATTTCCCGAATTCTCGCCCATAAGGGAGAAAACGTCGTTTTATTGTTTTTTCGAGACAAACGTGGTTTTTAGAAGAATAATCGTTGTAGCTCCGTCCCAGGTGGTACTACTAAAAAGGGTGTGAAACCAATCAAAAGCTGAGTAAATTTACTATAAGACTAGTTGAGAGTAAACGTAATAATGAGTGAATGTAAGTATGTATATCTTACCAAAAGAAGGCAATTCTAAATTTCCTGACATTTTATTGATATTTCTTACCAGCGTTACTCCTCAATGGGCAGGATCTGAGATTTCCGGGTTTTAGAAAAACTT
Source organism: Gonocerus acuteangulatus (assembly GCA_946811695.1). NCBI lineage: Eukaryota > Metazoa > Arthropoda > Insecta > Hemiptera > Coreidae > Gonocerus > Gonocerus acuteangulatus. The sequence continues at coordinate 24,357,765 of OX328127.1, forward strand.
CCTCATTTAACCAGCTTTCCATTCATGTATCACAACCCTGTGTTATTGAAGTATTTGAACGATTTAAGAACAAAAGTTTTAAAAAAAACATGGATCTGTGGAAAGAAAATTATATTTTTTTCTTCAATTTATTCAAAAAGCTGAAGGGAAATATTTTTTTTATAAATGTTTACATAAATATTAAGTAAATATTTACTTAAAAGAATAAAAAAAATTACTTCCACGGATATAAAAAAAAATCTTAAAACAGTAAATAAATAAAATACACATTTATTTTGAATTTATTAATTCGAGTAACTAATACTGGGTTTAGGAGGCGGCCATTAAGGAACCCCAACCATACATTAACCTCAAAAATTACTATTTTTACCTATATCACGCATTTGAACACATTTTTACAAGACTATGTACATATTATTTATGAGGGATAGAATTTTTAATTACCACAACAAAAACGCATGGGCTCAGAATCCCAGTGAGTTTCACAAGCGTAGCCATCAGTATTAATTTAAGGTAAAGCATTTGTTTTCTAAATATAAGTACTTGTAAAAATGTGTTCAAATGCGTGATCTAGGTAAAAATAATAATTTTTGAGGTTAATGTATGGTTGGGGTTCCTTAATGGCCGCCTCCTGGACCCAGTATTAGTTACCCGAATTAACAAATTCAAAATAAATGTGTATTTTATTTATTTACTGTTTTAGGAATTTTTTTTATATTCGTGGAAGTAATTTTTTTTTATTGTTTGAAGTAAATATTTACTTAATATTTATGAAAACATTTATAAAAATAAATATTTCCCTTCAGCTTTTTGAATAAACTGAAGAAAAAAATATAATTTTCTTTTCACAAATCCATGTTTTTTTTTTAAACTTTTGTACTTAAACCGTTCAAATACTTCAATAACACAGGGTTGTGATACATCAATGGAAAGCTGGTTAAATGAGGAAGTTTTTCTGAAACCCGGAAATCTCAGACCCTGCCCATTGAGGAGTAATGCTGGAAAGAAATATCAATAAAATGTCAGGAAATTTAGAATTGCCTTCTTTTTGTAAGATATACATACTTACATTCATTCATTTTTACCTTTACTCCTAACTAGTCTTATAGTAAATTTACTCAGCTTTCGATTGGTTTCACACCCTTTCTAGTAGTATCACCTGGGACGGAGCTACAACGATTATGTTTTTAAAAACCACGTTTGTCTCGAAAATACAATAAAACGACGTTTTCTCCCTTAAGGGCGAGAATTCGGGAAATCGTCATAGAACATTTTTTGTTCCCCTAAGGGTCCTCTATCCCCCTTCTCAATATGACTAGACATTTACGGGACACCCTGTATATATATATATATATATATATATATATATATATATATATATAAATATACTATATATCCATTTACATACACATATATAAATAGTACCACTTAGCCATTGCCAGTATTTATTTATAGTTTAAGTTTTTAATAGGTCTACTTTTTTTCTATTTCAGGTGAGTGAGACTGAATTTCATTCAAAATTGTGAGTAGTAACAAATTAACAACAATGAAACAAGATTAAAATGATTTTTGGTTAAAAATTGGTTAAAGTACATAATAATATTTGCAATCCAGGAATAGTTTCAGCTGTATATCAAATTATGTAAGAGACGTAACAATCGAGCGAAAGGATTTCTTTTCCGTCTGAGTATAGGCCATTCACGTATTAGTCATTCAGACATTATTCGCACGAAACATAACATACTGAGGTGCCTTTACGACAACGACTATGTTCTACTCGCATAAAACACTTACTGACTACATCCAGACTGAGATAAAACGTTGACCATTTAGATAGACAACTTGACTGCCTTAAAACCTAGACTTTAAACCACCGAGAAAACTGATATGCATCCTATTAGTAAACGTGGACTAAAAGCCTAACTTTTTTTGCTTCAAATTAGGAACATATACGACTTATTGGCCAACTAACAGTTAGTAAAATTCCTACAATGACAACGTCTGGAGTTATAACTATCTGAACTGTTCTGAAATGTGCTGTATAACAAATAACACTGTTCTGCACGAAAATCCTCCTTCAAACCAAAACATGCTTTCTTACTGTTTTCAAATGTGCTGAACACGAATTTGAAGTCAGATTCTGTCTATCACGCACAGTTTCTTGAGAAATTCTAGTTTTTTATCCAAAAATGTGAGTTTTTTGTAAATTTGACTATTTTTTTTTGGCATCAAAACATAGTGAAAAAAACTCAAAAGCCCGATGATTTTGATCGCAATGAAGTATATTTGAACGAAAAAAAATTTGTTGGGAATATTACAAGTGATTGAAGAAATATGGCTAAAAGTGTAGGACTCCAAATTCGACATCTACTCAAGGACATCACTTTTGAAGCAAAGTTAAATACTACTGAGAAAAAGGCTTAGATTGCTTTTCGAGAGGTATGTGCTAAGTTTTTGGGAAACGAAAAATCTAGAGACTACCGAAAAATAGTCCAAGAACTGCTTACTTCATATAAAACATTGGGATGCAATATGTCCTTAAAAATACATTTCCTGCATAGTCACCTAGACTTTTTCGCCCCAAATTTGGATGCAGTTTCGGACGAACATGGAGAACGATTCCACCAAGACATATCCAGAATGGAAAAAAGATATACTGGCAAATGGAATGAGAAGATGCTGGCGGATTACTGCTGGACACTGCAGCGGGAGACAGAGGAGGAAGAGTACAAAAGAAAAAAAAATTCTCATTGACGATGTGTGTATATTTTGTGAGTTGTGTCATATCTAGTATTATACCTGATAGCATGCAGGATTCAATTAATTATATTTTACTGTTGAAAAAGAAAAAAAAAATCTGTTATAATAAAGACAATAATTTTCAAATACAATTTTTCATTTTTTCCAAGTTTCTCCTCTTTTCTCTCAAGATCAGAGGGTGATAGAATTTTTCTGAGTTCAGATTCGGACTCAGCACACCTGAAAACATTAGAAACAGGCAAAATTGTTCAAGGGAGGGGAGAAAAGTTTTTTTTTGCAGAACAGTGTAATAATACTAGCAATGACATCCACTGGGTATGACTATTGCGTCTGGAGTCCCTACCGTCCTAATAAACAGGTTTGGTTTTTTTGACAGCACATTTTTCCTTTTAGATGTCCACGAGGACTACCAAGTTTCATTGTAGTATAGCAAAAATTACGGCCGGTATTGCTAAATTAGTAATTTGGCTCCGGAGTAAACCCCCGTCCAGATAATCCGATGTTGCTGGGAATACTATGTACCAAGTTTTCTGGCGAAAAAACAAAAACCCTGGCGTGTATTCACACATTCGGTATCTACTAACTAGGATCGAGGAAGATTTGAAGGAATTTTACAAAACAAAATTTTGTAAGTGCAATCTCATTCTACACTCCTTCAGAAAGTGCTAATAGTAACTCATGGTTTTAATGAAATCCGTTAAGAATTACCGAACTTAGAATGTTACACCATTTTAGCCGAAGGTTGTTTTGATTATTTTATTCTTTGTTAATCTTTGACCATTTTTTTTTATTTTCAACCATGTTCCGAATCATACCACAATGGATGAGGAGCTTTTGGTAGAGTTGATTTGGTCTAAGAGTGCAATTGTGAGGTTCCTGTGATTTGGGACTATTGTTTCCAAATCATTGATTGAAGGAGGGGTGAGTATTGTCAAGAGTGATTAGTGTTGGGGTCTGATTGAGCATGATGGATGTGTGGTGTCTAGAACAGCTGTTCCATCTAGGGGTGTCCTCTCCAACCCCTCGGGCAAATCTCTTACTATTCACCCTATAGGGCTTTATCAAAGATCATTTATTATTTCAATTCTAGGTTAATTATTATTATTTTTTTTTTTTTTTTTTTTTTTTTTTTGCTGCTGATTGAGTAAAAGAGTTTCTTTTACTTGAGAAAAACTAATGTTAGTCAGTTGAGATTATTGTGATTTTAGGCTCCAGATTTATATACAGGGTGTCCCGTAAATGTCTAGTCATATTGTGAGGGGTGATAGAGGACCCTTAGGGGAACAAAAAATGTTCTATGACGATTTCCCAAATTCACGCCCATAAGGGAGAAAACGTCGTTTTATTGTTTTATCGAGACAAACGTGGTTTTTAGAAACATAATCGTTGTAGCTCCGTCCCAGGTGGTACTACTAGAAAGGGAGTGAAACCAATCGAAAGCTGAGTAAAATTACTATAAGACTAGTTGGGAGTAAACGTAAAAATGAATGAATGTATGTATGTATATCTTATAAAAAGAAGGCAATTCTAAATTTCCTGACATTTTATTGATATTTCTTTCCAGCGTTACTCCTCAATGGGCAGGATCTGAGATTTCCGGGTTTCAGAAAAACTTTCTCATTTAACCATCTTTCCATTCATGTATCACAACCCTGTGTTATTGAAGTATATGAACGGTTTAAGTACAAAAGTTTAAAAAAAAAACATGGATCTGTGAAAAGAAAATTATGTTTTTTTCTTCAGTTTATTCAAAAAGCTGAAGGGAAATATTTATTTTTATAAATGTTTACATAAATATTAAGTAAATATTTATTTAAAACAATAAAAAAAAATTACTTCCACAATTATAAAAAAAATTCCTAAAATAGTAAATAAATAAAATACACATTTATTTTGAATTTATTAATTCAGGTAACTAATACTGGGTCCAGGAGGCGGCCATTAAGGAACCCCAACCATACAATTACCTCAAAAATTATTATTTTTACCTAGATCACGCATTTGAACCCATTTTTACAGGTACTTATATTTAGAAAACAAATGCTTTACCTTAAATTAATACTGATGGCTACGCTTGTGAAACTCACTGGGATTCTGAGCCCATGCGTTTTTGTTCTGGTAATTAAAAATTCTATCCCTCATAAATAATATGTACATAGTCCTGTAAAAATGGGTTCAAATGCGTGATATAGGTAAAAATAGTAATTTTTGAGGTAATTGTATGGTTGGGGTTCCTTAATGGCCGCCTCCTGGACCCAGTATTAGTTACCTGAATTAATAAATTCAAAATAAATGTGTATTTTATTTATTTACTGTTTTAGGAATTTTTTTTATAATTGTGGAAGTAATTTTTTTTATTGTTTTTTATAAATATTTACTTAATATTTATGTAAACATTTATAAAAATAAATATTTCCCTTCAGCTTTTTGAATAAACTGAAGAAAAAAACATAATTTTCTTTTCACAGATCCATGTTTTTTTTTTAAACTTTTGTACTTAAACCGTTCATATACTTCAATAAGACAGGGTTGTGATACATGAATGGAAAAGATGGTTAAATGAGAAAGTTTTTCTGAAACCCGGAAATCTCAGATCCTGCCCATTGAGGAGTAACGCTGGAAAGAAATATCAATAAAATGTCAGGAAATTTAGAATTGCCTTCTTTTTATAAGATATACATACATACATTCATTCATTTTTACGTTTACTCTCAACTAGTCTTATAGTAATTTTACTCAGCTTTCGATTGGTTTCACTCCCTTTCTAGTAGTACCACCTGGGACGGAGCTACAACGATTATGTTTCTAAAAACCACGTTTGTCTCGATAAAACAATAAAACGACGTTTTCTCCCTTATGGGCGTGAATTCGGGAAATCGTCATAGAACATTTTTTGTTCCCCTAAGGGTCCTCTATCACCCCTCACAATATGACTAGACATTTACGGGACACCCTGTATATTGTCTCATGAAGACTGAATATTTTGAAGAATGTTTTCTATGTCCTATTAACAACTTCGTCTGAAATTTATTTAATAGCTCCTGAGATATTCGAACAGAAAATACATTTTTTCGAGACTACACATCATAAGGAAAATTAGTTCTTTCTGTTTCACGAAAATTCGTCATTGTATAATCCAGATGTAGGTAGTTGGGCTCCGTGAAAATAGTTAAATAAAACTACATTTTTCAATAAAAAATGTATTTATGTATTTATATTTGAATTGTAATCGAATTACTTCTTATGCTTATTTAAGAGGCTTGAAAATAATGTCAAAACTTCGAATCAAATATTAACTTATTTTTTTTTAGAAAATAAAGCTTTATTCAACTCTTGGGACCAAACGCCAACTATATACATCTTGACAACCAGTATTTGTGTGTCGTTTGGTGTTTAATTTGTCAGTCCCTTAAGGTGCATCCATGCTTGTTTTGGCCTCTTCCTGTCTCAATGGTGAAGGAAATATATATAACTGCGGTATTAGTCAAATGTCTACTATTCCACAAAAATAAACTATTCCATGAATAGTTATTGTATTATGTATTTGTTGCGAACAGCTGACTCGATTACACTGTTCTGCAAAAAAAAACTTTTCTCCCCTCCCTTGAACAATTTTGCCTGTTTCTCATGTTTTCAGGTGTGCTGAGTCCGAATCTGAACTCAGAAAAATTCTATCACCCTCTGATTTTGAGAGAAAAGAGGAGAAACTTGGAAAAAATGAAAAATTGTATTTGAAAATTATTGTCTTTATTATAACAGATTTTTTTTTCTTTTTCAACGGTAAAATATAATTAATTGAATCCTGCATGCTATCAGGTATAATACTAGATATGACACAACTCAAAAAATATACACACGTCGTCAATGAGTATTTTTTTTTCTTTTGTACTCTTCCTCCTCTGTCTCCCGCTGCAGTGTCCAGCAGTAATCCGCCAGCATCTTCTCATTCCATTTGCCAGTATATCTTTTTTCCATTCTGGATATGTCTTGGTGGAATCGTTCTCCATGTTCGTCCGAAACTGCATCCAAATTTGGGGCGAAAAAGTCTAGGTGACTATGCAGGAAATGTATTTTTAAGGACATATTGCATCCTAATGTTTTATATGAAGAAAGCAGTTCTTGGACTATTTTTCGGTAGTCTCAAGAATTTTCGTTTCCCAAAAACAATTTGAATGAGAAGGATACCACCATAAAAGAGAAAGGAAGGTCATTACCCTAAAGATCCAGGTAGAGACCAAATCCCTGCCTCAAGATCAAAAACTGAAAAAACACTTTTAGCCATATTTCTTCAACCACTTGTAATATTCCCATCAAATTTTTTCCCTTCAAATATACTTCATTGCGCTCAAAATCATCGGGCTTTTGAATTTTTTCACTATGTTTTGATGCCAAAAAAAAATCGTCAAATTTACAAAAAACTCACATTTTTGGATAAAAAACTAGAATTTCTCAAGAAACTGTGCGTGATAGACAGAATCTGACTTCAAATTCGTGTTCAGCACATTTGAAAACAGTAAGAAAGCATGTTTTGGTTTGAAGGAGGATTTTCGTGCAGAACAGTGTTATTAAATTGTATTTGAGCCTTTTTACACCCCCCCCCCCTCAATGGAGTGATTTAGTTTAATTTTACAAAATATCTTTCTCCTGATATACTCCTGACGTATAGCTACTTTTGCTGCTCTGTATCAAACATTACGGCCGGTATGGACAGATTAAGCGGGCCTATCTCCTACCTAGGGATAGGAGAATCGACCTTGGATCAACTAATTACAGGCTAGGGTACAGCGATGACATCGCGATAGTGACCTCCCAGGATCAAACGTGTTAGAAAATCAAAAGCATCGACCCTCCAGCGCACCTCCTAGCTCGACCGCGAAATCTATGCTCTGATCGCCCGCATTTACTTCTTGTCTACCTTGTGATAGGTATCTCAAGCGACATACTACCCCCTAGCTTCCTTCTTCCCTCCGCGTTCTCTACGTATCCTAAGATTTCGACTCATAGAGGTGGATGTCCCCTCCGAAGGCCCCTATTTTCATTTCGACTTATTTGCACAATTTTCCAAGGTTTTGGCCTAAAATGGACTTACTTAGGTGAACTTTTCGCGTAATGACTCGAATTTCGGCATTGTGAGTTGACTGTATTTTAAATGTTTATTCTTTATAAAACCTTTACCTAGCCGACTTTGCTCCCTCTCACCCGACTGTGATCCCATCAAACCAACGACCCATTCATCCGAAGTGTGATAGGAACAAGCCTCTGTGATATCATGACCCTCTAGTAGATCGGCGAATCTGGCTATCTTCCTTCCGGAACATAAATCCCATTCTCTCTCCTGCCAATATTTCCCTGGTCCCCCGTAAACCCCTGCAAGATTTTTTGTGTTGTTAAAAGCTTCCCACTTGGCGTGCTTAGAATTTTTCTGTGAGCATAACACGTGCATGGATCCCCCCCCCCAGGAAAATCCCTCACTTCACACCCCCTTCGCATTTACACCCCATTCAATTATCCTTTCAGCCCTTAGGTATTCGGCAACCTTTTCATTCGTATTTTTCATTTTAATTCCGAGCGAGTGGAATCGACATCCAGGAATTTCTTATAGGATATATAGTGAATTGTCAGCTTGTATGCTCAGAGTTATTTAAAAATCAAATATTCTGAATTACTATCGTATAATGTCTTAATAAAAATTGTCTTTTAAACATAATTAGAAAGAGTTATTAAACGTTAAACGATTGATACCAAATTTTACAGAAAAAGTACCAACTCAATGAAAACTTCCTGTAAAGCAAGTTTTTGTAAAAAGACAGTTATTTCAGAAAACATGAACCATATAAGCTTTCGTCCAAAACGTTTTGCAATAAGCTCTGAAAATAATGTTCCTGCTAGAACATAATAAATTACTACATTTTCAGTCCCAAACTGTAATACTGATCAATTTATTTTAAAGGGATACAAAATATATTACTACATTATTTTAATAGGCACAATTTTATAATACAAAATAATTCTGGACCTCAATCCTTAACTTTTATTTTCATCTCACTAAGTGCTTTCAAAGTCACAGCTACTATTGATATATAAGTTGTTTAATATCTAGGATAATCAAATAAAATTTCCTAATCTTATCTAATGAAAAAATTTCCTATAGCTTCACATAATAATTATTTAATAAAACTCACAATGTTCCCAAGTATATAGAATAAACCATTGCATTTTCATTATTCCTTGACACTTGGATTGAATTAAATAAAATTCATAGTCTAAATTAAAATTCTAAAATAACGTGGAATAATTAACAGCCTATAAATGGTTGTATTACAGTCGTTTACGCCTACTCCACCATTATTCACAGCCATTTGTATAATAATAATCTTGATACTCCGTTCAGAAATAGAAGCTATATCACTAATAATAGTATTTCTTCTAAAATTGATCTATTGGAGTAAGGTCGTTAATGGGCTTGGCGTGGCCTACGGATTTCCATACGCCTCTGCACATAACAGTCTCTTAGAGAAATTTTCAATGCCATTGTGTAACGGGGAAATATGTTGAAGGAATTAATTTACAGACCTGAAAAATAAGGTTGGTGCAACGAACTGGGTGCAAGCAAGCCTAGCCAAATACATAAAGCACCGAAAAACTGGACCTTGTATATCAAAACATGCAGCTTGGAGCCAGGAGGGTTATTCTTCAAAAATACTAAGGCTCTTGGCCTGACAGCGGACAAAAAATTAAGGAAAATATATATAAAATATATAAGAAGTCAAGGGATGGTTGGGATTCGGCTAGGAAGGAAAAAACGTCAGATCTTCAAGCAGACATATATAATGGACGTTTCGGCTGCACTTTGGCAAGAAGTGGTGGAGGAAGACCAAGAAGACATTTGGGTGACCATGGTCAACATTTAAACATGGTAACCTAAATGAGTTCTTGGTCTACTTCCCTCCGCCCTAGGCATTGTGTAGAGCTTAAAAAAAAGTGCTGCCGAAACGCCCAATATAGATTTCTGCCTGAAGATCTGACGTTTTTTTCTTCCTAGCCTAATCCCAACTATCCCTTGACTTCGTATATAAAAAAAATCAGTCCCGTAACAGGCCACGAGGGCCCTGAGGGGCAGATACTATAGAGGTATCTGATTCATGACCATACGGCACACTAGGGAGATAGTGTGGTCAGTACTATGCTCCGGCCGCCTGATTTTCCCCTTGGCCGCTTCGACTGCTAGAGTCATTAGCACCCAAGGTACCCATTATTAATTAAATTAATTAAAGGCTGGGTTGGCCTAGGGACGGTCAGGGAGGCCGAATTCAACCCATGAACGAAGACACTAGAAGAATAAATCTTTAGTGCTTGCTCGGGATTTGAACTCAGGCCTCCAGCTTATTAGTCCAGTGCTCTACCACTGAGCTAACCTCGCCCCCTGACTTCGTATATATTTTATGTATATTTCCCTTAATTTTTTGTCCGCTGTCAGACCAAGAGCCTTGCTATTTTTGCAGAATAAACCCCCTGTTTTCGAGCAGCATGTTTTGATATATAACGCCCTGTTTGTCTTTGCTTTATCTAGCTTGCTTGGCCTTCCTGCGCCCAGTTCATTGCTGCTACCTTATTTTTCAGATCTGTTAGGACACCAACGACCTATAACGAGTTGCAGTGCAATAGAACAACCGGGACTTTCTACAATTCTTGCTACTTAGATCCTCAATTGGTAGACTTTGAGGAACTCCACAAGAGTAGTTGAATTAAATATCTATAAATGATTAAGAGTCCCCTACATCTTAAGAGCTTCCACTGAAGGTGGCAGGAGGCGGGTATTCAAGCCTCTATCAACCCTCAGACTTCAGATCCCACACTCTAAGTGCATCGCCTCCGGCTCCCCACCAGGCAGCGGTAATTAAATTTTAAGCACGCGTCCTTACATAGGTTCGCTTAAATAGACTCTATTAGGGAACAAGAGGCTCTCATCTTGCACAGCGGTTTGCCTCTTACAAGGATATCTCCACATTCGATTTTACACCGGTCAGAGATAGGCTAAGCTCAAAATAATAAGCATCTCTGTTCAGCCCAACTACAAACCATCTCGATGGATTTGGTGAATACGCATAAATAGTGAATGAATATCAATGGTACGGACTCAATAAGTCTATTACAGAACACTTTGTGCCACAATTCAATATTCATATATATATATATATATATATATATATATATATATATATATATATATATATATATATTCGTTTTTTGTCTACTATTATTCCAAGACCGCTGCCATTTTTGCAGACTAAACATTCTAGCTTCAAGTTGCATGATTTGATATGAGGGCACCAAAAGTCAAGGGGTCTAAGTGTCATTTTTGAAAAAAATCAGTCTTAAAAGAACATTAGTTTAAATAAAAAATTCTCAGTTTTTTCAAATAGGTACTTATAAACATTTTACCTGTATATTATACCTTTTTGTGTAGCTTAATAAACAGAGATATTTTTAGTATAATAGCTCCTAATATTTTTTTTTTAAGAGAGATAGAGTTGAAGTTACAGGTTTTAGTAACACAATAATGTAAATTTTAGTTATTAGGTCGTACCATTCGTTGTCTCATAAAAAATTGATAGTTTTATTTAATTAATAGTTTATAAATACAACAACAATATAAAATTTCACCTCAAATGTTAGAAATAAAAAAAAAAAGTATCCAATATCTAGTCAAGAGCGACTTTAACGACAACGGTGCTAATGACCGTAGCAGTAGATGCACCGGGAGAGGAAAAACAAAAACAAAAAAAAACAAAACAAACAGTGGCATTAAAAAACAAAACAAAAAAAAAAACATCCTTAAATATTAAATATCTTGAAAATGGGTAACTTTTGGATAAGGCATTATGGGCATAAAATTGTTTGTTTTGACCAAAACTATCACCTCGCGATGGATGTGGTTCGACATAGTAGTAACCCTATATGTATTCATATATATACTAACAAGTGCAATAACACAAGTATTTTAATAGTTTGATAAATCAACCTCAAGGCTATGAGAACATAAATAAATTTGCACTTTTTGGGAATTTTCCCACAAATTGTGTTATAATTTTGTGTGTCATTTTACATTTTGTGTACCTCCTATAAGACCCTTGAAATAGTTGAATAACCAAGAACTTGAGAAGGAAGGGAAATAAAATTCCTAGTAAATGCTGCCTACTAAGAAGGAGTCTTAGTAAATACTACAACGTCTCCGCTCTTACCAGATTCTGACCGCATGGAGTATTTATACTCTTCCCGGGTCTTAGAGGACCTATTCTCAGCCTTGTAGTTCATACTCCAACTCCGAATGCAATATCTAGAACAGCAAGACCCCGTAATTTACTGCTTGATAGGCTGGAATATCTGAGAAAACATTTTTTTTTAAGTGAATTTATTATTTGAAACAGTTGGAGGCAAAGGCAGACTTGTTCGTAAGATAGTTTGATTTTAAAGTTCAGTACAACATAATTATAACATTTTTATGTTATAGAGTGTAATTACTTTTATAAATGTGATGGATTTATATATGAGGGCTTTTCACATTCAAGGAAACTTGAATAGATAAATATCCTCTTTTTTTATTCTGTTGATATAGATTGATGTAAAACTCAAAATTAAGGGGGGAGCCTTCTTCAAAGCAGCATTTGAAACCCGGTAGTCCCGACCCAAGTATCCCTGGCAGAAATAAGTAAAGCTCCCCTCATCATGACGTTGGGATCATCGTTTGATATCCCCAAGGTTGAACTGCTAGAAAACTCACCCGCGGGGAACCGGTAAAGGAGCACCCTTGGAGGGTCATATCTTTTTCCAAAGCATAGAGACGACTTATATTCTCCCAGTTAAACGGGGAGTTCAGGGAAATATCAAGTTCTTTGACAGGTATCTAACTCAGCGAACATTCAGGGTGAAGATAGGTACATATTTATCTGACACGTTCCCAGAGGAAAATGGAGTGCCTCAGGGAAGTGTACTGAGCACAACGTTGTTCAAAATTGCTATGAATTCTATCATAAAATGTATCCCCAGGGAAGTTTCTTACTGTATGGATGCTGATGACCTTCTCCTATACATCCCATACAAGGAACTGAATACTGCACAAACTTACATACAAAATACAATTAACAACCTTGAAAACTGGTGCTCTAATACTGGTTTCAAATGTATATACGAAAAAAAGTTTGAAAATGAATGCTTAACTAATTTATTTTAAGACGTTTATTAATTTACTTCAATTGATACATTGCTCGAATCAAACATGGGGAGATTTTTAAGGGTTGTATTTGGGGATTTTAAGGATTGCATCAGTTCAAAAATCACCTCCGGAGGCCTTGGGTCAATTTTTGTATCAGAACTCAAAGATTGTAAGCATCAGAAAACATATTAAATACTAAAATATAAGCAAAAGCGCATTTTTTTTTTTTCTTTTTAGAAAACTCATATATTTAAGGGGCTGAAACTTTCTTCCAAATTGACCAATCGAGTTTGTTGAGGTCTCAAAAAATCAGCATTTTTAAGCATTAGAAAGACAGTACACAGGAAATCGTCGTTTATTTTGGTTAACGACTTCAAAAAAAATATTATAGTGAAATATATCCGAAATTATAATTTGGGGGGGGGGGGTGAGGCGTAAACAAAAAGTGCAGGGGGTTTTCTGACCACGGATTGGGATTCAGCGGTCCCAATAACATATAGTAAACATGGTCTGCTCTCTGTGTCCGAACTTTTTTTTGTGTTTGTGGCTGTGTTATCGATCAGCTGACTACGTCCCCCCATATTGAATTCTCCTTTTACCAGTCTGGACGTGGCCCTACAAGTAGGACATTCAACTCCTCAAGTTGAGGCTCTAAGTTTTTATATTTACTACCTGATCGTTTGAAGAAGCAAAAAATTCACGCGAAACATAATAAAGTTATTGAAACTATTTAGTGAAGTTTTTTATTGTTTGAAATTCCACCTATAACGAAAAATTGAACATTTAAGTAAAGGATCAGCTTAGATCTATTCAGATAAAAATCAGAAAAGTAGGTGGAGAGTAAATAGGAAAGGTATAAAATGTTTTTATGTTTCTGACATAATTTTTATAAACTTTCATATTACAAAACGGAATATGAATGAAACATTATAAATGAGTTTTGATTAAAGTCGAGGAATAAGTTGACATGTTCAGCTGACAGGCAGATTGGTAATAACAAGGGTTCTGCTTTTGACAGTTTCAGCCTTACTAGAATTTAATGGCCTCAGCTTAAAGTCTGATCGCTTAATACAAAAATGTGTCAGCATAATCCCTCTCACTTGTGTTCGAGATTTATACTCTAATTATTTTGATATCATTTACAAACTAATTATATATATAATTTGTATTCAATTTGAAAAAAGAAAACATTTTGATTTTCGAAACTCATTTCATTTTGAATCGTTGTCAGTTCATTGGTGTTAACGTAAATGAAAAAATATAAATCAGAGAAGATTTTCACTCACTCATGAAATCCGTCAACATTACAACAATTGTTTTTATCCTATTTTTCGAAACTATCTGTTATAAACAGCTGATTAATTATAATGATAATTCTATCATTTTAGCGTGGTTCCTCCCTGCATTTATAGGTAGAAAACCCACTTACAATGTCGCTCCTACGACGCAACCCGGAAGTATCAAATAAAAATTTTTATGCTTCAGAAGTTATAAATCACTAAAATATTTTTTTAATTTAATAAACAAAACTTGACATAAAATGACAAAGACTTATTTTGGGAAGTTGAAATTCACCCTAATGCAATCGATTTAGTTGACCAACAATTGCCAAGTTTGATCTTATCAGTCAAGATATGGCCTTGCCTGCAGACGATATTTTGAGTGATCCTACAGATGTTTCAAGATGGCGTGTAGCATGTAATATAAGATTATTAAAGTAAATTAGTTTTCCTTTCTGCTACATAAAAATACATAGTAAGAAATAGGTTCACCATCTTATAATATTTAATTTATTGTTACTAAATGTTTTGAAATGGAAACGTTAGACATTGCAACTTAAGCGACAAGGATTCTTGTACATTCTTTATTGTAACCGTACCTTCAATACGACAAAGAGTCAACAAGGATGTTTACAATAGAGCGTCCCCTAACCATCTTACACACCACCATCCCCAGCTTTACACACCCCTTCTCTTTAGTACTTCTTACACATGCACTTGTTACACGGCTGGAATCTTAAAGCCAAGCCAACCCACCGGGGGGAGGGTCCCTTCTTCTCAGCTTCCGCAAATTAGATCAAGCCCTGATTCAATTCCGCAGACTGCGGGGCGCCCGGGTTTGCATCGTAAAGATAGGAGGGGAAGCTCCTGGTTTCTATATAACAGATGTCCGAAATCATACTTTTATGGGAAATCCAGGCATAGAATTAGTATATCAAAGGCAGAGGAAGTTACTGTCCATCTATGTCGAGGATTCATATATTCATTAAACAAAAAAATCTGGGAAATGTAAGGAGGATAAACACTAGGATCTCTTAAATGGTATTTTTCTGGAGGTATTGGTTCTGGAGTTCACAAAAAGGTAGAGAACAAAAATATAAAACATAAAAAGAATCATATACTAGATAGTCTCTAAGGGTGGGTTTACACTAGGACAGTTATTGCAGGATACTGATATCAGAGAGAAATTCTAACTAATGTAAACCATGTAGAATTTATGTCAGACATAAATTTTACATGGTTTCCATTAGTCGGAATTTCTCTCTGATTTAAATATCCTGCAATAACTATCCTAGTGTAAACGCACCCTTAGGGTCACTAGAATATTGCATAACACGTATATTAAATAAAGGTATTGATTCTAATTAGAAATGGGCGATCTAAATCGATCTTTTAAAAGATCGATCCTTTGAATACGATATATCGATTTTTTAAATCGACCTTTAGCGGCCGATCTTTTCAAAGAATCGATTTCCAAGGGCCGAACTTTTTAAAGAATCGCTCTGTAAGGGCCGATCGTTTAAAATAGATCTATCTGGAATACTGTATTTTTTTTTTTTTTTTTTTTTTTTTTTTACCATACATAAAATATTTAAATACTGAATCTCACCTCTTGTTTCTCAATCTTATTTCTGAAGAATTCTCATTTATTTAACTGAAGAAGAAATTTAAAGAAATGTGTCCTATGTCCAGTAAGACAATTAATACAGCAATAACATTATACAACGAGTCAATACTTTCGGTTTCTCCAACTAGAAGGTAATATAAGGTTTAAAACTGTAATTTGTATTACCATTTTTGTCTATTATTATTTTATTCTATTTCCTTCTCATTTGTTAAACGTATACGTATTATTATTATTATTATTATTATGTGAACTTGTGTGGCTGAATCCTTTGGATCTTAAACCCATGCTATTGCATTACACTGCTCTCCAAAAAGCTAAGAGGCGATAACACTTAGCAGAAAACTTATGGCAACTGTTGAAAAGAAAAGAAGCATCTGGAAGAAATCGATAGAGTATTTAGTAATATTTAATTTAACTATCAACTTTAGATATGTGTGTAAATAATATGTGCATGATTGTACCTGGATTATGTATTTATTGTCTGAATATTTATAGAGTGAACGAGTTTCGTTGTATTAAATACATTTGTCTCCGCTGGAGTAACAACCCGCAAAAGTATCATATACGCAAAAGAGTATCAAGTACAATTAAAAAATAATCAGGAAAAGTGAAAAAAAAAGTCCGTCACGCAGGAGCTGCATAACTAAGCACTTTCCTCAGAATTTGGGTAGTGTAGACTGCTTTCCAGAACAATTTGCTTAAAATATCTTACATAAATAAAATAAAAGCGTGAATAGTTCTCATTTTGTAATGAGTAACTGATCAATTATTAATTTGCATCCAGAGTTATGTTTACACATGGTACCTACTACACTACGTAATAAATACAAAAATCCTCATATTATCGTATTTTGATATAACGCAGGAACATGATACAGTCACTCTAGTGGTAGAAAGCGCTCCTTGCGGCGGCTTTGTGAACCTACGTCTGCCGGCTTTTCTATTCAAATATATTACAAATTAAACCCCCGCTTTCCGATTGACCGATTCAGCTCATTTTTACAACACTTCTTTCTCATGAGTTACCCACGACGTATACAGCGTTTCGTTACAATACAGCAGAAATTACGACCGGTATGAGTATATTAGTAATTTGGGTCCGGAGTAAACCCCCCCTTCTAATGAACCGATTTAGTTTATTTTTACAACACATATTTACTTGTAGATTACCACTATGAATACCGAGTTTCGTCGAAATATACCTAAAATCACGGCTGGTAGTGGCGAATTGGTATTGTGGGTCCGGAGTAAACCCCCCCTCCTCATGAACCGATTTAGTTCATTTTTATATCTCACTTTTCTCTCTATATTACCACTACGAATACCAAGTTTTGTTGAAATAGAACAAATATTACGGTCAAATTAGTGTTTTGGGTTCGGGGTAAACCCCCCCTTCCGGTGGACCGATTTTGGTGGTTAACGAACTCGTTCAATCGTTTGCTAATTGAATGCTATATACCAAGTTTCGTGACGAAAAAACAAAAACTCTGGCCGCTATCGTGTTAACAGACACATATATATATATATGCATATATATATATATATATATATATATATATATATATATATATATATATAGATATATATAAATTTTAACGGGGGTCATTTTCGGTGTCTACTAGGTAGGATCGATAAAGATTTGAAGAAATTTTTCAAAAATTCCGTCATGAGTCCAACCTCAATAGCTACTTTCCTTCGGAGGAAAGTGCTAAAAACGCACGAAACACATTGTACTGATAAACGAGAAAATTGAAAATTTTGACCTCTCCCGAAAAAGAAAAAAAAAGTAACATAATTATTTAAATCTTGACCCAGGGGAAGAAAAACTGAATTGGAATTGTCTCTAAAAAAATTATGTCCAATTCTGCCGTTACGGATTTTTTTTTTCGTTTCATTAATGAAAATGCTGCGGTTTTCGTACATTCTCGATTTCATTTCTCCCAATCATTCCAGTTTCTCCCTACCCTTCCCTCTCTTGCTCTTCTTTTTCGAACAATTTTCATTTGCCGGTGTTTCAATTAATTTCAGAAGAGCTGAGGTGGACCGCAATAAAAACCCTCTGTAGCCAATTCACCCACCCTCACACCGAACTCCAATAGCAGATCCAAGTCCTCGGGCTAGTCGGTCTGTAATTCCTTTTCCCTGCCAAGATTTCCTGCCTTATCTTTTCCCCGCAATTTTCACACAGACACACTTACACCAAGTGATACTGATAAATGCGACCGTCCAACTCTGAAGAACCATAAAAAATTCAGAAGCCACTCCCTTCTAGTTCGATCTCAGGATTCGAACTGCTTCTGACTTTCTATGTTATTATTTATCCAAAAGTTCTGGGATTGGATTATGTTTCTTTACGAAACAATAAGACTCAAATGTACTTCCATCTTGCTCGGAACTCTTCAAGATCTCTTTACAAGTTGCCTCGACTCTTTCACTAAAGCCTTTAATCGGAAACAAAATGGCTCCCTTGTTTTAGGGAGTACAGACAAAGAGGGTGCTCAGTCCTATTGAGGATTAATATTTCTCAAAAGAATGCTAATGCTTTACTTAAAATGTCTTTACTTGTAAACTAATCAACAAATGACGTTCCATTTCGCACATTTAGAAGGAAACAAGGTTAGAATTAAGAATGAATTTTTAAAAAATATCTTGAAATCTTCAAAGCTCCTGCCTAACAAGATAACAAAAATTTCATCGGATGGAACAGATCTGATGTAGAAATCAAATATCATGCAGTTTTCATAATTCTTTCGCAATCAATTACGAACAATTGTGGGTCTCATAATTTCGAGTGCCGCAAAAATAGAGATATAAAATTGATTAAAAAAAAACTGAGATACTAACTTGTCAGCTTTATACGCAGAATGAAATATTAAATATCGTAAAATATATTGTGTCAGTGTGGGGTACTCAGACAAAAAAAAATAGCACAATAATAAAACAAATGAAGGGTGTAGACAGTTTTTTCTCGTTTTCTCAAAACTACTGATTATGGACTGAAGCCCTTTTTGCATGGAACGATTCAATTAAGTATGGAACATATTTTGGCGACGTGAACGCCACCGCAAATAGGAAGCCATTAACCCCGCAGAAGTCTGAGAGGGTAATGGAGGAACTGTAAGAGGATTTCCTCTTTAGCTTCTTTTTAAGTCCTCCGTCCCCCTGATTCACTTCAAGTCCCTCTTTCATGTCTCAAGGCGGAAGTAAAGGAGTCAATAATTTGCTCATTTCGTCTTTCTTACAGGCGTGGCGGGGGGTCGCCAAGTGAAGTAATAAAACGGAGTTCACTGCACCAAAGGGCAAGTCGCTGGTTCTGGTAATATTAGTAAGGAGTTGAGGTGTAACTCTTCCAATGACGCGATGGGCTCATAAAACCTCTTATGACCTCAGTAGAGGAAGTACCGACTAGATAACTTCATATTTCAGAACTCATAGATCACAGAAATAACAGTGGTTAAAATATTTATATATATATATATATATATATATATATATACAGTGACTCACAAAACCGTTGCAATGATAGCTCTTTCTTACTAAATTTGAATACCTCGCTGTTAGAAATGTGTGATAGGTAATGAAACAAATATATATGTTTTTAACACATACTTAATATTTAGAAATTAACATAAAAATAATTTTATTAGGGTATAAAAATAAATTCTGAAAAATATTGCAAATTATGCTGATTGCAACACTTTTGTGACTGAATAAAAACTATTATAAAACCCTGTAATCTAGTACTTTTTATTGCTTCCTTTGGCTTTAATTATGGCCTGAATTCTATTTAGTACACTTTTCGCAAGATTATTTGAAAATTATGACGGGATATCGTTCCATATTAATTAGTTTCGCTTACATAATTCTTCAATCGATTATAATGAATTTTGGCACTTGGCCAAATTTTGTTTTTTACGGAACGAAAAGTGCTCAATAATATCAATATTAGGAGACCGAGGGGCCAATCTAACAAGTTAATTGGATGATTTTCAAACCATTCCACTTATTTTTGCAATGTACTTTGGATCATTATCCCGTTTAAATATAATATCTTCATTTTGTAATTTAAAACTTGGCATTCGAGATGACTCGAAAATACTTAAATATTCCTCAGGGATCATTTTCCTTCCTGTTCTGGCAATCCGTCCAACATTTTGGTCCTTTATACACCCCAAACTATTTGACTGCCACCAGCAAATTTTTGAGTAGACTGGAATTTCCGGTTAGTAATGGGAGACCCAGGTTTTTCTCCAAAAACAGCATTGTCCATCAGCCCCAAAACGGTTCATTTTTGTTTTGTCTGACCTCAAAACTCTTCTCCAAGTCAGCAGTTGTCCGATTTTCATGATTACCACCAAATTCCAGTCATAGTTTCCTGTGTTTTTTTTTTGTTTTTTTTTTATGCAATGGCTTTTACTCCTTTACCCTTGCCATATTTCCCTGACTTATTAGTGTTCTTGGAATAGTTTAAGCATTAATATGAAGCCCCATGTATGTTTTAAGTCTGTGTTGGCCTTGTACAGGAATGTCGATCTCGCCCATCCTAATCAGTCGAACCAGCAACTCGCTGTTTCTTTATGAATTTTTTCTTTGTTGACCTCCAACATGTTTAGAACAATAAAGAGTATTTTTTATAACATATCTACTTACTGTAAAAACATTCAAACAAATTCGAACAGCAATTTGTCTCATCGAAAGACCTTCATTGACCAAAAGCTTAATACTGTTGTTTATGTCAGAGAAAATTGAGTTCATCCTCATTTTTTTAATTTTTCTGGCTTAAATGTTATTTTTTATGAGCGTTTTGCTCGATAGTAACTATTATAAATAGTTAATTTGACACTCTTCGTATTTAATTTCACTCCACAACATCTGCCACAAAACTGTTGCAATGAACCAACAATGGAAAGCGTATCTCTGAGAGTGTAAACATTGACTAATCCCCTCAAGATCCTTTTAGAATTATACCTCCTAGTCCCAACTAAATTATTTCGACCCGCAGGATCAAATATTATAATATTATACTGGTTTAATTTTTTTTGCTATAATATAGCATAACTTTCATATCATTGCAACGGTTTTGTGAGTCACTGTATATGTATATATATATATATATATATATATATATATATATATATATATATGCTGCCCTCAGTCACTATCGACGTGGCCGAAGTCACGTGCACAGCTAGTGTAAATATATATATATATATATATATATATATATTTGTCTGTTCGTGCTGTATTAGGTTCAAAAATGTTCCGATTTTGGTGACATTTGGTACAAAATTACATTAACCATCCGAATCCGGATCTGCCTGTATTGGCTTCCAGTTAAACTGTATATAGATTTTTCGATGTAAGGACCCAACGTCATGTCTACTGTTGTTAATGAAAAAGGGGAAAAAAAACACAGATTTTTCATGGGATTTTTGGATATATTCTTATTTATTTAGTAAATGTAAAGTATCTGTTCGAAATGATTTAAAATTTCATAAAACTACCTGTTCCTATGCAATTTTTTATATAGCGATCTCGTTCCGTGAGATCGGTGCTTGAATCGAGTTATTTTTGCTTAGGATATATCCAGCTTCCTCTCTTGGCGCCTAAGATGTTTCTTCTCTCTGACATTTTTTTTTTGTTTACATTTTTACATGTGATTTACAAAACATTTAGACAAAAATTAACTGTTTCTATTCTATGCTTTCCAAATTTCAACATGGATTAGAATGGAAACGTGCTAAGATGGCGCAGTTTTTTCGAGTCGGACTTTTTATACATGGAATTTACGTACATTTTTCCAATTGAATGAGGATTAAAGACATTATTCAAGTGTTCTTTGAAAAGCTACTGACTTTCGGCATTTTAAGTGTAATAAGCAACAATATGGCATTATATGTCACAACATTATGCGTGATAATGGTGGTTCGAGACAAGGGCTTCAGGACTTCGGGATTTTGATGGGTGGAATAATCCTGAAGTCCTGAAGCCCTTGTCAGGAATAATCTCCGTTTCCAATAAAGGAAAAAAATAAATTGTGGACCACTTTGGGCGTCCTTGCGTATTCTTTGCCTAGATTTCTGTAGATAAACCAACCTGCTAACAATTGGCCCCGAGGGGGCCCCTATAAAAAATTAACTTTTATCTATCTCTTCTTTGAGTGCGGCTTCTCCTCAATTGGAACTAGTTCCCGAAGTAATGCCACAAATCGAACTTGGGCGATCGCCGGAAAGCAGAAGTAAGACTGCCAATTGTCCTCCGGGACCTGCCCCAGGGCCTGGATCAATCCAGCTAATGGAAAAGTCTGGTTAAGCGAGGTAGGAGGGTTACTCGGGGCAGTTACAATAAAAATAGGGCTGATAGCCCCGGAGTTAGAGCAGCGTGTATCACCCCGCACCACAGCATTAGGCGCTGTAGTCTAGCCAAATTAGATGGACTGAAATGTTTATTTGTGCACTTTGCAGGCTTTCATAGCATTCCCTGCTCCTTCCTAGGCTCTGGGTGGTTTAATACCTCAAGTAATTGTTTTTCTGCGGGGAATGTTAAACAAGTAATTTATTTAAACATATCTTATCAGGAGAAAAAAAGCACTTACGCTGGGGAAAATAAATCCACACTGTACTTAAATATACGGGTCTGCAAAATAAAACCTTTTGATCAGCTGCAGGGATATATTAGCTGAACTATATGTTTTTTTTTTTGGTGCGCTGAATCCAAAAATGACCGCCATTTTGGTCCATCACGTTTACTTGCTAAATTTGAAGGCTGGGAATATAAAACATACAAGAATGTAGAAAAAAAAACACTTATCATTTTTGTTATGTAAAACCTATCAATCATAAACGAAGACTTGACCAATGCAATCAAACATAATAGTTTTTCTTTTATTTTATGAATTAAAGGGTTGTCTCATTATTCAATAATTTTTTTTTAATAAGAATTTATTCATTCATTCAGTTATTCATTCATCGTGAAAAATCCATTTTTTTCTTTTATTATGAATTTAACGAACATGCCACCTCAAAGTTCACTTCCGGACCTTTCCCGGTTTATTTTCAGCCTCCCATAATTTCTTTTGACTTACTTTATCGGAGGCCCTGCATAACTTCCGGGCGGATTTGTGTCTTTTTCGGGTATTTCTGATTTACTTCTGGCTTTCGTCCTATCTCTCATACGGATGAATATGAACCTTAGGGTCACTATATTCATCCGTATGTAATTTCTGGGTGAATTTGGACCCCTTCCGGTCCACTTCCAGACTAGGCAATTAATTTTTTCCTAACTAAGTTTTAATTCAATTATTTATTTATTTTAGTTATCTCGCAACAATGGCGACTTAACAGCTGTAACATAATTAATACTATACGTTAATACAAATATACATAGTAGACATGTTTCTTGCTATTTGTAAAAGTTAATTTCACATTTTCTGCATTTTCTCACACAGCTGTATTTATATATATATTTTATGCGTTGGGGGAGGCATAATAATAACAGTAGTTATAATTTATTCAATTATAATTTTCATTTAAATAAATCGTTATTTATTTAATAATAAATAAAAATAAAAAAGGTTCCTATAGTTATTGATTGCCCGAATAATGAATGAAATATTTTTCATTATTCAGAATGAAATAACAGATTTATTGATTATTCATTATTCTGAATGATTTTTGCCCAACATTGCTGCCTACTAGCAGCAACCATCCAGTAGTGTCCATCTACTAGCTACTATAGTTTGTCTACTAAAGCTGCCTGCATCTACACATGAGTCTATAGTTGAATATGGATCTATGGAGCCCTGGAGAGTCCAGCAGCCGGAATAATCCTCCCCGCGTTAATCCATCAGTGTAATTACCACCTCCTCCATTCCTATCTCGCCTCCAGTTAATTGACATTGATTACAACGTCCTCGTTACTGGACGTATATAGCAGCCTTGACTAGGGTTGCATGGCCTTATATCAACCATAGTCCATAGTAGTCATGTTCTGCATACAGTAGAATCTCTCATATCCGACTATGACGGGACCGGGCCATGGTCGGTACGGCCAAAAGGTCGGATATCGGGAGGAGTCGGTTATGGGATATCAGAGGTTCTACGGTACGGGATGGTCCGAGGTAGCTACGGAATCAATGAACGCTTTAGCAGTTGGCCTTGTATTAGGCCTCTTCCAAGTTGACAAAGAAAGATACGGTTATGAGGAACTTCGTTACCGCTTCCTAAGTAAATAACTTGACTATTGATGCCAGCAACATTCATAATGTAAAAGAAAAATACCATTGACCACCATCACGTTCATCTTTAGACACAATAAGAGCTGCAATATGTCAAGGCCAATTTTATGCCAGCTATAGTAGGTGGCCATTTCCGTTTTTTTTTTTACCCCTGTTTCTTCATCAATCCCCGCATCCATATTCATACTTGATATTATAAGTACGTTTATTTTGTTGTTATTTTTATTTTGTGGCACGTATGACACCAATGTGCCCTCGTTTCTAAAAGTAAAAATATGGTCGCGTGGTATCTATGAGATAGAAAATAGTTTTAGTGGATAGTTACTGCTTGGAGGAGCGTCAGGTCAGTACTGACACATCAGCCACTACCTGCTCTAGGAATAGTAAAGGGTATAGCTAGACCCGCGCACTTGCGCCCCTTACACAGTCTGCGTAAGATGCTCTGTATCTGAGATCTGACGCGACCATTCGAGTGTTAATAAACAGACAAAATTAACCAATAAAGACAAATGATAGATTTATACATACAAATCACTTCTGAGAACATTTTGTCATTCAATTATTTGAACAATTTTCTTGGTTATAAACAGGTATGTGATCGAAACGTCCTTAATATAGATTTAAAAAAAAAAAAAATCTTATTTACGTTTTCTTAACCGAATCCCAACTATTCCTAGATATATATATATATATATATATATATATATATATATATATATATATATATATATATATATCGCTTCGGGTTTGAGTTCCTTTTTCCCCGAAAATGTAAAACATTGTATTACTCCCAAATAATAATATTACCATCAGGCAATTATTATTGTTCCAAACAATGTATTATCCGGTAATTCCCCAGCATTCCTAAGATATGATATTAAACCCCCATTCTTGATGGTTGGAGGGGTTGAATTTCCCCCCAAGTACTGTCTGGTTGTAGTGAGTTATTGGATTCCTGAACAGCAGAAAGGCCAGCTCCTTGCCCGCTGTCCCGACGTCTTGGCTTTCCCTTAATTTCAATTTGACTGTCGTTAAGTCCCAAGCTTCTAGACCAATGGAATCCTCACTAAATCCCAAGACCCCCGTTATGCGTCACTACCCCCCAGGGAGTCTCTAACGACCGCCCTTTCACGGAAAGCATTGAGTTATTGCTCCAATAATTCTGAGGAGCAATGCTTATATATAGATATTCTCTTCTCGTGTCCTCCTCATCTCCGGCTAATATTTTTTTTTTATTCTCAATTATTTTTATGTTAAATTTGTGTCTGTAACTTTCCATTATGACTCTTTTATTGTAATGAAAGGAGGAGGCCCGGTGGCAGTGAGCACTCCGATTCTAAGGTCATGGGTTCAATTTCCTCTAGAAATAATGGCACAAAGAAGATAATAATTATAATTTCATGCGTTATATGTACAAAAAACAACATTTTTAAGGCATGGTCACAGCTCCAAGTTCGGTTATTACTTTCATTACTTCCACAATAATAAACGAATAACATACAATCTACTATATATTTGTCAAATACCACTTACTCACTGTCCTATCATCGCCCAGCCCAAACCACTTGAAAGAAAAATTTGAAATTTTGCATGGGCACTCCCTATAGAACGTAGACACTCGCTAAGATCTTTTGATATTCAAATTTTTAAGTATTTTTAGAGGGGTTTAAAGTTTTAGTTGGTTAGAGCAGGCAAGCCTTGGCAGCATGCGTTGCTAGGACGATAACAGAACAGCTGATACCGTACTGTATCCAGTTCATAGTATTATTTTTAATTGAGGTTAATTTCAACTATGATGGCAGACCTTGAATTACTAGAAATAAACTGTGATTTTGTCCTTCATGGGGTTTAAGCCCTGGTGATGGTCCATTCGAGATAATAATATCCTGAACCACTTGACACAAAACTTTTGCACGGACAATCCGTTTAGAACTCTCTAAGAAAGGTTTTTTTGATATTCAAATGTTTAAGTAGTTTTAGGGAGGTTTGAATTATTAAGAAGTTCCTCATCGACTCAAAAATGATCCGATTTTGATGACATTTGGTAAAAAATCTTTCTTCTCATTTGAAAGGTCAAGTTTGTTAACCAGCTGAATCCGTTTACTGGAACATGGTTTTTGAAGCAAAATTTGCTCGAATAAATCTGAACGCTTACATTTTCGAGTCCATATTCTTGCAGGTACGCGTTTCATAGGTTCCTGAACGTAGGAAAACGAATGAAACCATTTTTAAAGCGATTTCTGTAACCATTTACGAGAAAAATTGATACAAATACTTTTCCAAACTAATTTTCTGTTTGGGTATTCAGAAACAATGATTGGTTCACTTGAAACTTGTACCAGGTATTTGACATCCATCTGATCTAAGATATTTAAACTTTGGTACCGTTTGGAGGTAAGAAGTATATGGAAAAAATTGTATTAATGGTGATAAAAAGTTTACGGATCTCAGTATATTTTCTAAAATATCTCGAAAACGGTTGGGAAATCGTAGTAAGTGAAAGGCGGCTACTCGAAAGGTTACATTACAATAAAGATTCTTTTGTAATGTTCGGTAGGGCGATGTCCAGAAGAAGTAAGTGCTTCAAACTTCAGAGTTGTTAGTTTTATTCTTTTTAATGTGTATTTGTCTCTGTTTTCGTAACTTTTTAAGTGGTTATTGTCTTTTTTATTTTTAGTTTACTCCACAACGGAAACAAGCACGGTTACCTCCACAAGATGTTTCCGGGGTAACTCTAATGTCCGTGCAATAATAAGCTGTTCAAAATTACGTAGCAGCGTTAATTTTGATCATACCTTATTTTTTATTTATTTATTTTTTTTTGTGTGTGTGTTTAACGGCGTATCAACATTAGGGCTATTAACGCCGGGCTGTCTACAGGTTGCCGCCCTTTTCTATAATGCCAACAGCACGTGGTCGGTCACCCATTCAGGTACTGACCACGCCCGACGTTGCTTCACTTCGGTGATCTACGGGAACTGGTACATTCAACGTGGCTATGGCTGTTGGCCGATCATACCTTATTTAACGCAATATCACTACTTATCGGCCGTGGTGAAGCACGGGTAGTCAGCTAGTAAAACATAAAAATTAAATTAATCAATAGTTAAAATATTTCAATATGTAAATGGAAAAAAAAATTACAATTCTGTTTAACTATTTAGAATTTAGAAGTTATTTTGTGAAGCTAAGTATTGTCTGTAGTGTCTAGCGTATTTTATATAGGTTACTAGATTATTCCAGTTTTTACCATTTAATAGAAAATGGTTGGTTACCTGTAGATAGCCCGTACTAAAAATTTAAATAAATCGATAATGTAACTAGATAACTCGACCATTAAAAAGTTAGGTAAACAGAGACAAATACACGTTGAAAAGCATAAAACTAACAAATTTCAAGTTTTAAGCTCTTATCTCTTCGATTTTTTTTTGATTTTTTTTTTATAATTTATTTATGAGCACCCCGCATTGACAGCGTTTCGCCCATCTCTTCGATTGACATCGCCCCACCGAACATTACAACAGAATCTTATTGTAGAGAATTTAGTAACCTTTCGAATAGCCGCCTTCCATTTACTACGAGTTCCCAACCGTTTTCGAGATACTTTAGAAAACATACTGAGATCCGAAAACTTTGTATCACCATTCATACATTTTTTTTCCATATTCTTTGTTTCTGAATATCCAAACAGAAAATTAGTTTGGAAAACTATTTCTATCAATTTTTCTGGTAAATGGCTACAGAACTCGCTTAAAAAATGGTTTCATTCGTTTTCCTACGTTAAGGAATCTTTCGCACAAATTTCGCTACAAAAATCATGTTCCAGTAAACGGATTCAACTGGTTAATGAACTTGACCTTTCAAATGAGAAGAAAGATTTTTGTACCAAATGTCATCATAATCGGGCCATTTTTGAGTCGTTGAGGAATTTCTCAATGATTCAAACCCCCCTAAAAGTACTTAAACATTTGAATATCAAGAAAACCTTACTTAGCGAGTGTTTACACTCTAAACGTATTGTCCGTGCAAAATTTCAATTTTTTGTGTCAAGTGGTTCGGGATATTATTACCTCGGATGGGCCGTAAACTCTATAGGGGACAAAATCACATTTTATTTCTAGTAATTCAAGGACTGCCATCATAGTTTAAATTAACCCCAATTAAAAATAATACTATGACCGAAGAATAGATAATGTACGGTAACAGCTGACCTGTTATCGTCCTAGCAACGCATGCTGCCAAGGATTGCCTGCTCTAACAAACTAAAACTTTAAACAAGTACAGATGGAATGGTTGGGATTCGGCTAAATAAACCTCAATATGATTTTTTTTTAAAAAATCTATATTTCGGACGTTTCGGCTACTCATTGGTGGCCTTCGTCAGCTAAAATGACAAAAAAAGAAGAAATTAATACAGAAACAAACAATTTCTTAATTTCTTCTTTTTTTGTCATTTTAGCTGACGAAGGCTACCAATGAGTAGCCGAAACGTCCGAAATATAGATTTTTTTTACAAAAAATCATATTGAGGTTTATTTAGCCGAATCCCAACCATTCCATCTGTACTTATCACCTCGACGGCTAACTATCTAATCATCATGATAAAACTTTAAACTCCTCTACAAATTCGAATATCAAAAAATCCTTTCTTAGTGAGTGCCTAAGTTATATGGGGAGTGTCCATGCAAAATTTCAAAATTTTCTGTCGAGTGGTTTGGGCTGGGGGATGATAGGTCACCTCTGTAATAATAACGCATATGAAGATATATTTTATTTTCATTGTCCTATTTACTCCACCATTAGACGCCAATTCCTCCAGTTTATCAATCAGCGTACTTATAATTCCCAATTAGATGAAGTTTTGAATAGTACCGCGAAAATGAAATATACACATATTTATTATTACATGAGAAACTCCCTAAAATTGTGGGCTTCATTCATTTTTGATTGATACAATAATAACAATGAAATTAAAAAATAAAAACTTAGATAAAACTGAAAATAAAAACAAAAATTTAAAAAATTAAAATTGTTATAATTAGTAATCCGTTTTTCGGAGTTTTCACTAATTAAGAATTATTTTAACACTTAGTGAAGGTGTACTCTATATTTAGTAAATTTAGGTAAACATTGTATAAATTTAATGCTAAATAATGTATTTTTTTTCTTGGTATATTTTATTATTTCTCATATTGTTATTGTTCCTATCTGTGACTTATGTAAATAGAAAATATGTGTATAGGTTTGTATCTGTATCTGTCTGTGTTTATGAATATACTACTGACATAGGATTATAGCCCTTATGTAAGGCCAACTCCTTGCAATGGGGAAACTTTGTATGCAATAAAATAAATAGCATTTTACTAGCCCTGACGTATTTAAAACGGGATATTCTAATACCAGCTTTAGGAGTGATCCGTCTATATTTCAGTACGTACTGATCAATAATGTTATAAGCGTGGAAAAAATCATTCTTTTGCCATAAAAAACGCGCTACACACTGAAGGGAACCACATATATCCTTGTGATTCGAAGACATGTGATCCTGTAGGGAGCTGTCATTAGCCAACCATCACAAGAGCAGACACACGACACCCAGTCACATTATTATCCCCTACACGTAGCACGCTGACAAATAGTCCTAACAGGGCGTATCACTACCCTTCTCACATATCTCTCGTGGAGAGGGGGGGGGCTGTTGGAAGGGGTGACATACCATAGTAAGCACTATATCCTTATGCTATTTTCATAAAAGTCGTTCAGATCAGGACGGACATATATTGGCAGAGGGTATGTGTCATGTTGTCCCAATTAGTAGAATGAAAATCTATGAGGATTTCGATGTGGTCCTGTGGACACACGTAGGATTT
Organism: Gonocerus acuteangulatus; assembly: GCA_946811695.1. Taxonomy (NCBI): domain Eukaryota; kingdom Metazoa; phylum Arthropoda; class Insecta; order Hemiptera; family Coreidae; genus Gonocerus; species Gonocerus acuteangulatus. The sequence continues at coordinate 24,387,751 of OX328127.1, forward strand.
GGGCTTGAATTAGCCTTATAATTGTCGGTGTGAATCCCGGCTGGAGTGCGTTGATTTGAAGGTAACTAATTTACGACGGATGTTCTGAGAGGGCGTAAACCATAAGATAAATTTATTTATTGTAAAAATTGTAGGCTACTCTTTGGTGTTTTGGTCAAAACAAAAACGAAAGCAGAATTACAGAAAACAAAAATGGTTAAACCTACAATATAAAAATATGTAGAAAATATTTCAATTGAATCCCGCGATTCTAAGTACCAAGAAAAAAATAATGACTTACAAAATCATTGATTCCACTTTTCTCAAAAACGGTTACAGATATCGCCTTAAAAATTGTTTCATTCGTTTTCCTATGTTAAAAAAACCTATAAAACAAGTAACTGCAAGCATATAAACTCAAAAACGTAAGCATTACGATTTGTTTTGCGCGAATTTCGCTCCAAACACTATTTTCCCATGGGCGGATTTTGCTGGTTAACGAACTTGACTTTTCCAATTAGAAGACAGATTTTTGTACCAAATTTCATCAAAATCGGGCCATTTTTGAGCTTGCTAGAGCGTTAACAGACATATATATATATATATATATATATATATATATATATATATATTCATAAATTTGAACCACCTATATTTTCCTGACCTATGTGGTCTGAAACGTGAAAGTTTCTAGTCGGCACTTCCGGATTGCGTCGTGAGGTCAACCGCATAGCGGGTTCTCCCTATGGAGGTAGGGAGGAACCGCGCTAAAATGTAAGGGAACAATGGTCTTTCAGAAATCGTAGTTAAGTATATGGTCAGATTGTCGAAACGATGTAAAATTACAAAAGGAACAAAGGTATAATTGTATCTTGTTGTTTTTATACCTGTCCACACTCAAAACTATTTTCTATGAAAAATTATTCATACATATTTACATATTTTTGGTGAAAAATAAGTTTTGAAAAGTGATGTTTATTAAAAACAAATTTTGTCGATTTATGATATTGTTCTTATTAATTTAATTATTCTTTTTTGTTCCCGCATTTGTGTTGTTTTTTAGCTGACGAAAGCTACCAAAGAGTAGCCGAAACGTCCGAAATATAGATTTTGTCTAAACTTTCTCTTAACTTAAATCCGCCAGAAACCTCTATAAGCGGATGGCATGATATTTTATATAAAAATATAATTAAGTTTACTATTTGCAGAAAATAATAAATTAATTTAATAAATATATAATGCTTCCTTCTTGGCAAAATTTAAATGTATTTATATGGTTAAACTCTTTCATGAATTACAATAAAATTATTGGATTGAAGTATTTGCATCATATTTATTTTTTTAATAGCACTGTATACATATATATATATATATATATATATATATATATATATATATATATACATATAAAAATATATACATATGCTGCTAATTTAAATATCTTAAAAGTTTCAGAGCCTTTACCTGAAAAGTACTAACACATAAATAAAACCAAGTCCACTTCAAAGAATTTTCTAAACATAGAATTCAGCACGCAGAGCAGTTGTGTACTGCGGGTTAGTTTACGTTAAGTTACAAGGATTTTATCCAGAACGTAATAATGCTTTACTAATAAAGGATAAATAAGTCTGTGTGTGTGTGTGTTTTTTTAATAAAATTAGTACAATTTAGTAACAAAAGTATAAAATAATAAACATTAAAATTTTGGATAAATAGATATTGATTAGTAAAATTTTAGTATAATATTTCCTTTATAGTTTCTTAAAACGTTTTAACAAAACGTACTTAAAGTTTGGCTAAATATTAATACATTATTATAACACTTCTATTCAATTTTGTAAGATGGCTTATTTTTTTTATTTTATTTTTTTTCCTTTTTTTTTTCTTTTTTTTCTGTGCAGTAAATACGATTGAATAAGTTAGGTTTTTCTTAGAAAAAGCCTGTAAAATATTATTTTCTCTCTTCATTCGTAAATAAGAGTGTTTACTAAATTTATTTATTTCTTTAATCTCTCCTCTTCTCATTGGCTCATTGTTTTTTTTTTTGTTTTTTTTCATATGTTTGACTGTAAGAAAACGCCTTTCTAAGTTTTTACTTTGTAAAATGTTAATTTCAGAAAAATGAAATTTACCAAAATAATTCTTCAACCTGCAATATTTTGTAATAATATATTTTATGTATAGATATTCTAGGCTAATTTTTTCCATCCATTTTAGCTAATATTACAAGCTTCAACCCTTTCTTTCAGGTGGTCATTGTCAAGCTTGGTTTCTGGCCTTCCTCGCTCCTCGTTGTCAAGGTCAAAATTTCCACTTCGAAACCTGGAAAACCACCGGTAAACAGTTCGTTCATTCACCGTTCCCTGTTAATGTTCATACACGCCTTAGCAGCGCTATGACCGAGCTTAAATTCATAAAGAAAAATAATGCGGATTTCCGTTGAAGTCATAATTTAAGTTTTATTTTTTTCCCAGAGGATCGTTCTTACAACACAGAACGCAAGTTACTGATTAAATAATAGGAATAAAAGAGCTTTAATTCTATATGAATAACAATGATGTTTGTAAGTAATGAAATAAAAAGGGGAAAGGATTAAATCGCAAAGGAAACAAAACTGACATTTCATAGGGTACAGCCTGATATAATGCTGTGACAAACATTTTTCTCATATTCCATTGAAATTCAGAGCCAATCTGTAACTTAGTCACTAAGTTTATTCGAGTAGACAGAATTTGTAGGCCATTAATTCAGAAGTGAGTTAAATCACCTATGATGGGCCATTAAATAGAGCTGAGTTACCCGCGAGTATTATTTCCTTGAAACGCAAATCGGCGTAGTTTTATGGGTCATCGCCTGCCATGATGTGATGGGGATGTGGAAATAGCGTGGCTTGCTGTAATAAAGCCCCGGGTTCAAGCTTTATTGCCGATAGATCTGTTCCAATACTGTTTTATTGATTCGAAAGGCTTTTATTCCTGTCACAACTTACTGCTCTACATAAACACGTTTTATCCTATAGCAGTTTGTGGCGCAGAATATTTTATTCATACTCCACACTAGAGTATTTATATTCGGCACACTTGAAACAAATTAAGGCCGACATGCACGAACGTACGTTTCCATAATATTATTATCCATGGTGTCATTCAAAAAGTTTGAAATAAATGTATTTAAAAAAAACAAAAAACAATGAACAGTCCCATAACAGGCCACGAGGGACATATACTGTAGAGGTATCTGATTCATGACCATACGGCACACTAGGGAGATAGTGTGGTCAGTACTATGCTCCGACCGCCTGATTTTCCCCTTGATGGTTTGACAGCTAGAGTCATTGGCACTAAGGTACCTATTAATAAATTAATTAAAGGTTGCATTGTCATAGGGACGGTCAGGGAGGCCGAATTCAACCCATGAACGAAGACACTAGAAGAAAAGGTCTTAAGTGGTTGCTCGGGATTTGAACTCAGGTCCTCCAGCATATGATTCCAGTGCTCTACCACTGAGCTAACCTCGCCCCCAAAATAAGTAATATTTTGTGAAACATTTCAACTTCTACTCCAACAGTATCTTGAATAAAAGTGAGATTTAGGTGCCACAATGCACAAACACTCCAGTAGCGGAAATTACTTACTGTGACCAATAATATATTTATTTTCTAATGCTTCCTTAAACCAAACGTAATGTCAAACATTTCGAAAATATTTTTATGAAGATTTTAGTACTCAAACCAACCTTTATTTTTAGTACTCAAACCAAAAATTAGGTAGGGAAACTAGTTTTATCTACTTTTCACAAAAAGGTTTAGCGATATCGCATTAATTATTGCTTTATTCGATACCCTACGTACGAAAGTGAACGAAAAAATTCGATAACAAACTTTCGTGTTTTCGAACGTAAATCTTATTGGGTTAAGGGATTGTCCTATCCTTCTTCTGTAAAGGGATAGATTTTTCTACCAACTCCTTTTCCTCGGTATGTCAGTTTGATGTTGACCATCATCTAGAGCAAATACCGCAAAGTAGAAAGTTGTAGACAATTTGAAAAAAATTGTGATTTTATTTTCGCAAAATGGAAAATTCCCCTGCAAGTATGTATTTTATATTTCTACGTGAAGTATCAATTTCGCATGTACGTAATGAACCAATAGTACAAATAATGGACGAAAAAATATAAAGAATTAATCTAAAAGCTATTTTTAAAGAGCCTTTAAAAAAAATAAAAATAAAGACGGTCAATGCTTTGATTCCAATTTAATTTTGTACATTACTATTTTTCTTTTGAAAATATTTCCAAGCTAGCTGATCAGGTGTGCTTTCGAACTTCAAAATAATTTTCCTGCTCCCGGAAAACAATTATCCTATCCGGCTCGGATCAGACCCATACATTTCCAGCATTAGGAAGCTAAAGCGATCAAAACATTAGGACCCGAAGTCGTAATTTTTAATGAAACCACCAGAAATTTCTGTATTTTTTTTTTTTTTTATTCGACAGTTAAAATTTGTCAAAATCCGAATCAGACACGCACAACTCTGTCCGAGTTGATGTATCGGACAACTCTGATAATGTGAACGAATTTCGTTAAAATAGCAATATAATAAAATGTTTAATTTATACGACCTTCTCTCTATTGATTAAAGAGATAACATAAAAAAAATGTATTAACTATTAATAAATTTTAAATCAGTTTGACAAGTAATTTCTTTCTTTTCCGGTTTTTTGATTTTTTTTACATTAAACATCGGATTCTTAATTAACGAATCCGAATACCCATGAGCAACAAATTTACATCTTTTAAAGGAAGATTTAGTAAGTTTGTCCTCGTTTTGGGAATTTCTCCCTACAGTACACCGGATTGATCCACACCTGTACAACAGTAGAGTATCAACATTGTACTTCATGTTAGGTCGGTGTCTAACAGACTCTCCCCTAGTGGTTAGGCTGTATATCGAACACCCTAACTCCTAATGCATTGTTTAATAAAAGGGCCTGGTACAGCTGAGGGTCCTAGTCAGGAAATTACCCGTATATAACACCCCGAATCCCGCTCTTTGACGTTCCCTGCTCGCCTTATCCACTCCATAATATCCGTTTTCAAAAAGCCCGCATCTCTGAGCTGTCACCCGACAGGATTGCTTTTGAATTGAATTACCTCCGTTTGGCTGAGTCGCCAACTCTACGAAATCATATCCGCTCTTTTGACGTGAAGTATGAGTCCACTAAATTAGCAGGTGACGTTTTCCTAACTAATGCCAGCTTCATTTTTTCAGTGCGTTTCCTCCTCCGCTTGTCTGATTGATTTTACAGCTTTGTCTTCTGAAAGTATAGTCCAGGGCTCGTAAATACTATAAATTGATGCTTAGAGGGGGGGGGGCACTAATTTCTCGAGAATATCGTCGGGACAATTCAAATAACAACAATTCATTAATATTGCTAAATTGCCAATTTAAACGTATTTCAAAGATGTAAAGTATGTCCTTTGGATTTCAAAACATTTTAAAAAAATGTTAATTTTTCGAATGTTAGTAGGTTGTTTGTTACTACATTATCATAATTTTCTCATAAAATACGAAGGTCCTGAATGCATTAGAAGTTGTTGAAAAAAATGATGTAAAAATGTCTATTTTTCACACTAATTTCGATTTTGCAAAGCAGTGAACAATTTTAGTCGACCTGTGTGAAGCGTTCTCACTGTATCCTCCTAAAATCCCATTTCATTGAAATACGCCCTGTGTTTAGTACATTATATATAATTTATATAGTATGTATATATATATATATATATATATATATATATATATATATATATATATATATATATATATATTCTGAGCACACAAAATCGAAATTATAGTATTTCTAGTTCTCCCGAAAATCGTTAAACATATCACATCAGAAGCGGTTTCAGTGAATAAGCTGATTTTTTTTTCGTAGAGACAGAGACGTAATAAGTTGTTTGTCATGGACTAAGTAAAAACAAATTACTGCGTGCGGTCGGGGAAAGTAAATAGAAATTCAAGTTTTGATTCATTTTATTTATGTTATAAATAAATCAACATATCAAGTGTAATTACTTCTAATTAAGAGGAAACATGGGCTTTGCAAGAAAAAAACCCATAACCTTATTAAATATATATGTATTATGATTCAATGAGTAAAACAAAAATTGCTGACGATTTCGTGTTAAAATTATTTTATTTTTTTTTACTAATTATGTATTTTCTTTTTCAGGTAAGACGCTTTATGGATTACTATAATCATTGTAGCTGGTAAGAATAGATTTTTTTTTTCCAGATTATTAAGCTAGCACTAAATGTGCCTTTCTTTAATACAAATATGTATTAAATTTAGTATATTAATTGATTAATATAAGTTCATGTAATCAAGGTCGAAATTAATTTTCCTTCAGAATTCTCTTAAATTACAACCACACATATAAATACATATATCAAGTGTATTTTATATTCAATAGCAACAAGAGCTGTTCGTAGGAAGTGCTGCCTTTTTCAGCATGTCTAAAAGAGTCGCAAGCAATACATTTTCTTGTACTCCATTCAATAAACTTTACTACACCGTAAAACAACACATTAATTTCGTTCAACAACTATGAGATAGTCATAACTGACTTAATTTAATTGCGATATTTACTTCATTAAATTTTCTACAGATAATCTCTTATCCGATCCCATATGTTGATATCCATGTCATAAAATTTATTGCAAGGGATATGCTGTTTATGGTGAACTATAAAGCGACAATCAATTTGGCTCAAGGAGAGCCGTAACTTGGTAACTTTGTTAGTCTGTTTGAGATTTTATGGTCGCCGGTGGTGAAATGCTGATTTAGTTTTTAATGTTCTTTCTGTCACTCGTAGTTTAAGGATTATAGACGCTGATAATCTCATCGTAACGACAGATGTGCGACTTTTTAGCACTTTGCGAGGTTTGGGATTAGGTTAAGGATATAGTGGAATGTTATAAAATCGCGTTTAATGAATTCGTTTATTTTAAAATGCTAGATTTTGAAGGTTATGAAATGTTTTTAGGACAGTGATGAATCCCAATTTAATAGCTTTACGGACAATGACCTTATATATGACCGATATATATATATATATATATATATATATATATATATATATATATATATATATATGTATATATATATTATTTTTTTATTAATTATTACTTATTTCCTGTTTTATTTTGATTTCAGTTTTTCTTTCCTTATTCTTCTTTTTAGCGCGGTTCCTCCCTCCCCCATAGGGAGGAACCCCGCTTATAAGGTTGATACAATGAAACAATCCGGAAGTGCCGACTAGAAAATTTCGCGTTTCAGAACCCCTAGAGACCAAAAATAACGGTGGTTAAAATTTGTATATATATATATATATATATGTATATATTTATTTATATATTTATTTATATATATATATATATATATATATATATATATATTTGTCTGTTCGCGGATTTCTGGCTTCCCTGATGGTCCGATTTTGATGAAATTTGGTACAAAAATCTGTCGTCCAATTTGAAAGGTCAAGTTCGTTAACCAGCAAAATCCGCCCACTGGAAGATGGCGTTTGGGGCGAAATTCGCGCAAAAAAAATCGTAACGCTTACGTTTTTGAGTTCATAAGCTTGTAAGTACTCGTTTTATAGGCTTCTTTGGCTAGTAAAACGAATGAAACCATTTTCAAGGCGATAGCTTTAACAGTTTTTGAGAAAATTGGAAAAATACTTTTTGAATACCGTTTTTGGTTTGGGTACTTAGAATCATGGGATTCAGTTGAAACATTTTCTGCATGTTTTACTATCATTAAAACTAATATGTTGAAATTTTGGTTACGTTTGGAGTTAAGGAAGGGTTAGAATAAAATATTTTATTAACAGACATAAAAAGTTTTGGTAACTCTGTATATTTTCCTTAATATCTCGAAAAAGGTTGAGAATCTTGGCAAACAAAAGAATACCATTAGAAAGCTTACTAAATGCTCTACAAAAAAGGTTCTGATGAAAGTTTTGATTAGGCGATGTCAATCGGAGAAATAAGTGCTTAAAACATTAAAGTAATGGATTTTGCTTATTCGAACTGTTCTTTTTGTCTGTTTTTATTCCTTGTTATTTTTTAATTGCTTATATTTGGATAATGTATTTTACAATAAAACAGATTAGGCAAAATAAGAAAAACAATTCATTGTTAGGAACATAGCTTGCCAAGAGAAAAAGATTCGATGACGTCTTTTGAATATTTTCAATTGCCTTTATGCTGTTGGTTTTTTATTTTATTTTTTAATTGATTTTATCTGTAGAATTATTACTATAGCAAAAGAACACAGGAATATGTGAAAATTTTTGATATTTTCCAATTCATTGAAACGTATGAAATGAAGTATCGCTAGAAGAGGTTTCTAGGGTCTTGCGGACCCGACCCTAACCCCAGGTATAGCCATAAAACCCTTTGAACAAAGGCCGAGGAAAATATTATCTGTTTCTATTCTATGCTTTTCAAATGAGAATAGGGATATGAACAAGAACCGGGGTCTCCCGTGGTCTAATGGCTTGCGCGTTGGATTCATAAGCGGGAGATGGTGGGTTCGATTACCAACCTCCGGCAGGAATTTTATCATCCCACGGCTCGCTGGTAAAATTCCTCGCTAAACCCTAGATGTCGGCGCTAATGACCTAGATGTAGACTTTTTTACTTGTGTGTTTACTTTCTGAAGAAATGTAGTCCTTGAGATTGCGCTCATGAAAAAAAATCTAAAAAAATGTCTTCAACTCTTCATAAATCCTACCTACTAGATACTGAAAATTACGCCCGTTAATATATATATATATATATATATATATATATATATATATATATATATGTGTGTGTGTGTGTGTGCTAGAAAGAGAGGTACCACACTACATACAGAGAGGGGTATTACTACATTTTGAGGGGTATTTTTAACGGCGCATCGACAAATCTGGGCCATTAGCGCCGACATCCAGGGTGCAGCGAGGAATTTTCTCAACGAGCCGTGAGATGAGAAAATTCCTGCCGCCGGTGGGGATCGAACCCACCATCTCCCGCTTATGAATCTAAGGCGCTAGCCACTAGACCTCCAGAGACCCCAATAAAGAATTGTTTACCATTTTCGAAAAAAAAAAATCATATTTCTAAAAAACCTTGCGTATATTACTTGATTTTAGCTTTCTTTAAAAAAAAAATAATTATAGTTACTTGTTCTCGATAAAAAATTGCCGCCTGCAGACAATCGTCCGTTAAAAAAAAGGTTTGCTGTTCGTCATAGCACCGTCATTGTGTTTTCGAAGAATTAAAACTTTTTTTTGGATACTATACCATCCCATATAAAACTTATGGCATAAAGAATAGAAAAATATTGATTTATTGAATATATTTTTATTTTTGTTATTTATAAATTCTTAAATACACATTACCCCTTGGTTTATTGAATAATAAAAATGTACGAATTTACAGATAGAAAAACATTAACAACGCAGAATACCGTGTATACATATACTATATATATATATATATATATATATATATATATATATATATATATATACGTGTGTGTATGTTTGTTTAACATTCGGGGCAGATGTGGGATCCTGTAATAAATTAATCACACCTGCGCGGTGAAAATAGGATGAAGAAATGACGAGGATATAAAAGGGCAGACATAACAAGGATTTGATTGTGATATATTGTTCCAATCAATCTCTGATTGAAATCTCGTTTCCTCCAACTGGCCAGTAATCCCAAACAACCATTTTTCATTATTCGTTTTTTTTTGTTTTTTTTTTTTTTCTAGAAGTCTATATATTTTTATATTTTTCGTTTGTGCTAATCATTTTAATTGATGATATCCGGATATTGACTACTATGAATTTTGCAAACAATGTGTTGTTTTTGACTTCTGTGATTATTAAAATAAACGATGGATTCATTTGAAGCTTTTTCAAGATGTTTGATATTCATTCCAACTAAGATATTTAAATGTTAGTTCCGTCTGGAGTTAAGGAAGTTTTAGCAAAAAAAAAAACAACAAAATTGTATTACAAGATAACAGCATTTTTGAGATTTTAGTTTTTTTTTTCTTATGCATCTTGAAACAGTTGAAAAATTTTGGTAAGTGGACATTAACCGTCCGTAAGCTTACTAAATTTTCTACAAAAATTGTTTTGTAGACATTTTCGATGGGACGATCTCAGGCGGAGAAATATTTTATTTTATATTAGTTTTTTTCACATTTAGGTGATAAAACTATATCTTTTTCCTAAATTAATTAGGAATTCTTTTGATTATGTTTTAAACGTCGTTGTTTACCAATTATCGTGAGTTGGCAGAGAAGTAATTGCGTAACATGTCGTAAGTGTTGGTTTCTTTGCTTTGAACGGTTCTTTAAGTCTGTTTTACTTAGTGTTTTATTGCTTCAGGGTTTTATGATTGATTTTATCATTTAATGAATTTGCTAGTAAAACAAGATGCTTAAAATGTGAACGAATTTTTGATTGTTTTTAATAGAGCTTTCCGCAGAAACCAAAGAGCTTGATTGAGTAATTTCCCCTACTGAACTTTTTCTTTGACTAATGGCGCCTAAATCTTACTTATCGTCAAGATTTCAGGGCCGCAGTAGTATAATGTTTTTACAAAATGTTAAGTACACTTATTTAAAGTTTTCAAAATGACACCACGGTTAAGAAGTTATGAAAACGCCCTAAGATGGTGCAGTTACTGCAAGCTGTACTTTTTTATTTTTACTGATGCTTATGGTTGTCTCTACATAATAATAATATACACAAGTAAACAATGTGACTTTATAGGTCATTTGACCATTAGATCTTAGTTCGAACTAAAATAGACTTAAATTCAAACTGCAATTGTGAAGGCAGTTTTTTTTATTTCTCTATTTAATAAATATAAATATTACAATTTGTAATTCACTTACAAATATAGTGTTCCTTCTGACCACAACAGAGAAGTTTTTTTTTAATGAGAAATGGCCTTAGATATAATTTATTTAATGTAGGTACTGTGATTGTAATGCGAGATAAAAAATAACGTGTACTCTTCTCGTTATCATAATGTGGGGGCCTTGTGTTAAGAGAACTTGTTAGTTTCAAATATCAATTCCAATATTGTTTTGTACAATGCACAACCGTAACATGGGCTCACATTAGTTGAGTATATTGTTACAAATTCAATATACTACCAGGGTATTTTCATTTAACTGATACCAAAGAGTCGAACGTTGCCCAAAGAGTGCGATATATTTGTCTGTTTGCTTTCAGACAAATATCCTAGCAGTGTAAGTTTGTATCAATTTCACTATACTGTACTAGTGTGACCTCATTTTACGGCAATGAACATTTTCGCGGTCCCATGGGCTGGATATAAACCAGCGACCTATTTGGTCCTCCGGGCCGGATATTTGATGTGAATCAAATGTTGGATATGAACCGGATATTAAGTCTCTGAAGATATAGATTTTGATAACCATGGTTTCGATCTGTGCGAAAGAGGTTTTTGAAGACCGAATACCGTTACCGAATGCGGAACAGGTGTGAGTTAAATAAATTGAATATTTATTTGGATTATCTTAGGACCAAACTCTTTTAGAATTGTCATGAATTACTATTCGAGTCACGGTCTGTGCGAAAGAGGTTTTTAAAGACCGAATACCGTTACCGAATGCGGAACAGGTGTGAGTTAAATAAATTGAATATTTATTTGGATTATCTTAGGACCAAACTCTTTTAGAATTGTCATGAATTACTATTCGAGTCACGGTCTGTGCGAAAGAGGTTTTTAAAGACTGAATACCGTTACCGAATGCGTAACAGGTGTGAGTTAAATAAATTGAATATTTATTTGGATTATCTTAGGACCAAACTCTTTTAGAATTGTCATGAATTACTATTCGAGTCACAGTCCTGAGATTCCTGATCCAGATCGGCTGTCTATTCTCCAAGATCATCAATGGTATTGGTTTCCCTACAGCCTACCAATGGTGCTCTTCTACCAAGAAATTCTTTCAGCATCATTCTCAGTGCAGATTCCGATATTGAATAAGATAATTTATCTGGTTTATGGTCAGTAAAACAGAAGTTCTTAAAGATCTCAGGAACCGAGACTGCTTTCCTAAATGATCCTAAATGGCTCATCAAAGGTAAAACATCTGGATTTTCACCATAAACCATGTCGGTTATACATAAATAAATAATGTCTTTATTGCATGAAGATATCACAAGTTTGAATATTTACTCTTCATAACATACAATTCCAATAATACCGCTCTTCTTGACTTTACAAAATATGTATTACTTATACAGTCAACTCTCGATGTGTGGTAAAGTTAATAAGCTTTCGAATAGATGCTTCAGATTTACTAAAATTTCCCAACAGGTTTCGAGGTATATATGAATATATCTGAAAATCTCAAGAAACATTTTCCTTGGCAACGGTTATAGATATGGCCTTGCAAACGGTTTCATTATATTCCCCCACGTCCAATTACTTATAAAACGTGTATCTCTAGGCCTAATAAACATACCCAAAGATATTGTAGCACATTTCATTAAAATCGGCCCATTTTTGAGCCGATATATATATATGTACACACAAAAATTTGAACCACCATTATTTTCCGAAACGTGAATTTTTCTAGTTGGCACTTCCGGATTGTTACATGAGGTCAACCTTATAAACGGTTTTCCTCTCTATGAAGGAAGGGAGGAAGCGCGCCAAAGAATTTACTCAGTTTGTTATGAGTAATTTTTAAGATTTATTAAGTACATATTTCTTGGCATTAATGGTATACAAAGGTGTATAATGCAAGATTCAATCTTCGACTCCAACTTGCGCTTACCATCCGTTTGTAGATGGTGTTTTATGCAGGAGAACGGGACATGTAGTAGTCAGATGTAAGCTACGATTATTTCCAGAGGAGAAGTACCAAATAAAATCCCCCGAGGTATTCAATGGACCACAAAGATCCCTTCCCGTTCTTGAATAATGAATGAAGAACATTGCATATAAAGACATTCGCCATTCGAATACATCAGTAGAAGGGGTCCGGAACTGCCCACGCCCTGAATAAATCGCCTGAAAGGTTAAAAATGCATTCTGCAGTTGCACTAAAGATATTTTAAATCCTCAATGGTCGACTATATGCCCCATTCAGAATCACCTGTACCGCTCTATTTGCATAATTTACTGATATTTATGCGGGAAAATATTGCCTCAGGTGCAAGAAGAGGTCTCCGCTCCTCCAATAGGAATACAGAATGAGTCATCCTTTATATATTTCGTATTCGTAACATATTCACTTTTACGCTTCAGTATGACATTTTGCTAGTCAAACTTAATAACTTTTATCATAAAAAATAAGTCAGACACAGAACCCATGCTTCATTTTATGCCCTTTCCACATAACGCTTTTGTATGGAGTATTATTACAAGAATTCTAAGCTTTTTATATTTATAAAAATTCCGTCACGCAGGATCTGCATAACTAAGCACTTTCCTCAGAATTGGGTAGGGTCGAGTGCATTCCTGAATAATTTGCTTAAAATAACCTATATAGATAAATAAAATAAAAACATAAATTGTTCTGCTCTTTTGCATTTGTTGTGAGCAGCTGTTTCAATTATTAATTTTGTAATTAATTTCCTTCCAGAGTTTTGTGTATGCGTGGTACTACACTACGTAACAAATACACAAAGCTTAACATATTCATCTACTGATCTTGATAAGTTTCGCGAAGAATTTTGGCGGAAGAATTCCGAGAACACCCCCCCCTCTTCCAATAGTAGTATAAAGAGTTTCGCAACAATACAACAGAAATTACGAGCGGTATAAGGAAATTAGTAATTTCTGTCCGGAGTAAACCCGGAACTGAGAATTTTTCTCATCAGTTGATCACAACGAATACGGAGTTTCGTTGAAATATAACAAAAATTACGGCTGGTATTGGCAAATAACTATTTTCGCTCGAGAGTAAACCCCCTCTCCGGATGGACTGATTTTGTTGGTTAACGAACTCGTTCAATCGTTCGATGAGGGAATTCTACATACCAAGTTTCGTGGCGAAAAAACAAAAACTCTGGCCTGTATCGTGTTAACGGACATGTATATATATATATATGTATATATATATATATATATATATATATATATATATATATATATATATAGATTGATAGATATAAATTTTAACTGGGGTCATTTTCGGTGTCTACTAGGTAGGATCGATAAAGAATTTTTCAAAAATTCCGTCATGAGTGCAACCTCAATCGCTACTTTTCTTCGGAGGAAAGTGCTGAAAGCTTAGAATTCTTAATAAAGCCACCGCCACGTAACGAAATCAACACTTCCGAAACTTCAAGAACAATTTACACTGACTGAGGCGGTACTGCCGAAATTTATGCAAACATTATTTTTCTAGGAAAATTAGTTGCATTAGAAAGACTAATTTACTTAAGATCGTTTTCAAGATATTTAACTATATTTACGAAAAAACTAGTACTGCTCGAGTCTTTAAATGCAGTAATTTCAAAATTAACCAAAATGTACTTATCTTACAAGAAAACATCCCCAAGTATCCGGAGAAGATTTTATTGAAATGTGTTCTGTATTCATTAAACACGTGAAAATAATGGATACAATTTTTTTTATATCGGCCCAATCGCACTTTAAAAAAATAATACTTTTTTGCTCTCCGGAAGAGTCTCCGGTATCTCTCGGTATTGGAGAAAAAATGTATTATTTTTTTGTTTTCGATGATATTTATCTCATTAGGGTTTCCTGGGGTGCTGATTTCAAATCTGCTATTATTTTTGGTGTAAAAAAAAAATGTACAAGGCTAGTTTGCGTCAATCGTAAGCATATTTTTGATTTTATTTGACGAAATAAAAATTATTGTTCAACGATTTTATTTTTTCTTTAATCTAATCTATAAAACAAATGAATTGGTGAAAGAATCATGTCGATATCATTTTCTAAACTCTATAAATAAAATAATGCATTTTCAACCTATGTTAATTTATTTCTCAGCTCCTAAGGCTCGGACTCGTGTCGACTATTTTTCGAATCACCAGGAAAAAAATGTACCAAATTGGTGACCGCACCACTGTATACTCCCTTTGTTAGTATATTTGAAGTGTACTTTGGAAGGGTGCTTTCACCCCTTAAACGATTGGGCCGATATAAAAAAATACGTATCGATTATTTTCACGTGTTTAATAAATATACAAAGTTTCATCAAAATCGGGTCCAGACACTTGGGGTTGTTCCCTTGTTAGTTTAAATATAATAGGTTTTCTAAAGCTTACACTTCCTTTGCTACGATGTCTCCACCGATTTCGTGATATTTTACAAAAATTTATACAATTATTCCAAAAGTTAGTAGTTCCTGTTAATATAACTTTTTTTTCTACCTCATTTCCAAGTGTCAGTAAATTTAATATTCACAGCTAGCCCAAACGTGGGAAAACATATTCGAGTCGCTCTGTCGTTTTTGGACACCCAAAGATAAAATTAAGTAAAGATAGAATGGTTGGGATTCGGCTAAAGAAACCTTAATACGATTTTTGTTCAAAAATCTATATTTAGGACGTTTCGGCTACTCATTGGTAGCCTTCGTTATCTAAAATGACAAGAAAAAACAGAAATTAATGCAGAGAAAAGTTTATAATTGAGATAAGTAACAGAACTATAAATACACTTAACTTATTATAAAAGAACAATTTGGTCTTAAATTCTTAGAATGAGTAGAATGAAAATCAAAAGAAACATAACAAAAAAAAAAAAAAAAAGAAAAAAGGCTATTATATTGAAGTTTATATAAGTAAATAGGTGCTAATAGTAACATTAATTAATTATAACAAAGAAACAAGATACTACATACCTATGGAAGTGCCTGGAGGCAGAGGTTACTTACTGTCAACATTGGTCTTCCTCTGCCTTCAGGCATTTCCATTGGTATGTAGTATCTTGTTTCTTTGTTATAATTAATTAATGTTACTATTAGCACCTATTTACTTATATAAACTTCAATATAATAGCCTTTTTTCTTTTTTTTTGTTATGTTTCTTTTGATTTTCATTCTACTCATTCTAAGAATTTAAGACCAAATTGTTCTTTTATAATAAGTTAAGTGTATTTATAGTTCTGTTACTTATCTCAATTATAAACTTTTTTTGTATTAATTTCTGTTTTTTCTTGTCATTTTAGATAACGAAGGCTACCAATGAGTAGCCGAAACGTCCTGAATATAGATTTTTGAACAAAAATCGTATTAAGGTTTCTTTAGCCGAATCCCAACCATTCTATCTTTACTTATCGCCTCGACGGCTAACTATCTAATCATCACAAAGATAAAATTGTACTTTTTTCTACTTTTCTACTTTTTAATCTCACGTTTCTAATGTTTTTTTTTTGTTTTGTTTTTTTTACGGAACCGGTAGTTTTCTAGCATATGCTATTTTTTCGGAACGAAGAAAGGGGGTTTCGTTTTTTTTCAGAAGTTTTTCCCTTCTTCTCATTAGTCGTTCTCACAACGTCACTCAAACAAGAAACCAAAAAAAATCCCTTTACCCTTAAGATATTCCTAGGACAAAAACGACTGCCTAACCTCTGCGGTATCAGTAAGTTGTGAGGAGGTTACAGCTGAAGAGTAGGGTTATAGATAAGGCTCCCTCTCTCCTCCCTTCATCCTTACTGCGAGTCAAGTCTTCAGTCGACGGCCAGCGCCTGCGCCCGAACGGTCTCTGGGGCTGCTGATCTCGTCAAGGTGTGGATCATCTTTGTGATAATAATTGTCTATATTTTTGTTGTTAGTTTATATTGATGTGTTTATCAATCAGAGTTTGCTCTCAGTCGATGTGATGCATTATGTGATGCGTGTTTATTCATTGCGATTTATATTTTGTTTTTACAAGAAAGGAATGTTAAACAGGTCACCAAAGGATTACTATTTGATTGGTAAAAGTTTAAATATTTTAAGATACTAAATTTATTTTTCTTGCCAATACCCAAAATCTATCAATATTACAGCCTCGTTTTCGGGTAATTTTCTATTTATTAGGAATGAAGATTCTTAAGCAGTATATCAATCGAAATCACGGCGTAGTTGTTAGAATTTTTGTAAGCTATTCAATTGGTTTATGTGATCCTACGATTTTTTAAAAATAATTCTACAATCGATAATACAAAAAAATAATGAAAAATAAAATGAACTAATAACCTCTTACATTTTTCAAAATTAAAAAAAGTAGCACTCCGTAGTATGAAAATGTGTTTTTTGTTTACTCAAAATCATTTTTCTGTTTACAAGTTGTACTATTTAAAACGCATTCGGTTATAATTTTAATCATTTTAATGTAATAAACGTAATAAGAACTGTTCATAAGCGAGAAAGTAAATTAATTTTTTACTGGAAAATAGAATATTAAAGAGTTCATAACATTTATAATTTGGTTACAAATTTACGGCAACTAGGAGATTTTACTTTTTTTGTTTACAACTGTTACAGGAATTTAAACGTAGTAATTGTTGCACTGCTTTAATAATTTAATAGTTTAAATGTCAAAAAACCCGCAAAGTAGTGTTTTGACAGCAGCAAGGTCAATCTAAATTCACCAGATTCATAATAAATTTCGGAATTTTCCGCATGATTTTTCCAAATTTTGACACAGAATGATATTTAAAATGGGACTTAATAATGGTAAGATTTTAATGATTTAAGAATTTTTTTTTTTTTTTTTTATCAAGGGAACCTGTCGACCAGAACACTGACAAAATTCGCGTGACAACAATCGTACAGCTTATGGTTTTGCTTTTATAAGCTTCCAGGTACACAATGTATAGGTATTTTGACATTTACAGCCAAAAGGTACTATTTAGAAGGCTATATCTTGAACCATTTTCGAAGGAAATTGATAAAGCTAGTTTTCATTACTAATCTTCGTTTTTGTTGCTCCCAAAAGACGGGTTGAGTTAATAATTTTTTCAGACGTTTGACATTTATTCAAACTAAGATATGTTGTGGCTGGATTTTGAGTTTAGGAAGTATTGGATTCATGGAAGACATTAGAAGAACTGTACAATGTCAATTTTACCTTAAGCAGAAATATTTCATTTATTTAAAAGCCCACTAAAACATATCAGATTTCTGGGACAGGTTTACTCCAGGTTACCACCCTTGTTTACTTTTTTTTTTTTGAGCTTGCGAGCGCTGTCTGCCACCGGGCCTTTAATAATGTAGTCATATCGAAATAGTATAGCTATTGAACTTAAACTGAGATTACATTTTTTGAAATAATTCGAACTGGATACTGATAAACGACGCTACAAATTTTGTTGTTTTAATTAAACATGAAAATCATGACTAAAGAAAAAACAGATTCGTAACTCAAAAGCAAAATCGGTTCATTAAGAGTTGAACTTTGCCCCTTCCCCTTTCTCGAGGTGAAATTAGTATGATCCCAGAGACCGCAATTTCACAACTGTAATATTTCAGGTATACGACACTCAAACAACAAGTTTAGGATAAACTTTGAAAGCTAAATTATTAAGATTTCTATCTACTTTTTTAAAAAAAATATTCCAAATCTCGCTTATATGACTCAGATATTGAGAGTTTAATTGAAGACAGTTCTGTGGGAACGAAATATTGGTCCAAGAAAGTTTAGACAGTAAAATACACACTCGAAGAGAGGGGCCACCCATCGGGTAATCGAGGCCAGTAAAAGGTCACTTTGGCTAGACTTAGGATTGGCCAATCACTACCACATTAGCACTTGGTGACGACACAGATATGTGAAATAGATATACCCAAGCAGATAGAGTACCAACATTTTTTTAATAAGATCATCTAAGTTACTGAGGTTGCACTCATAAAAGAAGTATTGAAACATTTCTTCAAGTCAACTTCGATCCTGTCTAATAGCCACCTTAAAATTCGTGTACTTCCATACCAATATATTTATTTATGTGTGTGTGTTTGTGTATGTGTCCAATAGCGGTCACATATTTTTTTTGCCGCGAAACACGCCATACGATTGGACGAGAGCGTTAAACAGCAAAATTGCTCCATTAGGAAAGTGGTAGTTTACTGTTAAAAAATGATTAATTTGTCCAAATCGGCCATCATTTTTGCATCCTTGCGACGAAACTCGGTATACATCGTCAAGTAAGGAAAAATATGTACCATGAAAACTAGGGAAATTTGTCCTTCGGAGGGCGGGGGGGCTCACGGAGGTACCAAATTATTAATTTGGCCGAAATGTAGTTGGGATTCGGCTAAGAACAACAATCCGTTTTTCGAAAAAAATCTACATTTAGAGCTTTTGGGAATGTTCTTTGACAGCCTTCTCCAGCAATCAATGGCTAGGGGATGGAGGAAGACCAAAGATAGCAGTTAGGTGACCATGTTGGAAATATATTTGTTTACGAAAATGTGATCGGTGTTCTTAACCGAACCCTAACTATTCCCTGAATTCTTATCAACAGGACGACTGACTATCTACACCTCATTAGAATAAGATGCAGTATGAGAACAAGCGAAATTAATATTTGAGAGCAGAAGAGATTTCTCGTGATCCAAATTATAAATTTGTCCGTAATGCCTGTAGACTTTGCTTCCTTGCAACGAAAAAAGGTATACCTACATCTTGCCCAGCTAATTAGGAAGCTGTTATTTACAGATGCATTTCAGTATTTTATATGGATTCCTAAGAATGCGCGTAGAAGACAAGAAGTTATTGAGTGGATTGGAATGGCGAGGGAGAAGGAAGTGGAATTTCTTGATATTGGATGGACTGGATGCTCAAGTCATTATGAAGGATTTTGTTGGGAACGGATCTTTTTGGAGGATTCTTGATTGAATATTCTGAATTCCTAAAATTTTAGAAGGTGTTATGGAATCCCGGAGTCCCCCTGTCTTTTAGTCAATAATGGAAAATCAATCATTTGTTTCGATGTTTCACTCATTTTAAGTGTAAGGATTAGTGATACCGTTGTCAGTTACTCTGATTTGATCAGTTTATAACTGAATCGTTTTCGCTTTGATTTAAATTTTACATCTTGATTGTAAATATCAAACTGATTATTCAAAATTTACTTTGGCTGTCTGATTTGAAATGGACTCAACTCTATCCCATTTACGAGAAAAAATAAACAGTTATTTATTTTGAGATTTCTGTAAATGTTCCTTAATATTTTGATAACGGTTGGGAAATCTAAATACGTGGAAAGCAACTAAGAACGTTATAGGACATAGGCGTAAATCAGTGTTGGGCATTATTCGAATAAAGTATTATTCGAATGATTATTCAAATAAATTTTTAGTGAATGATGAATAATTCACTGAATTATCTTATTCACACGGTACATCATGAATTATTCACAGAATTATTCGTTATTCATTTTTCGTTATTCATCATTCCTTATTATTTATTTCTAGTTGGTCTACTGATTAATCCTACTCAAACATACATATATATACATATTTCCGTCTGCCAACTTCATAATAAATCTATAATTATTCACTAAAATATGTTTATTCTGATTGATCATTCGAATAATTTGTGAATAAAACATAAACTTCATTCACTGAATAACGAATAATGAATAAAAGTAATTTTTTTCATTCATGAATGAAATAATACATTCATCCATTATCATCATTCTGAATAATTTATTCCCAACACTGGCGTAAATAAAGGGGGTCTGAGGCCCCCCCCCGAAATTTGATTTGATTGGTAAAATGTGTTATAAACCCCTTTAAAATAAATTAAATAAGATCACCTAATTTATAAAAAATATATTATTTTGGATAACAATAGCGTTTTAGTTGGCTAAAACTGTTCTAGCTTGTTAGTATTCCATACCCCGGAAATGGTCTCAGTCCCCCCCCCCGGAATTTGTCCATTATTTCCTATATCCGTCCATGTTATAGGAATGCGCTAAGATGACGTAATTCCTAAAATTCAGACATATTTTGTTAAATAAGGCCCTATAAAATGCTACAGCTTATATTATTTTAAGCACTAAGTTGTTGATGATAAACCAACCGCACAATATCTAACTTTCCTTGCCTCAACTAACTACTGAATCACAAACTGTCCTTGAAGTGTCTTTGCCCTGTTCGACGAAGCATTATCATGCAAATAGTTAGGTTTCATTTCACCAATACTTCACTAGAAAACATTCCAACTTGACAAGAAATAGGTCAACGTGCAAGAAAAGCGCGGAGATAGTATCATTTAAAATAAACTTCACTAGATTGCTTAACCTTTTGTTTGCCAATCTTAGGCTCAGTGTCATGAGAAGAATATTTTCTCTTAGACTTGGTCAAGGGAAGAGCCGTTACATCATTGAAGCACTAACGGGATGTGGCGTAGGAAAACCTATTGTTAGAAATGGCTTAATGTTAAGCTTATATTCTATGGCTTCTTTGATTGTATTTATACAACAGTATACTGTATATTTAGCACCTAAAAATAAAAATTCATATATAAAAAACTCAGCCTCTCAGGAACTGCGCCATCTTAGCGCGTTTTCATAAATTATTATTCCTGGAGTCATTTGGAAAGCCTAGAATAAGTATACTTAATATTTTATTAAACACCTACTCTCATGAAATCATGAAGATAAGTGAGATTTAGGCACTACTGAAAACGTCCACCCGGCCTCTTCGACTTCTGCTCGGAAAGCATTATTATAGCGGATTACAAACTAACAACAATTCATTTTATTGCAATAATCAATTTTAAAAACAACAAGCCATAAACACCGGGGAAAACAAACGGCTCGTAATGGATCGATTTTAATGAAATTTGGTACTAAAATACTTTGAGTGATCTCAATGGTCAAATTTGTTAACGAGCAGAATTAGCCTACTGGAACATTGTCCTTTAGGCGAAATTCGCGCATAAACATCGTAACGCTTACGATTTTGTGTTCATAGCTTTGTAGGTACACGTTTTGTAAGTTCTGTAGCCGTTTTAGAGAAAAGTATACAATACGAATTTTCCTAGATAATTTTTAGTTCAGGTATTTAGAAATGATGGATGCATTTGAAACTTTTTGTGATATTCATTCAGACTCATATATTTCAATTTTGGTTAAGCATGGAGTGAACAAAGTTTTAGAAACGAATAATTTATTTTTGTATATTTTCTTAAATATTTTAAAAACTGTCAAGAAATCCTGGCAATAAAAATTAACCAGTCAAAAGCTTACTAAATGTTCTACAAAGTCGTTTATATAGACATTTTCGATAGAAATATTTCAAAGTGTAGAAATAAGAGCTTAAAACGTGTTGAATTCTTTGCTTTGAACGGTTCTTTCAGTTTTTTTTTTTTTTTTTTTGTAATTTTTGTGCATCCATGAGCACACATATAATTCATTCTTTTACTTTCATTCTGTAGTCAGTTTTAAACATATTAACAAAACAACCATTTGAAAAATATATAAGAACTAACCTTAAACCTAAAGTTCAATCTAAAATCATAAATTGCATATTTACATTGATATGTCACATTCACTCAAGCTTTTAGTGTGTTTCGCTCAGTTTTTATTGCTTATTCTTTCTGTTTGTATCTACCAGTAGATTAATTAATCTACTAAACAAGATCGATAAGATGAGAAACAATTTTTTATTGTTTGTAATAGATGCCCGAACGGAAGTCGAACAGACCACGTTAGCAAATACCGCTATGGTTCGTCTTCTGTGTATTGTTGTGCCTAAATTCTCACTACTTTTCAAGATCTCATTGAAGCCCAAATTTTCTTGACTTGGTTGATTGAACGGGTACCGGTTTAGTCAATGGGGTATGGGTACATATTCTATTATTGTTATAAGGTTTTTCTATTAATGAACCTTGATATATTGTTATCTAAAAAGGACAAAAGTCCTTAAGGTAATATATAAGAAGGACCAATGCCCATAAAATATGCATATTATGCATACCTGAAGGCTATTTACCCCTTCAAAGGAATCTTTTACTTCGTTTTTCTCCTCGGTCGGAGACCCAAACAAAAACTATAGGAAGTACGGCCCATGATCCGAACGAGGGCTGTACAATAGACACGAGACATCCACCAAGACACGCCCTTCGACTAATATTAATCTACATAAGACGAGATGTAATCTGTGGTCCGTGCTGTATAGATATCCTCCTAGAGGTTTAGTATTCAACATGTCCGTCCTGACAGCAGATCTTGGCTTCGAACCCACTACCTGCTTTGGAAGGTCTAATGCACTCATTCATATTCACAAGCAGCTGAGGTTCCAATCGCTGGATTCGATAGGCAATGACAAGGCTTTTCGTGTAGTTTCAGTTCGTATGCTATTTCCAAGATAATAAACTTGCTAACAGAAGCCACCCGAGTGACCAATACTTACAGCTAAACGCCTACAAACAAATTGTACATGAAACATTGAGACTAAAACACTAAAATATAATGGTAACAATCGGGCAGACCACTTTAGTGGACGAACATGCAAAACATTCTGCCCGAAGCCACCAGCACGACAAATACTTCCTTACAGTTAAAGACCTACAAATGCTTCTGCACTCAGATGCATAATCACCTATGGAAAATTAAGTGCAGCACACGACCACATTCGCCAAGAGAACAAAGACCAAGACGTGACAAAGTTGTACTACTCACTCACCCACACCCATTTACAAAACAAGACTAGCCAACGTGCGAAACATACGACGTTCATTTGAATGTGAAACACTTACTTACAGGGGGTCTCCCATGGTCTAATGACTAGCGCCTTGGATTCATAAGCGGGAGATGGTGGGTTCGATTCCCAACCTCCGGCAGGAATTTTATCATCCCACGGCTCGCTGGTAAAATTCCTCGCTGCACCCTGGATGTCGGCGCTAATGACCTAGATGTAGATGCGCCGTAAAAAAACAAATAAAAAAAAACTTACCTACAGACTGCATGAAAACAGTCATTCTACAAGCAGCACGGGATTAAATGAGCTGTTATCAGATAACAGACCATATATTGCTACCATACTGACCTACCTACAGACTACGAATACATACAATTGAATATAACTATATTACGAAAAACCTAAGATTCTAATTCCAATCAAAACTTGTGATCTTACATTAATGTTCGACTGGTTTATTTGCGAGGTCTTAATAAATAAATTTAAAAATGACCTGTGCGTAAAATATTCCGTTCTTTCACAAACTGCAGTCGGTAATTTTTTTGTTTCCAAAATAAACATATTTTTCCTTGAAATTACCTTGCTTTGCGTACAGACCCGTATTCCAATTCTACAAAACATACGAAATGGTATAGTAGCCACACCATGCACTATGGTTGTAGTTTCATGATCATGTAATTTTGCTTGAATAATTGCCTCTGTCTCTTTCCACAGTATCAAAACATTTTACGATTATGAATTCATTTTAATGCGGGGTTTCATGACTCCACTCCTGTCTTGCATGCAGTTTGAGTTAAAGCATTGCAAGCTGCATATGTAAGGGATATTGAACGAGATCTCCAGATGCATCTCAGTTTGTTCCAGAGTTATCATTAGGCGGAAGCGTGTTTTGCATTCCGGAATTATTTTATCAGATGCAGGCGAGGAATTTCCTGTCCGGATACGACCGACAATTCCGTTTCTGTCTTCAAAATTCCTCCACTCCTGACGATTCTCGAACATTTCTTTACAATCTGTAGGAATGTAATTGAAATTTACGTCATATATTGCCAATAATACACGTTTATCTGTATGGCGATTAGTAATAATGTCTCTAAGGTGATTTTTGTAAAAAAGAGCTGAGAAGGATTTTCAAAATTTAATAATCTGAACTGTTTGTGTGAAAACTGTACTATACATCATAAACATTTGATTTGTTGTTTACACACACAAATAACAGAACAAATATCCGGAAAATTCGTTTGGTGAGATCCATTGATTGTCTAAAGAATTTTCTTAATTTCTCAACTAATCAAGAACACATTTAATATATAATAGAACTTTTTATGAAAAGTCTTGGAATAGTTGGGATTGCGCTGAGAAAAACAATGTGATTTTGGAAAATATCTATATTTTGGACGTTTCGGCATCTCTTTCAACCTTCTTCAACATTCCTAGGAGATGGAGGAAGACCAAGTTATCAGTTAGATGACCATGAGGACAACCTTTTTCTTTCTTTTTTTTCATGGCCACCTAACTGGTATATTTGGTTTTCCTCCTTAGAAATTTATTGTCGGAGACATTTATATTTTTTTTTTTTTTTCTTAATTCCGTACACAAATTTGTACATTTTGTTTCATTTTTTCTTTTGGTGTAATTTAGTTTTATTACTGATAGTTGTGGGCTTTTCAATTTGATTCGTTTCTTCGGGTTATTTGCGGATTATAGAAAGGTTTCTTCTCTTTGGAGGGAGGGAGGAAAAGCGCTAAAATCAGCCTACAAGGAGCGCTAGACGAATATATTTATCAGAATGATATTATTTTTTTTTTTTTCGAGCAGCTTATATTATTTTTTCCGACTGTTTTACACAAATTTAATGAAGTACTAATTTGTTAAGTAATGTTTTTACCTTGCTTGTCTTCAGCGGAACGGAGGTGACGATTTTGTAGTATCAAGGAAGAAATCGGTGAAATTCGTTAAATGGAAACATTCTTAAATGGAGTCGACATCGATGAAACAATTTGTTAGAAGCTGCTAGTTCTAGCGTCATGACCCCATAGTGTGTCGTGTAACATGTTTACATCGAGACTCGCCAAGAGCCTCTGGGGTATTCACCCATCCTATCCCCGGCACTAGATATAATCTGTCACTCCTGCCCGGACTCGACAAGTAATCCTGGTTTGTATTCATCCCGAACAGAGCCCACGCTCGCTCCGAATCTCTCTCTCAACCATCCAGATCTTTCGACTGAATTAATCAACATTTTCTATTCACTCACACGTAGGATGTGTGTCCGAGAATAATAATGCAACAGGTGATGGATCGAGCGCGCGAGAACTAAGTCTTCGAACGTTTAGAGTTCTCAAAATAAACATAAAAGTCCGTCACGCAGGAGCTGCATAACTAAGCACTTTCCTCAGAATTTGGTAGGGTCGTGTGCATTGCTGAATAATTTGCTTAAAATAACCTAAATAGATAAATAAATAAAATAAAAAAAAAACCAAATTTTTCTGCTCTTTTGCTTTTATGAGCAGCTGTTTCAATTATTAATTTTGTAAATAATTTCCTTCCAGAGTTTTGTGTATGCGTGGTAATATATACAGAAAGCTTCACAAATTCATCTATTGATCTTGATGAGTTTTGCGAACCTACGTTTGGCGGGAGAATTCAATTCAAACATAGTACAAAATAACCCCCCTCCCCTTCCAATAGACCGATTTAGCTCATTTTCACAACACTTCTTTCTTATTAGATAGCCAGGATGTATACAGAGTTTCGTAACAATGCAACAGAAATTAAGACTGGTATAAGGAAATTAGTAATTTCTGTCCGGAGTAAACCCCATCTTCTAGTCAACCGATTTAGTTTATTTTTACAACAATTTTTTCTCTTCAGTTGGCCACAACAAATGCCGAGTTTCGTTTAAATAACACAAAAATTATGGATGGTATTGACAAATAACTACTTTGGCTCCGGAGTAAACCTCCCCTCCGGATGGACCGATTTTGTTGGTTTATGAACAAATCGTTTGATGAGGGAATACTATATACCAAGTTTCGTGGCGAAAAAACAAAAACTCTGGCCTGTATCGTGTTGACGGACACATACATAACTATATATATATATATATAAATTTTATCTGGGGTCATTTTCGGTGTCTACTAGGTAGGATCGATAAAGATTTGAAGAAATTTTTCAAAAATTCCGTCATGAGTGCAACCTCAATAGCTACTTTCCTTCGGAGGAAAGTGCTAAAATGATATTTGTGCACGTTGAATGTTTTTGCAACAAATTGCGCAATACTTCTCTGTATTTGATACTGCAATTGCCAGTTTCCCGCTGTGTTGTAATATATAATATTAGCTTCTACTAGTGAAAATATTCCTTAACTTCAATTACAATATTGCTTTTGGTGATCCTTAGGTTTCAATGCCATAATACTGAAAGAAGGAGTACCAGTAAGGACAGACGTAATTTTTCCATTGAAGTAGCGTCAAGTTAAGATGTGTAAAAATCTATGTTGTGAAGTGAGGATTGGTGATTGGTGGCGCACAAAAGATGGTAATTCTTCACCTCATTCGCCACGAAAAAATGCCTCTTCAATAGGGTCAGATCTCCCACCATTTTGAAGAAATCGTTCATTTTTTGTTTTCTTATTGATTTCCAATTTATCAAGAAGGGCTTATCATATCTAGAATATTTAGTCTCTAGAAGTTTTAAGTACACTATTTTAAAGATCTGAAAAGTATCTTATAGAAGTTCAATGAAAGTCTTTGCCCTCGAGTTCTTACGGGTAAATAACTTTTGTATAGTGCCTGGCTTCCTGTTTCATGTTTAGCTTTAAATCCTTAAAAGCATTTTGCTCCCGACGATTCGGACCCCAAGTGATATCATACCTTTCTCCGTTGCTAGGAAGCCAGTACAACCCTGAAGGTTCGTTGTTCTCCAATGACTTCCTGAGTCATTATCCCGGACTAATGGTTATTCTGGATTTTGGCAAGGTCAATTCTTTTACGGCTCCATGTTTGGATACTAACTTGACATTGACTACCGTCCTTTACCAAATAGCCAATCCATTAGTAATCCTTTTATATTTTCTTCAAAAACTTCTTTAATCTTCAAATTATGCCCAATTATCTAAGAAGGAGAAGGGGCCAAAATATGTTTCTTTGGACAAAAAAAAAAAAAAACTTATTTCCAAACTATTAATTTTCTTGGGGTCTCCCGGGGTCTAATGGTTAGCGCCTTGGATTCATGAGCGGGATATGGTGGGTTCGATCCCCACCTCCGGCAGGAATTTTCTCATCTCAGGGCTCGTTGGGAAAATTCCTCGCTGTACCCTGGATGTCGGCGCTAATGACCTCTAGAAGTAGATGCGGCGTAAAAAAAAAAAAAAAAAAAAAAAAAAAAAAAAAAAAAAAAAAAAAATTACCACGGGATTAAATGAACTGTTATCAGATAACAGACCATATATTGCTACCATACTGACCTGCCTACAGACTACGAATACATACAATTGAATATGACTATATTACGAAAAACCTAAGATTCTAATTACAATCAAAACTTGTTGATCTTACCTTAATGTTCGACTGGTTTATTTGCGAGGTCTTAATAAATAAATTTAAAAAAAAAAAAAAAAAAAAATTAATTTTCTTGTAGAACGAACCGGGCTCAAATCTTCCTAACCAATGTTATTGATCAGACTTGAAAAGGCTTTCCTTGAGTTTCGACACTTCCTGAAAATTATGTCCCATAGTGTATTGAAATAATTTGGATAACTGTATGAGTAGCTTTCCCGTTCAAAATATTTTTTTTTTTTAATTTAAAATGTTTGTATTCTCTTCATGTATTTTCAAATCTGAAGAAAATTCGAAGACAGGTATAGTTGGGATTCGGCTAGGGATTCCCCTAGCCGAATCCCAACTATACCTGTCTTCGTATCTCTACAGCGGCTAACTATCTCCATCCACACTGAAGAAAATTGTTCCCTATTGCAAGTCGATTTTCTGATATTATAGAAAATCATTATTTCATGAACTACTTTGCAGCTTCGGGGATCAGATCATTACTTATGCCAGAATTTTACATAGATAGATGATACAGATTTATATATGAAACATTTTTACATACATATCTGGCAAGTAAAAGGTGTGTCTAAGTCATTATTTAGTTAGTACTTCCATTTAGTAGTTACTTCCAGTATTGCGGCGCTAATGGCCAAGATGTAGATGCGCCGTAGAAAAAAAAAAAAAAAAAAAAAAAAACTTCCAGTATTGCAAACAATGTGAATGACCAATTCTTAGTTTAAAAAAAAGAACAATTACTACCATACTTTTGTCTTCAATTTTTGTATTTCGTCTTCAAAGAAATATAACCGAAGCAGCACTGAATGATCGAAAAAACATGACTGTTTCCTCTGTCTGAGCTTGTCCTGTCGAAACACTCGTCTGAATTGTTTCTATAGGACATTAATTAAGATTTAAACTGCTTTATTGAAACTTATGAAGATTTCTCTACTGTCAAGGTATTTAGCCAATTCTACAAAAAGTCTGAAAGTGTATGTGTCATATCTGTTTTTAAAATTTTTTTAAAATTATGCCTCCTCTTTTCCAAACATAATGAAAGTTTATAAATTTGAGTTTGAAAAAGTTTGGAATATATGGGCAAGTTCCTCCGTCAATTTTGTCACCGAAACCAGAAAATAGGTTTTGAAGTGTTATTCAAGTACTTCAACGTATTCTTCGCTGAACCCAAAACCGTAAATTCTCGTTTTGCGAATTTGCCAATAAGACTGTTCCTGTCGGCGGAGTCTGCTTGTTTCTTGAATGTTTTTGTGTGCCTCATTTCATCAAAAGAGAGCGAATATACAAAAATACACGTACATACGAATTCTAATAACCTCGTGACTGTGTTTCATAACCTCGTGGGTTATGAAACGTTGACATCCGCATCCCAACTTCGTGTCGTCCTTTTAAGCGACTTTTCTTCTCATAGTGTGCTAGAAAACACGCTACAACTATCACTAAAGACATCTCGTTACTGTTTCTTTTAGAATTTCTTTAAAGTGCTCAAGAGTTAGGTAGTGGACACGAGGTCTACGAACTGAAGCGATTATTTACGCATGTCCTCTATTCAGCGGAGCTTCCAGAAGGAGGAGCCAATAATACTTTCGGCGAGTCTATTGTCATCTTCAGCTCATGTTGTCAAACTAATTAGCCACACTGTCTCGTCATTGTTACGATAACTATATAATCTTTCTGCTTTCTCTATTTAAGCAAATTTCAAGGATATTTTTTCGTCGTTGGAATCATATTTTTGGAAGGAATGGCTTCTTTTACCAGCGGTGTTACCTCCTATCTGACACTTGATAGGAAGCCCAGATCGAGAAAAATGCCATTCCCTACAACCAAGGATGGAACTGGAGATGAAATATCGTAGGATGACGTAGGAGAGAAGCAACACGCATGTAGAAAGAACCCTGCCGTCCAATTATATATATATATATATATGCATACGTTTTAAGACGACGCTTTGAGACTGGCAACAAATCTTTACGAAAATCATGTTTAAGAACAATATAAGCACGAATTGTTAATCGGCCAAATAATTATTCTAAAAGTAGAGTTTACAAAAATCCTACCTAAACGAGCAAAATATAATAGCCGAGTTTTTTTTAATAATCTCATCGCCAATGAGAAAAATACACAATAATGAATTGTGAAATTCAAAAGTAATGTTCACATGTCTAAGTAATGGGGTCTTTTTTACTTTAGGTACACCAGTTAATTTTTCATATTATTTGTGATTTCAGTTACCAAGTCATATGATCTTTATTGATGGTTATAGCACCTCATCCATTTTGCTATTTAAAGAAGGTAATTTGATATTCTATAAATCATAAATAATAAAATTGAATTGAATTGAGAAAATTGAATGTCTTGAAAAGAGGAATCATCTTGACTCCTATTAGTGTGGAGAAGGAGGTACGAAAAAAAGGACCTTTTTGAAGCAATTTTAAAATCAATAAAGTCTTATTGGCTCCCAAACGAAATTTAGTTCTATCTTGCAATTTCTAGTAGGTAATACGTACATTTTAAATAAATGTTGTTGTTTTTTTATATAACCTTTTTATTTCACTTTTTCCTTTTAAAATAGACATATGTTATTAAATAGCAGTATGATAAATCACTAATATCATGAAAAAGTAACTGGTGTACCTAAAGTAAAAAAGACCCAAGTAATGTATTATACGATTTTAAACTCCCTTCTATTTTTCAAAAAAGGAATGCTATTACCAATTATCATAGTAATTCGCCCATCAATAAAACGAGATTAAATTTATACAAACAATTCTTACATCTTAACGTTAAAAAACAAAAAATAAAAAAAATCTTGGAAAGCATAAACCATAATAATTGAAACAAAATAACATGAAAAAATAATATGTTATCAGAACATTTCGCTTCTTTCTTAATTAATTCTTGATATTATAATCATATATTGTAATCACAAAAAAAAAATATATATATAATCTTGAAGGCAGTAAGACACTATTGAATTACATATTCTGGATTAATAATTAAATATCATTTTTTTTTTTTTTATGGCATCGACAACAAGACCATAAGCACCGGTCACCCTTCCTAAACCGTCCATGGTGCAGGAGGAAATTCGTTCAACCTGCTGGAGGCACGATTCGAACCCGCCTCTCCTCGCATGAGAATCCTAGGTGCCAGTAGACCACTATCAGTTTTAATATATGGTTTTAGTGGGGTTTTTTCCGATAGTGATCCATCACAACTTTTTTCTTCTAAGCTCCAATGCCCCTGAAAAATATAAGGACGGCGAGAATTTGCTCGCTGTTGCCGCATCTATCATATAGGATATTGCGAAATATGTGACTAAACGAACATGAAATACTATTGGGAACGTGGCTTGTGTTCACGAGCTTGTTGTCAATAGTATGAAATCTTCATATGGGTATTTATGCTCCGAGATTTTCCATTTGATTTTTCTTTACAAGACCTAGTAGGCAAAAACAACAACATAATTTTGAAACAAATACTAAATCAATTCTGTATCATAAACGGTTCTCATTAAAATATTTATACACCTTTCTCTTTCTTAATATATATATATATATATATATATATATATATATATATATATATATATCCTCCAGATCGACCGATTTTGCTACTACTATATACCAAAAACAAAAACTCTGGTGTGTAACCTGTTAACAGACACATCGACATATAGATACTCTATCAAAGCTTGGACGTGATTCTTTACAATGGCATAACGTTTTTACTTCTGAACCGATTGACATGAAACATACACTAAATGTAAAGTGAAGCTCACCACAATAAATTAGTGCAAACCGCTACTACATCGGATAAGCCGTTTCTGAGATTAGTGTGCACAAACGCATAGACAAACAATTTTTTTTTTCGCATCATGCATGTACGGACAGAGATCCGTTAATAAAATAATTTATTTTAGTAGAATAATTTGTGTATTAAATTAAAATTATCATAAGGCTTTATATATATATATATATATATATATATATATATATATATATATATATATATATATATATCAGGCGTCAGTATTTCAAGCCAGTACACATGACGAGAGGACTTCCCGATAAGCAAAGCTCCTGAAGAGGTGCGAATTAAGGCACGAAACATGTCGGGCAAAATAGATAAAATTAAATAGTTGAACAAAAACAAATGGTGTTCTGCTTCATCGACCCTCTTCCAAATCAAGAAAAAAGTAGTGGAATATATATATATATTCTTGTCGTGTCCATTTACTGGGATGCGCGGAGTGTTTACGCAGTATCTGCGTGACGTACTTTAAATATTTTGTCTTTAATCGATTTAGATAACCTTAGCTTCCAGAGTGGATACCAGACATCTGGAGTGATATCAGGTACAAACAAGGCATTGTTAAGGTACAAATAGTGTTCTATATTACCATACAATAGTCATGGAATGGTACTTAGGTGGAAATACGGTACAACATTGTCTTGTTGTGGGCCTAGTCTGTTCTGTACATAGACTTGTTATACTCAGAAGGGAAGATAGGATCGTGAAGGCATTATTTTAATTACAAATTAATGGTGTTGTTTCTTTTGAGTTGATAAGTGCTACAAGTTATTAGAGACTTTTACTAAGTTATTTAGGTTTCATAAAAATGAAGAAAAGGCCAATCAGATCTCCCAGTTTCAAAATATATATTTAATTCATTAAAATCAATATTTCTGCTTAACGCCATGAGGATGGAATTGGGCAGAAATATTGTTTTTGGCGAATAAAATATAAATTTTGAAACTGGGAGATCTGATTGGCCTTTTCTTCATTTTAATGAAACCTAAATAACATTGTTTCTTATTTCAGGTATCTTTTATTACTGGTAGATTCATTTCATTATAAAAAGTCCGTCACGCAGGAGCTGCATAACTAAGCACTTTCCTCAGAATTTGGGCAGTGTAGTCCAGAACAATTTGCTTAAAATATCCTACATAAATAAAATAAAAACATGAATAGTTCTCTTTTAATTTTGTAATGAGTAACTGATCAATTATTAATTTGCTTCCAGAGTTATGTTTACACATGGTACCTACTGCACTACGTAATAAATACAAAAAACCTCATATTATCGTATTTTGATCTAACGCAGAAACCGGATACAGTCCCTCTAGCGCTCCTTGCGGCGCCTTTGTGAACCTATGTCTGGCTGGCTTTTCTATTGAAATATATTACAAAGTAAACCCCCCTTTCCGATTGACCGATTCAGCTCATTTTTACAACACTTCTTTCTCATGAGTTACCCACGACGTATACCGCGTTTCGTTACGCGAATTACGCGTTAATATGAGTATTATATTAGTAATTTGGGTCCGGAGTAAACCCTCCCTCCTAATGAACCGATTTAGTTTATTTTTACAACACATATTTACCTGTAGATTACCACTATGAATACCGAGTTTCGTCGAAATATACCAAAAATCACGGCTGGTAGTGGCGAACTGGTATTGTGGGTCTGGCGTAAACCCCCCTCCTAATGAACCGATTTAGTTTATTTTTACAACACATATTTACCTGTAGATTACCACTATGAATACCGAGTTTCGTCGAAATATACCAAAAATCACGGCTGGTAGTGGCGAATTGGTATTGTGGGTCCGGAGTAAACCCCCCCTCCTTATGAACCGATTTAGTTCATTTTTATATCTCACTTTTCTCTCTATATTACCACTACGAATACCAAGTTTCGTTGAAATATAACAAATATTACGGCTGAAATGGTCAAATTAGAAGAACCGGGTGAAGCTCTATTCGTAAATAATAAAATCAATGCAACTAGCAATTAAAACATAATTCAGATATAAAGCCTTTGTTACATTAACTTTAAGAGAAAAATTATTTGTCATTAGAGATGCCAAAAATGCACAGAAAATGCAATGTATTATTTCATTATGAGATGCTAGTACGGGACACGAGTTAACTCGTGTGGAGCGTGGGGAGTACTGACCGTGGAACACGAGTTAACTCTTTAAAGGAACCAAAGGGTTAATTTTTTTTTTTTTTTTGTTATAGTTCCTTAACTCCAAACATAACCAAAATTAAAATATCTTCGTTTGAACTAAAGTTAAAAAGTCATATAAAAAACAAATATATAAATCGATCAAACAACAGACTATATATTAAAAAAAATAAGAATATGACGATGAAAATATTTGTAAAAAATGTTTCAAAAAAGTATCAAATAATATTATTATTTATTATATTTTGTAATTTGCCCGAACCAGCCGTTATTTGTACTTTTTTTTGCTATGAAACTTGGTTGACAAAATGCCCAACCAATGAGGAACATGTGCTGTAAAGAAATCAAACTCGGCTCATTAATAGTTGGAAATTTAATTATATTATAGGAAACCAAAACTATTCTTTCTTTATTTATTTAATTTTATTGTTATTTTTATTTTTTTTTTGTAGTTTTTACGTAATAAAAATGATGGTTTTATCTACGTTTTTGTGTCTTTGATACGCCCACCCCCAAAAAAATTGTCCTTGATGCACAAAATTGGGAGCCATTTTTAGATTCTACACACCAAAAAACATTAAGTTGAGCTAAAAGATACCATGCAGCTTATCAAAGATTTTTTGCGGACCTCTGTAATTGATATAAAGTAGGCTTTATCATTGAAATGTGATCAGCTGTTAAGGTACCCCTCCATTTATCCATTATCCCATTAGCATCCCGAAAAATAAATATCTTTATCTTTACGGGCGCTACGTGCTTGAGATAAAGAACCGATCAGAAGGCAGTAAACTGGAATCAGCCTCCGTTCCTTATTTGTCGGTTCAATAACATCATGGAGATACACCCACATTGGTGTGGATAATTAGTGATATGCCCGTTTCTGTAGTCACTTCTCTCTGCTTAATGATGCAGAGGTTGGTGATGTCATCCAATGATTGCTTCATCATTCCTCATTCCTCTCCGCTTAATATATTTATAGATCCTTTATTCAACATTCAGGGCACTGATTATGTGGGAATTATTAGGGAAGGGGGGAAAAAATGTGGTTGATCTGGTGAGCTCGGATAGAAGCAATGGACACGGATACAACCCAAACATATTCTAAAAAATAACAAATAAATAATTGACCTTACCTTCAGGGCATCCACCTCCAGGTATACGGCATTGAAAGGTGAGAAGAAAGGAAACAGGGTTTAAGAAGAGGATTGAGGGAATTATGGAAGTATCTCACCATTCGCCGGGTAGGTAGGCGTCCAGAAAGGTCCAATATAACAAACATGGGCCGGCTATAGGAATAATAATGCCAAGAACAACTTATAACACCAAGGGAAGCGGATAATAAACCATTAAAAGCCACTGGCATACACGAACATAACAAGAGTTGCTTGCGCATGGACCGGCTATAGGAATAAGAATAATGGCGGACCAGGCTCTCTTGCCTAAGCACGAGCACCAGTGGTACCTAAATCACATACTCGCAATTCGTATAATATGTGTCGCGAAACATAAAAATATTTGAATGCCTCTCACAATTAATTGTAATTCTAACAATAATTAAACTTAATAATAATAAATTTTAATAATAATGAAACCTTACAATAATTAATTTTAATTATGAATAAATACCATCAAAAATAACGCACAGATTATTTTTCTCAGCATTAACAATAACAAAAAATAAATATGTGAACAGAATCGTAGCGCATATGATTTTGCGTTTAACTACACTTCCCAAAGGTAATTTGACGTGGGGAATCGACTAAAATCAAGACATATCTATAACTGCTTTCGAGAAAAGACAACATAAATTCTGGAATTTTCGGTTTATATACTTCAAGATGGCGAATGAAGCTAACAAATATTCGTGTGACATTCATCCAAAACAAGACGTGAAAAGTTTTGTTACGTTCAGTATTAGAAAAAATAATACGTACAGGCATGAGCATTTATCTAATTATTATTAGATTTTTATCTTTAACGATATAATTTATGCAATAAAAGTAAAAAAAAGAAAAGAAGTACAAGATAAATTACATAAAAAATACAAATAACACTGAGACTAAATAAATAACACAGAAGCTTCATAACACTCACTTGGTCTAGGTTAATTATATTATTTCTTTATATTATACTTTGTTAAATATTTCGTCAATTCGATGGCGCTGCCATCTGCAAGACTTTCTGTCCTGTTATATGAAATGTATATGTTACAAACTAATTGGCAGGTAATTTTTTTTTTTTTTTTTTTTTAAAGTAAGATCAATTTTAGTTTTGTTGCTAGTTGTTTTGTCAGTCTTTGTCGTCAGGTATTCTTGGATTAAACGTTTTTGTCCGATTTTCAGACCTGTTACTCAAATGTAATTCAGCAGAGTCACTTTGTACAGCCCTGGCACTGCCTGTTTTATTTTCGTTTGTAACTCGTGTATTTTATGTATTGGACAATGGAGAGGACAAAACAATTTGTATTTAATTGAGAATTTATATATATTGTTTTTATGTTCTACATATTATTTCTGCGGGAAGTAAAGGTTTTTATTTAATGAATTATGTCTGTAACTTTATGGTTTTACGGTGGGGAAAAAAAGGCTTCTTTTCCTGGTTCACTTAAGATTAATAATATCCTCTAAGTCTTAATAAATTACCCAGGAAAAATCCGTCCGTTTTACATAAGTTATTTCTCTCTTTGATTTGTTGCTGTTGTGACAAGGAAAACGCGATCCTGTGTTAACACTTGACCTCTGCGAGCAGAAAGTGCAGGGTTATTAGTGAACGGCCAACAGATTGAAGCATACAAGTGGTTGTTGCTCGTACAATTACAGCTGATGAGTGGACAGCTGACATGTATAATGAACCTGACAGCTAGATAGCATACCTGGACGGTGAGTAATTTCCTTACTCAGGGACCTTCAATCTTCTACTCCACTCAGGTACTCCTGTGGAAATATTTCAGTTTTCCATCGACTCTATGTTTCCGTAGTATCCATTACCCTTGATTTATATATATATATATATATATATATACGTTGAAATTCAAACAAATAATTTATGTATATTTTATTCTCTATTAAGAGTAAGTTGCACTTTTGTATTTTTTAAAAATTTTATCTCGTTTTACATTCATTATTAATTAATTAATAATATATATATATATATATATATATATATATATATATATATATATATATATATTATTAATATGAATGTAAAAACGAGATAAAATTTTTAAAAAATACAAAAGTGCAACTTACTGTTAATAGAGAATAATATATACATAAATTATTTGTTTAAATTTCAACGTCCATTATTATTATCTAAGAATTTTAGGACGCATTATCTATAGGTTACCACCCTTTTCTAGCCAGGATAGGGCTGTTGCTTTACCCCACAGTGGGAATCAAACCCACGACCCTTGGCACGGAATGTTAAGTGCTCAAGCCTTAACACTCACAGCCACCGGGTCTCCTAAAAAAACATCAATTAATCAAGGATTAAAAAAAAATCCCTGCCGTGCTGGCGTCATAAATGTAGATCAATATAAGAGAAAATTAAATATTTTTTGTTTACACTCAAAAGTGACGAAGGGGCTTTTTGCACTCATTTCCAAATTTATGCAAATTAATACATATAAACGTTCGTTACGTTCGAAAAAAGGGATATATTGTTAAAATTCGCTGACAAGTCTAGTGTGCGATATTGAATTTTGGTTGTTTGTGCTTTAATGTAATTTTCCAATGATTTTCCCTTTGAACAAATAATTTTGATCTTCAAAATATCTTTAGGAATAGAAAAAAAAAATCGTTTTGTACAAGTGCTTTGTTTAATTAAATTACCCGGTAGCTTACATTTTATTTAAATGACCTTTGATTTTTCCAATGCTATTTTCTTAGTTTCGTTATCAGTTGTTGTTTTTGTTTTTGACATCGAGTTGGCTGGAGAAATGTTACATATATAGGAATTTATTTTAATCAGCTGTGGGTTTTCACGAAAATTTGGGATGAAGTCATTTCAGTAACACTTTCTCATCCCCTATATATTTGCAGATCTGCCAAAAGACATTTTATGTCAAAAATGAGGCAATTTGGGTGAACCAACTTCATAATCACTTCAAAAGTTGTTTTTACTATTTACTATTCTGAAGAATGTGCCTTGTTTACGCAACTCCCTGTACGGATCGAAACGAGCAGCCCTCCGAGTACAGACATTCCAAAAGGCCTGCACATCCTCCCGCGTGCCTGCATCCCGAAGCGAGGTCAGGCCTAATGCAGCCCAGATCTGAAGCGGTCTCTCCGTTAGCCTAGATAGCCGGTGTAAGGAACGGTTCTTTAATCGCCGTCATCTCTACAGCTAACAATCACTATTTACCCGATCTCTTGGGGTTTTGTCATCTTAAAGGGCACGAGAGGGCAGTTGCCAGGTATCCAGAAAAAAGGCCTATTCAGGACTGAAATCACTTAGAGAATTTGTAGCCAATTGCTGGCCTTAAATTCTTCAGCCTTTCGTGTTCTACTTTTATGTTGCTCTATATTTCAGAGGGACTTAGGTATAGAAAGAGGAATACATTATTATTTAAGAATATCCCTTTTTTTCAACTAAAATCTTTATAAATAATACAAATTAAATAGTACCACAAAGAAATGCCCCAACATTCTAACAACAATATAAAATGCAAATGGAGGCGGATCTGGACAACTACAACAGAAAACGTAGTCAGACATATACAGCTGACTAAGCTTGGGCCTTTTTCGTTTCATTTTCACGTCTCTAATTTATTTTAAAAATAAACAAATTGTGAATAACGTTGTAAATATAATAACTTATGATAAATTTGGCATTACTATGTTAGTGATATTCGTTCGTGATAGATTATTGCACATCATGGCTTTGCTCAAGTTATATAATGATTTGAAACAATCAGGGGAAAAAATAGACTTTTTAAAGGAAAAAGGCCTACTTCATAGGAATAGACTATGTCGTTATAGGAACAGAATAAATCTGCAGAAGTGAGAAATAGGTAAAAAAAAAAAAAAAAAGAAAAAGAAATCTAATTGTTTTGAAATAAAATAAAACATGCGGTTATTTTTTTTTATTTCGTGTTTAACTGCGTATCAACCATTAGGCTAATAACGCCGGGCTATCTACAGGTTTCCACCCCTTTATAATACAAACAGCACGTGGTCGGTCACGCATTCAGGTTCTGACCACGCCCGACGTTGCTTAACTTCGGTGATCTGCGGGAACCTGTGCATTCAACGTGGCTAAGGCCACGAGCTAAGGCCTGAGGGTCGTTTTCGTTTAATGCGGTTATTAAACGAAAACGACCCCCAGGCTTAATCACAAAAGCAGTAACGCCGAGAAGTTGTGTAAGTCTTAGGATAGACCACACTCGCAAAACTTATTTTGCTTGTTAGTTTGTGTCCATGAACTGACAGTTCATAATATTCTGACGGACTGTAGCTTGAGACTTCATTAGCTACAATTCAATACCCTGGTGAAGAAAAAACGTTAGCTACTGCATCCGTACTTCCAGGAACTTAATGTATAGCTTTGCTCTAAAAGGAAATCATTTTGGTCATTAAAATAATTATTTTGGGAAGTAAATACAAACCAGTTCTTCATTTCTTGTAATAAATTATACATTTATTGCTCTTTTATTTACATTACTCTTTTATATTAGTAAAACGTAGCTCAATTCCAGACAAATCATAAATTTTCCGCAATAATCTTGACTAGTTACGTCAAATAAACTATAGAGCCACCCGTAGCGAAAATTTGAGGACCAACAGCCGTAACATTGTCATGTCAAAATCACCACGTGACTACTATAGGCCAAGCCTGCATAAACCATTGGCCTTATGTCAACCAAACGTCTTGTCATTGGCCAACACAATCACACCTATCGCACTAGTATTTCTAAAGTGACACAACTCAAAAATCGGTTTTATTCACACCGTCATAGTTATGACTGTGAAAGACATGGTAAATATATCTTTATCAACCATCAAATCTGTATGTACCTAGCTTCAGAGCTTGTACACCATCCTTCCTGTCTTAATCCTAAGGCCCCTACATAGGCCAGAATAACATATTTTCAGTAGAGTTTTATTTTGAGTTGTGTCACTTTGAAATACTAGTGCGATATAATGATTTTCTGTTATTTAAACAGAACCAATACGCTCCGTTAGACTTCAGAGAAGCCTTGTACTATTTTCTGTGGATCACTCAGAGCTGACTCCATCCGACATAACCTGCTCTATGGCGTTACTATAGCTGTTCGGTGGATAGTCTACACCGTCCTAATACCATCCGGACAAGGTGCGGCTCAGGATGGCATTCCCTAGCTGCGAGTGGGCCGCTGGCTGTTGCGAAGTCTCCAGTTACAGGCCAATCCCATTTACCTACATCGGCGCCTCGCCTTATACTAGTCTCTCCTTCCAAGGGTTCTCGACCGTAAAGAGGCCTAAATTTCTACTGCAGAGGAATTCAGTATTGCATATATGGTTGGTAGTTGGTTCACTGAGGATTCTATAACCCTAGTATGGCATTCAACATATTCACGTGTTGTATTTAAGAACGCATTTTCTTGTTTGCAAACCGGAACACCATGATTACCATATTTGCTTAAGTAATTCATGATTCATTACATCTTGAGTTTTGCTACTCATTAAAGCTTTAGACGTGACTTCACATTTTAGTATGTACTTTTAAATATTTTCTTCTTCATAGTTATTTATTAATTTGACCTATATGTACAAATAAAGTCCGTCACGCAGGAGCTGCATAACTAAGCACTTTCCTCAGAATTTGGGTAGTGTAGACTGCCTTCCAGAACAATTTGCTTAAAATATCCTACATAAATAAAATAAAAACATGAATAGTTCTCTTTTAATTTTGTAATGAGTAACTGATAAATTATTAATTTGCTTCCAGAGTTATGTTTACACATGGTACCTACTACACTACGTAATAAATACAAAAAACCTCATATTATCGTATTTTGACCTAACGCAGGAACCGGATACAGTCCCTCTAGTGGTAGAAAGCGCTCCTTGTGGCGCCTTTGTGAACCTATGTCTGACTGGCTTTTCTATTGAAATATATTACAAAGTAAACCACCCTTTCCGATTGACCGATTCAGCTCATTTTTAGAACACTTCTTTCTCATGAGTTACCCACGACGTATACCGCGTTTCGTTACAATACAGCAGAAATTACGACCAGTATGAGTATATTAGTAATTTGGGTCCGGAGTAAACCCCCCCCCCCCCCCTCCTAATGAACCGATTTAGTTTATTTTTACAACACATATTTACCTGTAGATTACCTCTACGAATAACGAGTTTCGTCGAAATATACCTAAAATCACGGCTGGTAGTGGCGAATTGGTATTGTCGGTCCGGAGTAAACCCCCCCTCCTTATGAACCGATTTAGTTCATTTTTATATCTCACTTTTCTCTCTATATTACCACTACGAATACCAAGTTTCGTTGAAATATAACAAATATTACGGCTGAAGTGGTCAAATTAGTGTTTTGGGTTCGGGGTAAACCCCCCCCCCCTTCCGGTGGTCCGATTTTGGTGGTTAACGAACTCGTTCAATCGTTTGCTAATTGAATGCTATATACCAAGTTTCGTAACGAAAAAACAAAAACTCTGGCCGCTATCGTGTTAACAGACACACACACACACATATATATATATATATATATATATATATACACACACACAGATAGATAGATAGATAGATATAAATTTTAACGGGGGTCATTTTCGGTGTCTAAAGATTTGAAGAAAATTTTCAAAAATTCCGTCATGAGTCGAACCTCAATAGCTACTTTCCTTCGGAGGAAAGTGCTAAAAGTCAACTAAAGGGACTAGTGGAAAGCCAGGAAAGATATAGAAGAAAAATGTGACTTTAAGCGCCAATATTCACAGAAAACTTGCGGTATCGAAAATTACTTACTCGTATTTTTCGAATTCCGCTTGGAAATTATGGCTATTAGTTCTTTTAGAAGCAACAAAAAATGTTTCTCACTTTACGTATCGCGTTTTACTGTAAAATTCATTTTATTACTAAAATCAACAGACAATAAAGAGAACTGAGCAAAACAGACACAAAGACCCGTTCAAAGCAACGAAACAAACACTTTTGATGCAATAATTTATCCGATTGAGGTCATCCTATCGGAAATAACTTAAGAAACGTTTTTGTTCGCTTTCGAATGGTTACGTTCACCTAAACACGATTTCGCATCCGTTTGTGAAATATTTAACAAAATATACAATAAGCAAAAAACTACTCATACCTGTTATTAAGATATTGTTTATGTTTTAAGAGTTTCTTAACTCCAAAAGTCAAATTTGAATGAATGTCGAACACCCTCAGTAACCATTTTGAACTGTTTTTTTTTTATTTCTCATTTATGAGTACCAAAACTTACAATTAAATAGGAAAATTAATATGTCTACTTTTCACGACAACGGTTACATGTTATCGCCTCAAAAATGCGTTCATTCGTTTCCCTACGTTAGAAGACCAATTAAAATTGTACCAGGAAGCCCATTTCGCAAAATGGAGGGGTGGAGGAAACGCGCTAAAACTGGCCGCATTTTAAAAACAATGGATTTTGTGCATTATTTATTGAAAATGTGTTTTTCCGGTTTAGGGAATGTGAATCAACTAAAACCCGGAATGAAACGAAATTTAATTTGTAAAAAAATTATATTTAAGTAGATTGAAAATCGGTCATTCATGATGCATGAAAACCATGATTGTTTCAGAAGAAAAAACTCATGAGCATTCGAAAATCCTTCATCATAGACAAACATAATATTTTCATATAGACATAGAACCCACAACACTAGGCTCCGATAGTTTAATCGTTCAAAATCAGAGACATTGAGCCTGTTGTTTTTAAGCCTATTTTAAAAAATTGACTACATATTTCCGCTTGGATATTTTGAAAACTCGACTCGTATCAGGCGAATTTTATTTGTGAGTAATTTGTATCGATCAATAAAGTATAAAATAAACATTATATAAACTACAGACTCCTGGAATATAAAAAAGAGTTTCACTTGACTAAGTAATATCTCCTTGCGCCCGTAAAAGCCAAATAAGGACACCGTGATAGATAAAAATGGCGCCGATTGAAGTGCGCGTCCTTGTTATCTCCTTGTCGTAAAAGAAACTATTCGAATAAAAGTAAAAATACAATAAAAAATAAGTAAAAGCTCGTCCACCCACGCCAATAGCCCGAGGGAGACGTTGCTGTAAATTACCAAGCCCGTATTATTAAAATCTCTTCAGTACTTGTTCATGTCCCCTGGCAGTATGGGAGTTGTCCTTTTGCGGTGTAAACCATTCAATATCATGGTCGATCAGGGTGTAAACTTATTCCCCGCTGAAGATCTACCTTCGCATACTGAGGGTAATCTTCCATAGACAGCCATAGAAATTATATTAAAATATTCGCTTAATTTTAAAGACCATTCGAGCAAGCAGGTCTTTGTAGCCCATTGAAATTTGATGAAAGTAATAACTATACAAAATATCGAAACTGGAAGTTACTACAAATAGAGGAAAAAATTAATTAATCAAGAAAAATAAATAAAATATTTTATAAAAAATATAATAATAATACCCAACAA
Source organism: Gonocerus acuteangulatus (assembly GCA_946811695.1). Taxonomy (NCBI): domain Eukaryota; kingdom Metazoa; phylum Arthropoda; class Insecta; order Hemiptera; family Coreidae; genus Gonocerus; species Gonocerus acuteangulatus. Next base: position 24,431,630 of record OX328127.1, read on the forward strand.
ATTAATAAAATTATAGTAATTAAAAAATAAAGTTAATGAAAATGTTTCCTATTCTGATATTTGCTTTTATTCTTATTTTGGATTAAGGTTATGACTAGGGAACGGATGTTCATGTAAAATAAAATTCAAAATATGTACATATATATTTAACTATTTATAATGAAATATTCAAATCAGTTTATTTGCTTTTGAGTTACATCTCATAGCACTTATATAATTCCGTTAGTTACTACTTTAGTAATATTAAATTATTCATAGGTGAGGTTACAAAAATAAAAATAAAACAGTAATATAAAACTATTACTTCTTTATTTCATTTATAATGAAACATGTAATAAAATATTGAAAATATGTAGTAAAAAAATACCAAAAACACTATAAAATATTTAAAAGAAAAGCATAGATAACTAGTAAGTACTCTGTTATTAAAAATGGAAAGAACAAAAGTTGAAAATATATAGAACAAAATTACTAAAACTCTGTAAAATACTGAAAAAAAAAACATAAATAAAAAGTAGGAACTCATTTTTTTAAGGGGGAAAAAGAAGTTGAAAATGTCTACAGATGAACATTATTTTGGAACATTTTTTGCAACAAAATGCAATTTTAATTTAATTTTAATTCCGGTCTGATCTCATAAGGGGAGTATACAGTAGCAGGGTCATCGATCAGGCTTAGGTCTGGTGATTTTGCATCCAAAAATAGTCACACGTGTCCGAGCGTTTCGTCCAATGCGTCTTAGGAGATAAGAAATAATATATAATAGGTTGAAAATTCATTATTTTATATCTCGAGTTTGGAAAATGATATCGGCATGATTCTTTCGCTTATTCACTTGTTTTAGAGATAAATTAAAGGGATAGTGCAATTGTTAAACAATAATTTGTTATATATATTTTTAAAACGCATCTGCTCCTAGACTATTAGCATCGGGAAGCATGGCTGCCAGCCACCTTTGCTGCTTGCAATTAGAAAAGACACAGTGATCTATTCAATGGGTAAAGCATGCTTTCTCTGTTTCCCCTTTATTTTTTCAAATTACAAAAGAATATCAAAATATGTAGCCAAAATATGTATTTGTGGCAAAATTTGTAAAAATATGGATTTTTGACAAAACATGTAGAAAAAAATACCTGTTTAAATGCTTTAAAGTCACTTAAAACGTGCAGAAGTCCAACAAAAATTTCGATTTAAGAATCAGAAAAAAAATACGTAAATACAATAACACCCGTTCCCTAGTTATCATACTTTATTAAGCAGAAACGTAGCTCTCAAGAATCCCAACGCTTTCTTGCTCAATTCATGGTCACCTCTAAGTGTATCACCATGAGAGGACCGCGAACGTTCATTTGATTTCGAGCAGCCTCATAGGCTCTGCATTCTGTGGAAATGTGTTGAATAGTAAGATTTTCACCGCAAAGCGTGCAATCGGTCCTGTTTCTCTGTTAAATAGATGGGTATAGGTGAGATTTTGCCCTTAGTTAAACAACTTCTTCGAGTGATTTCCCTCGAAAATGTCATTTGGGAAATAAATATAAACCAGGTCTGCTTGGAGAAAACGTTTTATTCGCTACGAACTTGGCATATTCGTTTACATTTGGGAAGTTTTCGTACAGGTTCATTCAGACTGTACTACTACTGACTATTTACTAAATAATAAAACAAATAATTATTATAAACATTGAGTAACAAACTTGGTCAACAATAACCGTTGTAGCTCACCTGTAACTTAGTCAATGTTAAAAATCAATTAACGCCAAATTACATATTTAATATGAAGGAAAAATTCAATTTGACCGATGACGTCGATTTAGCCGTTTATCGAAATCGTTCTTTCTATGAACAGATATTGGAATAACGTTTAAAGAGATGGAGTGCATAGACTGAGTAAATTGTGTACGCTACGTGGGATGCGTATGTAGTAAACGCTAGTTTATTGATAGAAAACATTTCAATCCCAGAGTATACAAACATGCAACACAATGCTTCATTCGACTTGGAGCAGTTCTTAAAAATGTCATTACCATCTGTTTGTGGAGTTGGTTGTAATATTAATTGTATTATGGTTGGTGTGTGTCTATTGAAGCTGCTATTCTATGATGTTCTGAGAAGATGCTCATCACACAATACACTGCACTCCTGCTTCAGACTACCAAGAAGACCGCTCTTGTTTCGCCAACCTTTGTACACGGAAGATTAAGGTAGGTAAAATATATTGAATTTTTGACAAATTGTTTCAAATTTATAATACATATTTCCATGATCAAGAAAATAACAAAGCATTATTGCTGGCTATATACGAGTATAACTCTCGAGCTAAGAGATCTCCTGAAATGCGCTAAAAGAAAAATAATGACGACAGAGCCTCTTCTAATAAGGGATTTTATTTAAAATAAAATAATAGCCCAAAATTTACTATTTAAATAGCGAGAAATAAATCGGAACCATCGTCCAAATTGATTATTTAGATTAAAGATATAAGATCTTAGGTTCGACTAGAAAAACAGTCCGATTTTTAGAAAAATCCATAATTTGGACGTTTCGGCATAATTTTGGCGGCGTTATTCGCAATTACTGGTTAGGGAATTAAGGAAGGACTAACTTTTTTCTTTGGTCTTCACATATTTTTCTTCAGTTGAGAACGAGTTTCGTTGTTCTATAAAAAAAATTAACTGTTTGGGGCATATTAGTAATTTTTCATCGGAGTAAACCCCTCCTTCTCTCCTTTGAATATATTTTGCTGCATAGTGAGCTCATGCAAGCCTTTGCTATTGAAAGTTGTACGTATGTAGACTCGGCATTTTTCAAAAATTCCTTCATGAATAGAATCTTAATCCCTAAAATCCTTCATAATGTAAATATGCTTATTATAATAATTAAACTGATTTTATTTTTTTAAATATGAGCTAATTATACAGGGTGTCCCGTAAATGTCTAGTCATATTGTGGGAGGTGATAGAGGACCTTTAGGGGAACAAAAAATGTTCTATGATGATTTTAAGAATTCTCACGCATAAGGTAGAAAACGTCGTTTTATTGTTTTACGGAGACAGACGTGGTTGTTAGAAGAATAATCGTTGTAGCTCCGGCCCAGGTGGTTCTACTAGAAAGGAAGTGAAACCAATCGAAAGCTGAGGAAATTTACTATAAGTCTAGTTGGTAGTAAACGTAAAAATGAATGAATGTAACTATGTCTATCTTACCAAAAGAAAGATATTCTAAATTTCCTGACATTTTCTTGATATTTCTTACCAGCGTTACTCCTCAATGGGCAGGATCTGAGATTTCCGGGTTTCGGAAAAACTTCCTCATTCAACCAGTTTTCCATTCATGTAACACAACCCTGTGTTATTGAAGTATGTGAACGAATTAGGAACAAAAGTTTTAAAAAAAACATGGATCTGTGAAAAAAAATTAAATATTTTTCTTCAGTTTATACAAAAAACTTAAAAGAAATATTTATTTTTATAAATATTAAGTAAATTTTTATTTGAAACAATAAAAAAAATTACTTCCATTATTAAATTATTATAAATACCTGTAAAAATGTGTTCAAATGCTTGATCTAGGTAAAAATAATAATTTTTGAGGTTAATGTGTGATTGTGGTTCATTAATGGCCACCTCCTGGACCCAGTATTAGTTAATGTAATTAATAAATTCAAAATAAATGTGTATTTTATTTGTTTACTGTGTTAGGATTTTTTTTTTATTTTCGTGGATGTAATTTTTTTTATTGTTTCAAGTAAATATTTACTCAATAACACAGGGTTGTGTTACATGAATGGAAAACTGGTTAAATGAGGAAGTTTTTCCGAAACACGGAAATCTCAGATCCTGCCCATTGAGGAGTAACGCTGGTAAGAAATATCAAGAAAATGTCAGGAAATTTAGAATAGCTTTTTTTTGGTAAGATAGACATACTTACATTCATTCATTTTTACGTTTACTCTCCACTAGTCATATAGTAAATTTCCTCAGCTTTCGATTGGTTTCACTTCCTTTCTAGTAGAACCACCTGGGCCGGAGCTACAACGATTATTCTTCTAAAAACCACGTTTGTCTCCATAAAACAATAAAGCGACGTTTTCTCCCTTATGTTTGAGAATTCAGAAAATCGTCATAGAACATTTTTTGTTCCCCTAAAGGTCCTCTATCACCTCCCACAATATGACTAGACATTTAAGGGACACCCTGTATAGGTCTGTCTTAAAATCAATGAATCAAAAAAATAAAATTATAAATAATTTTTTTAATCGTTCTAGTGTAAACCTCTTTCGATTTTCGTTCTCTTATATTATAACTTTATAAACTGTATACATATTTACTAAATATTGATTAAAACTATTAGGCAATATTTACACGAGAGAAAGAATTTAGTCCATAAAACTTGATAAATGTATAGGGATATATTTACTTTATCAGTAATTACAATTCTTATCTTGTCATATCACCTGTGACTAATCACCGTTTATTTTAACCCGTTATAGACAATATATTCTCCTTCGTAAGAGCTTACGATAGAAAATTAAGAAATTTGAGAAATATATTTACAGTTTATGTATTTATTTAGGCTTTCAGTAATAGGGCGCAAGCCACACTTATCACCTACCAAAAAGTCACCATCTTATTATGGCTAAAATCCTCTGAAATCATTCATTTTTAATTAATATAATAGGTTGAATTTATACTACAGATCCTGGCGAGAATAAACCCCTTTGAAGCAAGTGGATTGGTTAATAAATATGGAAAACACTGTAATATTGCCTGCAATTTTTGCTTGATGTGTCAATAATTGGGGCAGTTACCCTATAAGCTAAGATAAGTCTTAAATTATATAATTTATATGTTTATTTTATAAGAAATTGTTTATTTTGTATATAGGAAAAAATCGATAACAACATGAATGTGAAGTAATTCATACGCACAAGATATGCCCAAATGGCATGGGTTGTGCAGAAAAAAAAATAAATAAACTCCCTCACCATAGGGATACTTTGGTGAGGAAACAATAAAAAAAAAAAAAATTAAAAAAAAGCCACACCTACACGCATGTGCGGGTGCTTTAGAAAACGCACGTATGTTTGTATCTGTACCTAGTAAATTGTGAACAGACAAATATATATATATATATATATATATATATATATATATATATATATATATGCCGAAAATCTATTAAATTAATTCCTGATTTAAAAAAATATGTTTGTTGACCTAAAGATAATGTGATCCTGACGTCCTTGTAAACTAATGGATGTTGGCCTAGGATTCTCGACTGTTAATGTTCCTCCTGACCTCTGGAATGAAAAGGTTAAGGACGGGCTTTATCAATATATATTTCATGAGTCATAATTATCCAATCATAAAATATTTTCAATAAGTATATCATTATTTTTAATAGAGTATTATTATATGCAGTCGGCATTGCCTAGAATGGCGATAGAACAATACTAAACTTGATTAAAGACTTGGGCGCCTTTTCTCCCCTCTAGCCTCAGTATCGGCGGACGAATGGTGTTGAAGCTCCCTGGTGTAGTTGGGATTCTGTCCGTTGGCAGCGCTGATGGTATTGCGTCTTTTTTTTCCCCCCCCTCCTGCTTCTATTTTACTCGCCGTAAGGTTTTATATGTTTGATGTCATTTTTCGTCGCCATCAGCGCTGCCAACGGACAGAATCCCAACTACACCAGGGAGCTTCAACACCATTCGTCCGCCGATACTGTGGCTAGAGGGGAGAAAAGGCGCCCAGATCGAGAAAAATGTCATTCCCTTGGCTACCACCGAGGAAGAAACAAGTACCTGGCTGAAGAAGATGGAGATGAATCCATCGAAATATTCCGGGAAGAAGTGAGGAGGAGTACCACCGCTGGAGAAAAATGCCGTTCCATTTAAATATATATATATATATATATATATATATATATATATATATATATATATATATATATATATATATATTTATTTATGGCAATCTAAAATGCACTTTTTGGTGAGCATACCTACTTCATTCTCGCCTAAACATTCTATTTCCCACGAGGGTAAATGGATATAGATTTCTTTTAGCTTTGTTTTCCCTAGGCTATACAGAGTGTATCACAAGTAGATGAAAATACTCAAAGGGGCAAAACTAGACGACAAATTTAGTTGAATGCTGCCAACAGCAAATTTCTTTCAGTTTTTGTTCCTGAGACATGCCTTTCAATCATAGCATCTCGAGGGCTGAATTATTATCTACGGACTATTGGAAAAGAAAATGACTTCAATAACTTTCCCTTGCGTTGTAGTAATTTTAAATTGATTTACACTTCAAAACAATTTTGATTGGTTTTGCAACAATATTATACTATCCAGATTACGACGTTTCCACGCCAAACTATCCTCTCATAAAAATCCTCTCCCCACCCACACCTCTCCAACAAGTACTCAGAAAACAGTGGCTCAGAGATCTGCTGCAGTGACAAAGTGAAGTGTTATTTATTAAATCATATTTGAGGACCTCAGGGGTCAAAGGGTCTTAGTTGCAAACTCAATGTTTTAAGGAAAATGGATTCAAACTTGAAGATACTTGGTAATAGCAAAGACTAGTTTTTTACTGTTCTTATCGTACTAGACAAATCCTCAGCTCCATGGCTGTTTATTATCAATGATAAATAATAGGGACAACATCCGGCTTATGATTAATAAGCAAAATAATTGGGTAATCCACACACTAAAATCGTTTTAGAAAAAATCGTATTTTTTATAGGAAAACCCCAATTGTTCTGTTTGTACACATTATTATTCATCCTTACAATACTTTTTTCAAATTAGCATTAAATTGTCTTTAAGGGTAAAGCACTTTTAACGTCCAAAAGTGTCTTTCTCTTTCTCCTCCAAAAAAGTTCTGCAAAATGCCGAACCTCAAAAAAATTGAAACATGTAATTGCCTTTTGGGGAAAAGAAAAAAACATTGAATGTGCATTAGACATAAAGTAAATTTAATGCTAATTTGAAAAAAAAAGTAAGGTTAGGTTGAAAAAAATGTGACAAGCAGAGAAAATTGGGGTTTTCCTACAAAAAAAAACGCGAGTTGTTTCTAAATAATCTTTAGAATCTCACGTTTCTATCTGTTTTTGCATATGTCTAGAGCAAAAACAGATAGAAACGTGAAGTTGAACTATATTTTTGGTCTAGTTTCATCCCCTTGAGTATTGCTATTGTTGATGTGTTGTTGATTGTTGTTATTGGTATATGTTGGATTTGTGTGCTCTCATGAGTTAACGAATAATGTTTTAAGCAAGAATTCCGGCCGCTGGTGCCTGAGTAGAACATATATTTTCTTAATAGAAACACAAGTTCCTGCCTCTAAAACGAAAGATATATGCCTTCTTTGACTTCCATTCAATGAAATACCACGAAACAAATGTTTTGCTAGCTAGGAAGGTTTCTAGAGAGATACTTTGGTCAGTAATATGCCCTGGCTGCCTGTTTTACCCCTTTGCAGGTAACCAAATAAAATTGCTTAAAAACAAACGAGCAGAGAAATAAAAATATATTAAACGAAACGTTATTTTATAACCTATGTTCATGATCCAATATTTTCTTAATGGTTTGATTATTCTCTTGAATTTTTTCGAAAATCTGCTTTTCTTAGCCAAATCCCAAATATTCATTGGATTCTTATCACCTCGACAGCTAATTATTTACATCTCACTTACGTATATTTGTATTGTTTGCAATGCGTACAGTTTACGCTGCTCCTAAACAGGAAGGCCCTTTTAAATCGAGGGACGGAGGAAACGCGTTATAAAAGAATAGGAAGAATGTACGAATAAGGGTCGAATTTCTAGAACCTCTCAATATAGACTTGAGGTCCATATTTACAAACATATCATGATACAGACTCCGAAAAGGCCTACAGCCAAACAAACACATCTGCTTAGAACAACTGTTCTACAGTTTCCACCACAAACATTCTAGGATTTAGTAACACAATGGGAGGCCAATTGCTAACTGCTTTATTTTATCACAAGCTCATGAACTCACCCCTCAAATATAGGGATATAAAATTAATTTTAGCAGAAATTATTCTTATTCCTGTATTTTTTTAATGGCAGATAGTTATTTATTTAAAAATAATCAACTTTTAGCGCGGTTCCTCCCTCCCCCATAGGGAGGAACCCCACTTATAAGGTTAATACTATGAAACAATCCGGAAGTGCCGACAAGACAATTTCGCGTTTCAGAACCCCTAGAGACCGAAAATAACGGTGGTTCAAGTTTGTATATATATATATATATATATATATATATATATATATATAAAAATATATATATATATTTGTCTGTTCGCTCATTTCTGGCTTCCCTGATGGTCCGATTTTGATGAAATTCGGTACAAAAATCCCTCGTCCAATTTGAAAGGTCAAGTTCGTTAACCAGCAAAATCCGCTCACTGGAAGATGGCGTTTGGGGCGAAATTCGCGCAGAAAAAATCGTAACGCTTACGGTTTTGAGTTCATAAGCTTGTAAGTACTCTTTTTATATGCTTCTTGGGCTAGGAATACGAATGAAACCATTTTCAAGGCGATAGCTTTAACCGTTTTCGAGAAAATTGGAAAAATAATTTTTGAATACCGTTTTTGGTTTGGGTACTTAGAATCACGGGATTCAGTTGAAACATTATCTGCATGTTCTACATTCATTAAAACTAATATGTTGAAAGTTATGTTACGTTTGGAGTTAAGGAAGGGTTAGAATAAAATATTTTATGAACAGACATGAAAAGTTTCGGGAACTTCGTATACTTTCAATAATATCTCGAACACGGTTGGGAAATCGTGGTAAGTGGATAGAAACTATTTGAAAGCTTGCTAAATTCTCTACAAAAATGATTCTAAAACTATTTTTGATTAGGTTATGTCAATCGGAGAAATAAGTGCTTAAAACTTCAAATACGTCTGTTTTGTTCTTATGTACGGGTTTTTGTCGTTCTTTTTGTAATTTTTGTCTCTTTCCCTTGGTTTTTTATTGCTTTTTATTTTTGTAATTTTTTATGTTAGGAAAATGTATTTGTTTGTAAAACAGGATAGGAAAAATTAGACCAATTTTCTGTTGCTAGAAATAATGAAAATTTTGGGAACTTCGTATACTTTCATTAATATCTCGAAAACGGTTGAAAACTCGGGAAGCGAAAGGTTACCATTCGAAAGCTTACTAAATGCTCTACAAAAAATGTTCTGACGAAAGTTTTAATTAGGCGATGTCAATCGGAGAAATAAGTGCTTAAACTTTGAAGTAATTGATTTCGTTTATTCGGACGGTTCTTTTTGTCTGTTTTTATTCCTATTTTTTTATTGCTTATAGTTGGATAATGTTTTTGACAATAAAATGGATTAATTAAAATAAGAAAAACAATTTATTGTTAGAAATATATCAGGCTGTACCGTATGAAATGTCAGTTTTGGATTTGCCGATTTCCTTCAAATGTTTTGAAACTGTCGAGGCTCCTAATCCGAGTTCTTTGGCGTACTCCCTATTGTTTGCAATTGCTTATAGTAGTCAAATGTATTTGCCAATAAAACAGGATACGTAAAATTAGAATATTTTATTTTTGTGGAATCTTGGGGTTCTCAGATCCCGTATGAATATCTATTGGGCCCCCTTCGTATTTTTTCCTTAATATCTCGAAAAGGGTTAGGAAATATGCTGTTCTAAAGATTATTTAGAAACAACTTGTGTTTTTTTGTAGGAAAACCCCAATTTTCTCTGCTTGTCACTTTATTTTTCAACCTTACCTTACTTTTTTTTCAAATTAGCATTAAATTTACTTTATGTCTAATGCACATTCAATGTTCAAAAGTTTTTCTTTTTCCCAAAAGGCAATTAAATGTTTCAATTTTTTTGAGGTTCGACAGTTTGCAGAACTTTTTTGGAGGAGAAAGAGAAAGACACTTTTGGACGTTAAAAGTGCTTTACCCTTAAAGACAATTTAATGCTAATTTGAAAAAAGTATTGTAAGGATGAATAATAATGTGTACAAACAGAACAATTGGGGTTTTCCTATAAAAAATACGATTTTTTCTAAAACGATTTTAGTGTGTGGATTACCCAATTATTTTGCTTATTAATCATAAGCCGGATGTTGTCCCTATTATTTATCATTGATAATAAACAGCCATGGAGCTGAGGATTTGTCTAGTACGATAAGAACAGTAAAAAACTAGTCTTTGCTATTACCAAGTATCTTCAAGTTTGAATCCATTTTCCTTAAAACATTGAGTTTGCAACTAAGACCCTTTGACCCCTGAGGTCCTCAAATATGATTTAATAAATAACACTTCACTTTGTCACTGCAGCAGATCTCTGAGCCACTGTTTTCTGAGTACTTGTTGGAGGGGTGTGGGTGGGGAGAGGATTTTCATGAGAGGATAGTTTGGCGTGGAAACGTCGTAATCTGGATAGTATAATATTGTTGCAAAACCAATCAAAATTGTTTTGAAGTGTAAATCAATTTAAAATTACTACAACGCAAGGGAAAGTTATTGAAGTCATTTTCTTTTCCAATAGTCCGTAGATAATAATTCTACCCCCGAGATGCTACATAATCCAGGAAACAATAACAGCAACCAAACCAACAACACCGAGACGAAACTATCCTCGATATAACGGTAGTATCGAAGCTCGAAGGAGGAAGCTTTATCAAATATACTATTATTCTCGGCTGTCACGAGTCAAATAGAATCAGAATCAATTTGTTAGTCGTTCCGGACAATTGTAGGCCGGCGTCCTTGCTAAGGCGCGTGCGTGGGCGAAAAGGGGCCAGCGATGAACTCGGGCCCACATACGGGCAGAACTCTTTCAACTTATACTTAAGCATAATTTACCACTTAGAGAAATCGCCTATTTGAATAATATAATTAATTATAATAGATAATGTGCTCATAAACGAAATAATGACGGTTCTTAAATAACTTAAGGCGAACAAAGGTGGGTTTAGATTTGGTTTGATTTTCGGGCTATTCAAAGGGCTATAGAATATATATATATATATATATATATATATATATATATATATATATATATGGACTTTGACAGTTTTTAGTTTTCTGTCAGTCACGGTATACAAATGAAGGCACCATTTGTCTTGTACGATTCAAATGGTGGCTTATTTCGGTTGTTCTGTTACAAGCCTTAACACAATTATGAAAGGTTATTCAACAACATTCATAATGTTTGGGAACATCCTGTTTTCTACAAAGCACTACAGATGCTCCTTAAGCTCCAAACTAGGGAAAGTCACTTCCCCTTCTGATCTAATCTGCAGAAACCTTTTTCATTTTACTTTCTGTCCCAGTAGATATTACCTTAATTGCTAGTGAAACCATAAACATATTTTTGTACATTTCGTATAATTCTTATATGTGCATATAATCAATCCCACATATTCAAGAGTATAAACAATATTTTATTTTTTATCTCAATGACAGATGATTTCATGTATTTTTATTTTATTTTTTATCGGTTAGCACTACGGCATGATACAATTTTTCAATTTGATATTCAAAAATGAAAAATTGAAGCATACCTTGGTACGATGGAAAGCGTATACGATCCCTACATAAGTAAATGCTGAGTGGCTTCCTCCCTGTGAATTGGCTCGACTTAGGATTGGCCATTCAAAGCTTACAAACCTGTACCCAATGACAAGAGACACTATCATATGATACTGAATTGACAATAAATCATATCGAAATGACTTGAACTCAAATCTCTACGAAGAACAAGACGATCTTACACGACAATCTCGAAAACAGGGCAAACCACACATTTTTATACCATACATAAGAGCATAATATGCTCTTATGTGTAGATATTATCTACACAGATTCAAACATACCGACACTGACACATGCACATGCGATAACTACGCATTACATACATGTACCAAAATATTTCAAAAAGTATATTAAAGGCTGCCCAATCAGGCCCAAAAAACTATTAATAATTATTTACCTATTTTAAATAAAATAACCAAAAATATTTACCAACTGAGACAGGAAAGAGACACCTGATAAGAATATGTCCCAATAATATATAAGAAAAGTTTTATAATTTTGCAATTTTGTTTAATTAATAAGAATTTGTTTGTTCAGTTTTTAAAAACAAATTTGAATAACTTGAACGAATAATTAACTATATTTAAAATATTTTAGTCGCAAAAAGATACGCCTAAAATGGTATGGAATGTGAACAAAAATTCACTGCATCACCATAGGGGTACTATGATAAGGAAATGATAATAATAATTATAGAAACAGTAGAAAACAAAGAGAGAAAAAAAAATCATTATGGGTTAATGTTAAAATTTGTTTTATAAATTTCTATTCCACTATTATTTTAAATTCTAATCACACGTTTTCAAATAATTCAATAAATGACAAATTCATGGTACTTAAATATATATATATATATATATATATATATATATATATATATATATATATATATATATATATAGCTAATCAATCATTAATTCTCGAAGCTTTTACTTCCACTTATAGAATATAATTCAATATAAAATTATTTATTTTCGCCGTAAATAAATACATAGTTTATAGTCTATATTTCCTTTTCCTTAATAAAGAATAGATGCAGAAGTACACAATATGAACCCAAGTACCTCTTTCCTTGCTCTTGCGTTTGAAGGGGCCGCACCCTTTTTTTCTTGGGCTGGTAAAAGTAAACGCGTCTAAAAATATTCGTCGAGGGTTGGAGTTGTTGGCTCCAGCAATTCCAGGCCTTCCGAAATAGTTGGAATCGTAAACATTGTTCTACAAACTAGTCCTGGAACATTCCAGTATTCCAATCCCACCTCCGCCAGGCGACAATCCCAATTCTAGACATTCTAACTGTGCAAGAGGAACTTTATGTTTAGAAATTAAATTTTCAGTGTCTTACACTATCTATGCAATGTCCTTTCATAGTCCAGGGCATTTATCGCATTGGTCAATAAGTTCGTGGACATTAAACATGGTAACTAGCAGATAGCTATTCCACGTATCCAGTAATAATAGACATCTTCAAAACTATTCACTCACATAACAAGCACATTACAATATACTGGCTGCCAGGGCGTGAAGGTTTGGGGGAAAGCTCCCTAGCAGATTCGTATGCATAACATGCTACAAGACAACATGAGCTCAACCGATCAATCACACATCAAGACATGACCAATGGAACGAAACAAACCATAATAAACTATTGGAGAGAAAGGTGGACACAACCAACCAATTGGTGATTAATGCAAAACCTAAATATTCCACAAAACATGACCGAAATGTTGAAGGACCGCAGCCAGTACATTAACACAATTATTTCTTACTTGCAGAACACTAAACTATACAAGACATCTGATGACTAGTCAGGTAGATATGGGCGATATGAATCGATATTTTAAAAGATCGATCTTTTTACACGACATGTCGATTTTTTAATCGATCTCCAAGGGCTGACCTTTTTTTGGTTAAAAAGGTAACGGTGATCTGGATCATGGATTACTATTCATGCATTTCTATTGGTCTATTCTTATGTGCAGTTCTAATGGCCATTGTGTTTATAGTAACCGTCTTTTTACTTTCTATTTAGAACGCAATTAATTTGTAAATTGGCGTTTTTACGCGATTGGCGTTTCTTTGTATGTTGTGACGCGATTTCCTAGTTTGTTGTTTGTGTTCTCTTGACGTTTTCCTCGTCTTTGTGCGCTGCACGTTTGCTTATCGGACCATTTTCCACATAAAAACCATCCTTGATCTATATTACGCTTAGGAATTATGCCATTAACATAAGTGCTGTGCGTTTCCGCTCGCTCAAAGCTATATCAAAACAACACGTTGATAATAAAGATCAAGGATAGTTTTTAGGTGAATAAGAATCGATCTCTAAGGGCCGATTTTTTGATGATTTGGTCTTCAAGGGCCGATATTTCAAAGAATCCATCTATCTTGAATACCGTAAAATGAAGTTTTGTTTTTTTTACATCAAATATTTAAAAACGTAATCTCACCTCTTGTTACTCAATCTCATTTCTGAAGAATTCTCATTTATTTAACTGAAGAAGAAATTTACAGAACAGTGTCCTATGTCCAGTAAGACTTTTAATACAACAATTACATTAAACAACGACTCAATACCTTCCGTTTCTCCAACTAGTAGATAATATAATAAAAATAAGGTTTCAAACTGTTCTCTTAATTTGTATAACTATTTTTGTCATGGTGCTAATAATCCTGGAAATAGATTCACCAAAAAAAATAAAATAAAAAAAAACTTTTTTGTCTATTATTATTATTTTATTCTACTTTTTCTCATTTGATAAACATATATTAAATGACACCCATATATTTCAATATGACGTAACTGTATTAGTTTCATTATATATTATTTTTTATGAAAAATAGTCCTAAATATTTCTAATATTAGGTTACAGACATATTTTCCATATTATCAAGTATTCAAATTGACTTATTTAGCTTGTTTCGTAGTAGTGATGGGCGATTCTCGAATGAGGATAGATTCGAATCGAAATGAAATACGAAGTTCGTAGGTAGTTTTAAGTAATCGTGAAATGACCCATATTGAAGATCGATTCATAGCGTAGGACGATCTTCTGGGCCTAGAAGATCGGTCTTTTGAATCGATCTGGACTCGTCGATATTTTTTTGTGGATTGATGTTTTTATTTCGATTCGAATCTATTGAAAAGATCGATTCATATTCGAGTATTGCCAACTACTTCCAGTCATATTACAGACATTTTCCAACTTCTGTTCTTGGAAATAATTGAATCAAATGTTGTTCTTAATGCTGGTTCATTAGACCATACAGGTACCACCTTGAGGAAGTGAAAAATCACCATAGCAGTGAACCACTTATAAGTAAGTACATACAAGTAAACATGAGATTCACCATGATTCAATACTAGATCAATAAGAGTTCGAACTTTCCGACACATAACGTTGCTTAGCCAATGTATCAGTCAGCTTGCACCAATTTTCTTACACATATTAGTACCCTTCGGCATAAAGTGCTCGTGGAGGCTATCCATGAGAAAGTGCATCAGAAACCCATTGCAGAGAGATAGATGCACCTGTAGTTATGATTGCATGGCAGATTCTTATCAAGACCTCTCGCATACCCCGGCCACAGCCCCTCAATACTATTTATTCTATTCTAGTTTATAGTGGAGATGGAGATAGTTAGCCGTTGCAGAGATACGAAGACAAGGTATGGTTGGGATTCGGCTAAGAGAAAAAAGCGTCAGACTTTCAGGAAGAAATCTGTATTTGGACGTTTCCCAACTATACCTTGTCCTGGTATTCTAGTTTATTATGACAAAGTTCTAGAATCGCAAGATATTCTGTATGTCGCTCAGATATACGAATATTTCAATTGAAAGCAGTTTAATGGACAAAGCTTTACCCGAAACACTATAAAAACTGACCATGCCTCGTTCAGGAGCAAACAATTTAAGGTACTTAACGTATTAGCTTCAACGCAGGTTAAAAAGGTAACGGTGATCTGGATCATGGATACGCATTTCTATTGGTCTATTCTTATGTGCAATTCTAATGGCCATTGTGTTTATAGTAACCGTCTTTTTACTTTCTATTTAGAATGCAATTAATTTGTACATTGGCGTTTTTACGCGATTGGCGTTTCTTTGTATGTTGTTATGCGATTTCCTAGTTTGTTGTTTGTGTTCTCTTCACGTTTTCCTCGTCTTTGTGCGCTGCACATTTGCTTATCGTCCCATTTCCCACCTAATACCCATCCTTGATCTATATTACACATAGGAATTATGCCATTAACATAAGTACTATGCGTTTCCGCTCGCTCAAAGCTATATCAAAACAACACGTTGATAATATAGATCAAGGATAGTTATTAGGTGAATAATGGACCGATAAGCAAATGTGCAGCGTACAAAAACAAAGAAAACGTGAAGAGAAAACAAACAAGTGACTAGGAAATCGCTTAACAACAAACAAAGAAACACCAATCGCTTAAAAAGGTTATATCCAAACTCTAGTAAAACCAAATCTTTGATAATCTCTTAGCAACATCGGCAAAAACTAAATTGATGACTTGATCCAGATCTCTGGCCGGGTGATGGCCTAGATCACTCAAGAGTCAGTTATTCGACCTGCGTTGAAGCTAATACCTAAGTACCCTTTTGGGTGCGAATGTGTCCGTCAGGAACGTGTATTAATTTCATTAATACATCAATTAATTATTGTAATTCTAATTAATCGTAGAAAAATTGTGATAAAGTTCGTAATCACAGAAAAGTTGTGATTAAGTTCCTAATCTCAGAAAATATTATGATAACAGATATAATCACATAAAAAATTGCGATTAAAGTTGCATTTTTAGAAAAAAGGTTGGTGATTGCAGCCAAAAAAGTTGTTATTAACGTTGATTTCACAGAAAAAGGTTGGGTAAAAATGAAGTTTCACGCCCTCAAAACCGATTTCTTTTAAATTTTGTACAATAACGTATTTTGATGCACTAAACACGAATACGTTAAAAAAAAACCTTCGCATTTAACTACGAAAGAAGTAATAAGCACTAAAGTTCACTGTTATGCAGGTTATGAGAGCTAATATTAACAACTAAATTCGTGACGACTTTAAGGCATAAATGACGACTTTAAGGCATACATGCTATGCGTTTTCGCTCGCTTCGCTCGCTCAAGGATATAACAAAACCCCAGTCAATCCAACTCGCTAAAATGAATAGAATTCTAATAGAATAGAATATTAAGCACTAAAGTTCACTGTTAGGAAGGTTATAAAACTAGGCGTCAACAGCGTATTTGTAAACACGCGCATGCGCAGATATGTAACATTGGGAAACAGAGAACTCTCATTTGAAATGTTCAGAAACCATTTATTCAAAAATATGGTTAATTTTAAGGGCATCCTCACCCGTCGTCACCTGTCGCTTAAGGGCATACGTGCTATGCGTTTCCGCTCGCTCAAGAAGATAACAAAACCCCAGTCAATCCAACTCGCTAAAATTAATAGAATTCTATTAATTATCCTATTAACTTTAGTGCTTAATAACTTCTTTCCTAGTTAAATGCGAAGGTTTTTTTTAACGTATTCGTGTTTAGTGCATCAAAATACGTTATTGTACAAGATTTGAAAGAAATCGGTTTTGAGGGCGTGAAACTTCATTTTTACTAAAGGTTGTTATTACGAGTATAATTGTAATCAAATGTGTACTTACAAGTGTAATCGAAATCACTCTTGAAATTACGATTATAAATATAATCCTGATGAGATCTCCAGATTATTTTAATATTGGGTACACTTTTAACTATTTTAGCTAACAATGTTTTCCTAACATGATTGGTATTTGGCTTACAACTGGGAGAACATGTTGCCTGGCCAGTCCTAGCATCACCCAAAGAATTCTACCGTTAACATTCGTCCTTTGGTCACGAGTGACAATGCAAGAAATCCTTCATAATTTAATAAAATATTTTAATTACATGTGATAAGTATATTTCATATAATATTACAGTTCGATAGAAGCTTATTCATACTGGAACGTAGAACCATGCGAGGAGGAGGCGAATATTCTACTCCATCTTCAGAAAGTTCTATAACCTTCCTGAGTTTCCTCTCGAGTTCTGGAGGAGGATCTTGGAGATACAAGAGGACTTGGTCTTTCAAATCTAGTAGACTTTTGGACCTCCCATTTGGCGTTTCATGTTCACCACTTGGGTTTGCTGGGTTTCTCTCTGATCCTATCCACAATGTGTTTGCTCTCTGTCTGCTTCCTGCATGATTGGTGGCTAATTTACGTAATTTGGATGAAGTGTGAAGATTTTCTTCTGGGGGACGTTCAGCATTATTGCGATCTCTTTTTACTGCTCTTCTGAGTGCTGGAAGCATTTGAACATTAATCAAACTGATTAACCAATTTAGAAATTTATAAAGGCCAGACATTTAGTAACTTTATATCAAAGCCATATGTTCTTAACAACACAATTCTTTTAAACATTATTATTGCTATGATAACCACCCATTATTTTAGCGTTCTCCATAGAGAGGAAAACAAAAATACTTGGTCTTTAATGTCTTTCATTCTCGTAGGAGTTATAGTGAGGTTCAAGGGAATATCAAAAATTACAAGTATAATAATCAAACAAATCGTTTAGTTGTGCTGGTGGTGACAATGTGTACCTAAATTAATATTTTAGTAGATTCTTTAATAATTAACATATTGGTTCCAGTTGTATTCCTCCGCATCTTTTATTGATTATAGGTGAAGACTAGAAAACAACCAAGGGGGACCTGGGCTGAATGATTAATTTTGAAGCCCTAAATTTTGATTTTCCGCACGGAATCTGGTCTTAACCTCTAGCGTTATGAACAAAATATATGTTATATACTCAGGCCATATTCCGAAATTTCCTTCATAACATTAAATTTAAATAAATATAAATTACTCTACTAAAATAAATACCAATTGCGGCATATATTTTAGAATATTCTGAAGGAATGTTGGTATTAAGGATACGCTAATTTTTTTAATATTTCTTAATATCTCAATCGACTCTACTTACTGGGTCAATTAAAATAATCCTTCTTAAAGTGTGTGCGTGATTAAGGGTAAAACTGAAGGAGAGCGTCCTCAGCACCGATTGTTTTCAAATTTTACCCGTCTTTTGATGCACTAAAAACGAGTCCGTTAAAAAAAAAAAAGAAGTTCAACTAAGACAGAAATTATCAAGCATTAAAGTTCACTGTTATTGAGGTTATAAAAGATGGCATAAACAACATATTTGTAAACATGCACATTAAGAAGAATGTCTAGGACGACTTTTGGGCAGACGTGCTATGCGTTACCGCTCGCTACGCTCGCTCAAGAAGATATCAACACACTAGTCAATCCAACTCGCTGTTAAGGAGAGAATTCCGATGTTATGGAGATTATAAATGGTTTATTAACTTTACGAATGAGAGTTCTTTGTTTCCCAATGTTAGATGTCTGCGCATGCGCATGTTTACAAATACGCGGTTTACGCCAACTTTAACCTCAATAACAGTGAACTTTAGTGCTTAATGACTTCTTTCCTAGTTGAGAGCAACTTTTTTTTTATCGGATTCATGTTTAGTGCATCAAAATACGTTATAGTGCAAAATTTGAAAAAAATCGGTGCCGAGGACCCTCTCCTTCAGTTTTACCTGATTAAGTGACAATTTTTTTGTTTGTTTCATGGAATCATTGTATGAAACACTTCCGTAACAAAAGAAAAGACTAGTTCGTTCACCATAAATATCGGTTCACAAGACGTGAATATTTACTCCAGACCAAATTATTTATGTGCTGCTGCTGGCTGTAATTATTGCTTCCACAATATGAAACTCTTTGTACAGTTTATTTATTTACTTGCAGAGTTCCACAACACTAAAGTCATTTTGCCTAATTATTGGTAAAAAAAAATGAACAGGGATGATATCTATTAATATTCCAAAAGGAGAGCCACCACCCTTTGGAGGGATTCGAACATACAATTTTATAGATGAAAACACTCTATACTTTTATGTATTTAAATAATATTAAATAATGAAAGAATTATTTTTTTATGGAGCGTCGACATCTAGGCCATTCGCGCCGACATCCAGGGTGCAGCGAGGAATTTTCCCAACGAGCCGTGGGATGAGAAAATTCCTGCCGCTGGTGGGGATCGAACCCACAATCTCCCGCTTATGAATCTAATGCGCTAGCCACTAGACCACGGGGGACCTCTCCTGAAATATTATCCTGAAAATTCAACTGGTAAAGATCCCCAAAATGAATTATTTACCTTAAATTTGTGAGAGTGTGTTACGTAAAGGTTGCAGATATATTAGCGTTGTTACGTTCTGCACAGTTAGTATTCCTGTGACATTTCATGTTGTAACGTCTCGCTTTTATGCACTTGGTCCTCTCGGAAAATGCCACGCCACTTTTTCAGCAATTTCGCAAGAAGAAAAGTTCTGAGACGGCTTTTGCATTAGCGCGTTCTGAAAGAATTTAGCTTAATGTTAAGCTAAGTTAAGTTCCAATCATGAAATAATAGTTGGAGAAATATTTTTGTATTATGAAGAAGTCGATATGTAAATAAAAAATATTTCGTTTAGAGCCTTCTGCTCAAATTCAGAAACATTAATATGCTTTAGTTCCACCCGACAGACCTATGTAATGTATGTAACTGTATAACATATAGTATTTTTTTTTCGTACATGGCCACCACGAATGAGCGAACCCCAGCCGACACATTTTTGTAACTCTTAGGTCCATCCGACAAGCCTATTTAATGTATTCTATAACATACATTCTTCTTTTTCGTACATGGCCAATGCGCATCCACGAACGCCATTTTGCATACGCTAACGCCACTGTGCATGCGCGAACGGCAGCGGACACTTTTTTGTAACGTTTTTTTTTCCAGTTTAGTCACCGCTAAAGCATATTTATACTAAAATTAAATTGTGTTGGGGACATTAAAATACTAGAGTTAGTATTGAATTGTGAATTGTTCCTTGCCACTGTCGATCGCTAGAGCGCGGCACATGTTCAAGAAGTGTGATATATTTTTCCGGGGGTAAATGAAAAGCTATCCATCAAATAGAAATGGGGGACCTTATCCCCCCTGGCTGGAGAAACGTCACCGACCCCCCACCCCTTTCTGCCTTAACAAACAGTTTTAATTTATTTCCTTCATCGCCCATTATACGGCCCGAGATTAATACCCTAATATCAGGGCAGCCACCCCAACCCTTGAATCGCCTATAATTACCTCTCTCCCTGAGCCACTTCATATTTCCCCTGAGTTATGGCTGCTTGAAGGAAATCCCCACCAAGGTTTCCCTTTAATTCATAGAGACATTGGGTAAATTTCATTAAACTGTGGACAAAAGTATGAACAGTTTTCAATTTTCTTATATTTTGTGGCATGAGGACAAATAAATATTTGACACATTTGTCAAATAACATTGAATTGTAAATAATTAGTCGTCCAGTTGATAAGAAGGAAGGAATGGTTGGGATTCCAGAGAAAAAACGTTTGATTTTCAGAAATATCTATATTTTTGAATGTTTCAACTTGCTCTAGGCAGTATTTTTTAGCTAACAAATAAATATACATAATAACAACAGTTACTGAAAGATATTACACCATAACAATAGATTAAAAAACATTTTAGGTGCATATTAGTTAACAAATATTTCATTTAATGAACGTACTTTATACAAAACTTATTCAGTCCAGGCAACGAACAGTTATAGATGGAAATTTTTGGAACTAAATTTTTGACTTCGTAACTATCTTTGGGCTGATTTGAAGGTGAACATTTCAAAGGTCCCCGCAGTAGCTTTTTAAGCAGGGGGAGGGCGGGGGTTAGAAGGTTCCATTTTTCTGGTTTTCAGTTATATCTCGGAAACCCTGTGTCCTGCCGACATGACTATTATATAACAAATGAAAGCTGATTAAATTTGCTACAAGTTCTACTCAATCAAGTTTCTCGAGATATCTTTAGTTTTCGAAATATCCGATCTTGAAAGTCTGTCATTTTGTAAAAAAAAAAAAAAACACTTTTGTCACATTTCTTTTGCCCTTTTTGACAGGATAACTCTTCAAAGATGCACCTAAAAAAATAACGGTTATAGGGTTGTAGAGTATTCCATTACCTGCAATAATGTATGTTACATTGCTATTTTATGTATTTTCCTTCAAGCATAAAACAACAACAGTCATCGTCGTGAAATCTGAAATTTGGCAACTTGATTTGAGAGTAAGTAAAAACATCAACAGATGCCTAATCTCAAAAAAAAAAAAAAATAGCAGAGAAACATCCGAAAATATAGATATTGTTCTGAAAATATTGATTTCTCTGTCCTAAAAAATAGTATATTAGAAGATAGAGACTCTATTTTTCTAATATATTTATCTATGCAGAAGGTCATTTATTTATAAAAACGGTCACATTCTTTGCTACTCCTTCATTCAGCTCCACATGTTTCACGTCATAATGACGTCTCTTCAGGAGCACTTAAACTAATATAAAATAAAATATGGTTACAGCCTACACCTCAGCACCTCAGAGAACGCCTAGACCGCAGACGTGGCCCTACCTGCTGTAACCATATTAGTTTAAATATATTTATCGTTCAAATTTTAGTGTATGTACCGCCAAAGCGAGTACATATACATATATATATTCGCCATAGATGCGGTGCAATAAATAGATATAAATAATATATATATATATATATATATATATATATATATATATATATATATATAATTAGAAAAATGTATATTAAATATATTAGAAAAATAGATGTTTTTCTCAGCTGAAACTCGACAAACCCGACCTTTTGAGGAATATATTCTATTTATCTAGAACCAAGTTTTCTTTTTCTTTGTGTATTGTATTGAATTTTCCAAGCTTTTCCCCAGACTAAGTGTCACTTGAGCCGAACCCTGACGGATTCTGTTTCTGACATTTCCCGTCACGACTTATCGACTCTGGTTAAAATATAGAATCTGTTTCCACTTGGAAACCATTGAATTACAATTTCCACGTATTATTGTGGGAGAAAACTACGTCGAAAGTGAATCGAATCGCACATGGAGAAATTCACTATTTCAATAAGTTTGAAATTCACCGTTAAATGAATGTATATTTCTACATCCGTAACATTATTTACTCATATTTTATTGTTATTGCTTATAGGCACATGTATAAAATGTATAAAAATATAAAAATCCTTTTTAATGGTCATTTTATGAATAATAGGCCAAATATCAAACGCCTTCAGAGATTAGTCCCTATTTAACGCCTATGCAATGCTCCTTAGTTCATTTGCAATCATTTGAATTCACCTATTTCAATTAATTAATAAAAACCTCTTCTCTAATTCACCTTAACATAGAAAATCATTACATTTCTTGACAATTTTAATCGAACACAAAATTTTCATAGGGTTTGTAGTTCATACCATTATCCACAAGAATTTACAATACTGTATTTATATACGATATATTATATCGTATTAGTTTTTTTTAGATGAATTGCCATAGTCGCGGTCTCACCAATTTATAAATAAATCATTTGAATTGAAAAATTATTAAACAAAACTATCAAACAGATTTTAAAACAATGTACTGAGTTGCGGGGCTTCGACGTCTAGGCCATTAGTGCCGACATCCAGGGTGCAGCGAGGAATTTTCCCAACGAGCCGTGGGATGAGAAAATTCCTGCCGGCGCGCCGATGGGGATCGAACCCACCATCTCCCGCTTATGAATCTAAGGCACTAGCCACTAGACCACAGGAGACCCCCTGAGTTGTTTTATTAAATATTGAATTTTTTTCCTAGAATAGTTAGGAGGAAGTAAGTGCATTTTGACCTTTAAAAAAAATGTATTTAAAATTGACTATGTTATACAATTTGTTTGGCTAAATTGCAAAGCCGCGAATCAATTTTAACATTTATAAATTTTAAGATATCGGAAATTGTATTTAAAAACTTTTGACGCCCTGGGAAGATCCATTGCATGAACACTTTAGGAAATATAAGCAAAGAAGTACGAAATGAGCGTGATTTTTTTCTATTCTTGCAAAAAACAAATGTTGCTGAAATTTTTCAATTTAAGCCTATATTTTATTTTTTCCCCCGCACAATTCAGTAACCCTGCAATTTAGGAATTTATTTTCTACATGTTCCAATTAACGAAATATTAATGTATTTTAGATAACATGGGAACTTGGAAAGTTAAATATTCACATAATTTAAAAACCAATAATAAATGAGATTAAAGCTAAGGAAATATAAAATTAACATACCAAAACTGTAGAATAATAGTATAAAATAATATATTCGAAATAAATAAATACAATTTTGGGGAAATAAACGATAGAATAATGTAGATTAATAGAATAGAATATCTATAATATAAATGTATTGAATTGATTAAACTATTTTATAAGAATTACGCTCTGGGAAACCGGTCAGTTTCCTCCTTTTAATATAACAGGCCACTTCTTTTATCATGAGCTAATCGCTAAAATTGCGATGCTCAAAAGAAAATAAATAAATAATGTAACAGGCTTCATGAATCTGATTCATCCTTTGCCAAGTAGTCTGCAGACAAATGTAAGTTGGTCGTAAGTCTGTTTAGTTTAAGAGTCATATTTGCATGTATTTTATTAAAAAATAAATAAAATCTGTTTAAATAACATTTTGTGAACGGTTAGTATTAGTGGAATTTTATAATTTATTCTTGGCAGAAGTTATTGGTATAAAATTTATTCCAAAGATATTCCCACAATCATGGACTTCTCAAGCCACAAAGAAGGTTCTTCAACTAGGATTTAAATTTACCATGCTATTGTATAAAATCTTGTATAAAGAAGCTATTGTATAACAATTTTTATAAAGAAGGTATTTTATAAAAGCTCTTTGTTATAAAATCTTTTAATAAAGTTTGTAATTATATTTTAAAAAAAAAACGCCATCACCTGGCTATATATATATATATAACGCGACTAATAGCTTCATCGTTAACCAATCAATTCTCTATTACAGTGCAGACTAACCGGCTTCACACCTATCTGTGCAATATCGGTATTGCACACTACACCCTATACTGTGCAAGCGCTGATCTTGTCATAGACAATTTATACAATACCTAGAGGCTTGCTAGGACCAACTGGGATATTAATAAATTCCAGATTGGCCAAGAGGCGATACATATCTATCAATTTGCTGGCAAGTGGGTGCCCCCCTTTTCCTCGGTTTCGCAAGTCTTCCCACTTCGGAGCCAGGTTTTGTGCAAGGACTCGTAGGAGTCCCATTGTCTTACATTCTACACTGGACCTATATATATATATATATATATATATATATATATATATATATATATATATATATATATATATATACGTATATATATATATGTTTGTTTGTTTGTTTAGAAAATATGGGGCGAAAAACCTCACGGTCGTCAGCGCCCTACTATGTCATTGCAACGCACAACCACTCATCCCTTGTTCCCGGAACCTTAGGGAGTCAGGTTTTTTTTTTTTTTTTTTTTTTTTTTTTTTTGTTTTTTTTTTTTTTTTTTTTTTTTTTGTTTTTTTTTTTAAATTTTATTTTATTTTATTTTTTTTTTTTTTTATTAACAAATTAGACCTTGTACTTTGTATATATTTTTTGGCCCATTCTTTTTTTTCCTCACTTTCTGTGTGGATTTTTTTTTCTTTTTCCTTTTTTTCCTTTTTCTCTCCTTTTTCCTCTCTTTCCCCCTTTTTTTTTTCTTTTTCTTTTCCTCCTTTTTTTTTTTTTTTTTTTTTTTTTTTTTTTTTTTTTTTTTTTTTTTTCTTTTCCCTGACATACTCCCCGATATAGCTATTGTCAAAGTGCAGACAATTTTATTTTAAAAATACAGATATCACTAAACATATACATATGTCAATATATTAAACGAATAACAATATTAAATTAAAACTAGAAACTATGAGATTTAAAAAAAAAAAAAAAAAAAAAAAAAAAAAAAAAAAAAAAAAAAAAAAAAAAAAAAAAAAAAAAAATAAAATAAATAAATGGTATCACAAATTATCACAGTTTGCTAACTTAAGGAAACACTAAATAAATTGATAAAACGTGCAACAATCATTCTACTAAACAACAATTAAAAACAAGTACTAGACTAAAAAAAAAAAAAAAAAAAAAAAAAAAAAAAAAAAAAAAAAAAAAAAAAAAAACATTATTTTCATATTAATCTATTAAGCCCAGTTATCTTTAAAAAATTTATTATTTTGTCAACTTCAGCCTGTTTGTTGCCGAGAGCCTCTGCTATCTTTCTTGATATCCCGAGCTGCCGAAAGAGTTTTGTGTACTTCCGGCAATCTTCAATGATGTGTTGAACGGTGAGGGGTTTTCGACAAGTAAGGCATCGGGGTGGAGTTTTCCTGGACATAAGATACGAGTGCGTAAGACGGGTGTGTCCAAGACGGAGTCGCGCTAACATTACTTCCTCATTTCGGCAGGATCTAGAGGATGTCTCCCAAGGCTGGCAGTCAGTTTTCACCAAACTCAGCTTATTGACGTCTCTTGCCTCATTCCACATCTCTTGCCAACGTTGTTTGACGGTGTGCAGCAGCGGTGAGGCCAGCTCACTTACCGTCAGAGAAGTGGGTGTAATAGACGGTAAATCATGAGCGGAAGACGCTGCTTTGTCTGCCATCTCATTACCCTTTACACCCCTGTGTCCTGGAGTCCAGACGAGGTGAACAGTCTTCCCCAGTCCATGAAGCATGGTGGAGTACTCGAACAACTTTATAATGCTTGGGTTATCACTGTACATATCATGGATGTTAAGCAGCGCGCTTTTAGAGTCTGTACAGATCACAATGTTGGTCTCGGGTACTGTCATAGCGTGATACAGAGCTGCTGACAGTGCAAACAGCTCGGCTGAATAAATGTTACTAGCGGGGTGTAATTTGTACTGATATGCTGCTCCCTGATCTATGTAAGCACACGCACATGAGACTCCAGTGTGAGAACCATCAGTGTACATTACTCTCTTATCATCGAACGTATCCAGCAGCTCGTGAAGTCGACAATTCAATTCAATCCCACTGGCGTCGTCTTTCCGCAGAGCTAGAAAGTGACAGAGAGGTTTTCTATAATTCCACGGAGGCATGAGTGCATCCTGCCGAAAAATGGTGAACTTTTCGAGTTCATTTATTAGAGACTTCACCCGAAGTGCTAAAGGCAAAGAAGCTGAAGGGTGACTGTTAAACAACCTAGAATATTTTGGTTGAAATATGTACGGGTAGCATGGATGATCAGGTGAGGTATATATTTTCGATATATATTTGGCGGCAAGACGATGCCTCCTAAATATTAGGGGAGGAATACCAGCCTCTGCGCACAACGAGAGAACTGGCGTGCTCCGGAAAGCCCCACTTATGCTCCGAATCCCGTTGAAGTGTATTGTATCAACAAGTTCGAGCACTGGTTGTTTGGCTGAGCTATAAACTATGCTTCCGTAGTCTATTTTACTGCAGATTAAAGCTTGGTACACTTTCAGAAGCGAGAGACGATCAGCTCCCCAGGTTGTCTTGCTTAATACTTTTAGAATTTTTAAGCGGTTGAAGCATCTCCTCCTGAGTTCACTCACGTGAGGCACCCAGTTGAGCCGCTTGTCAAAGATCACTCCAAGGAACCGGGCTTGATCGACAAATGGAATAGGATGAGATCCAAGCTCAAGTGGAGGACACGGCGGCTCCGATCGGCGACGACTGAATAGAATGCATTTTGTCTTCTCCTTCGAGATACGTAGTCCAGAAGTCTTGCTCCACAGCAAAATCCTGTTGATTGTTGCCTGAAGGTTTCGTCTGATGTACTCGACACTTGCAGATCGACATAAAATAAGGAGGTCGTCCGCATACAGAAGTCCTTTTACATGCGTAGTGAGACACGTCTTGATGTCGTCAATTGCAATAGAAAACAAAGTGGAGCTCAGTGCACTGCCTTGTGGGACTCCATATTCCGTCTCTACATTTTCGGATAGCACCCCGTTCGCAAGCACTCGAAATTGCCTTTTTAACAGAAACTGCTGTATGAACTTCGGAAGGTTCCCCTGAAGGCCCCACCTGTGTAGCGTACGTAAAATACCTTGCCTCCATACAGAATCAAATGCATTTTTTATATCGAACAGGACCGCAACCACAACCTGCTTGTTGACATAGGCGTATTGCAGTTCACTTTCAAGAATGACGAGATTGTCCATGGTTGACCTACCCTGGCGATAAGCAGACTGGCCATTCCAGAGCAAATTTTTTTTGTCAAGTGTCCACAGGAGCCGCTTGTTCACCATTTTTTCCAGCACTTTGCTTAGACAGCTAACCAGTGAAATGGGCCGGTATCCTGAAGGGAATCTTCTATCTTTATCTGCTTTTGGGATTGGGATTACATGTGATAGTCTCCAAGCACTTGGAAACACTCCACTATGCCAGACTTGATTGTATAACTGAAGCAGCCGATCCTTGCTTTGAGGAGACAGCTGACGCAGCATTTCATATAAGATGTTGTCCGGGCCAGGGGACCTTCCTTTAGATTTCCGAAGCGAAAAATCTAACTCCCATCTAGTGAAGGAGTCATTGTAAACGGCTGCGTTATTGATAAGGGAGAAATGTAGGGGTTGGGATTCTTCCTTGACCTTGTTTTCAAGAAAGTCAGGATCGAGCTCGGTTTCCTTAACTCGAAAAGACTCAGCCAGAGTTTCAGCTATCGTGAAACCGTCTGTGGTTAGGGTTCCGTTTACACTCAAGACAATAGGTGGCACATCTGATTTGCCCTGAATGCTCCTGATTTTTCGCCAGACTTCACTCGAAGAGGTGTTAGCGCTAATGGACGAGACAAAACTTCTCCAATACAATTCCTTAGCCTCTCTAATCACACGTCTTGA
The DNA here is from genome assembly GCA_946811695.1 of Gonocerus acuteangulatus. NCBI lineage: Eukaryota > Metazoa > Arthropoda > Insecta > Hemiptera > Coreidae > Gonocerus > Gonocerus acuteangulatus. The sequence continues at coordinate 24,460,147 of OX328127.1, forward strand.
TACCGCTCTCAGTCTTTTGAAGTCAATGAAGAGCGAGGCTGTCATGCTTCTCTTGAATTTACGATAAGCTTTTCTGCGGTCCCGTATAGCTTTCCTGCATGTTTCATTAAACCAAGGTAAAGATGTCTTCCGTGGGTTACTTTTACGTTGTGGTATAGTGCTGCTGGCAGCATCTTGAATAGCTTTAGTTAACATGTTACAATTAATGTCCACGTCCTGTGGGTGCCAGCTGGTGCAGATAGCGAGGTTCCTATATTCTTCCCAATCAGCTTTGTGAAGTAACCAAGATTCTCTCCGTTCTGCCGGGGAAACGCGTGAATTTTCAATAGTTATCATAATGGGGAAATGATCACTGCTATAAAGGTCGGTGAGAGTGTACCAACTGAGTGCAGTAACGAGAGAGTAAGTACATGCTGTGACATCAATGGAAGAGGTAGTACCGTAGGAAGAGCTTAGATATGTTGGTTGTCCGGTGTTGAGAATGTGTAGCTCAGTGTCTTGAAATAGTGCTGAAATCATCTTGCCACGATGATCATTCCTTGAAGAGCCCCAAGCAGTGGAGTGAGCATTCAGATCCCCCAAGATAACTCTAGGTTCAGGAATCTGTTCTACAAGGTGCCGAAGGTCGCATTCCCTAGTTTGCTCACTTGGACGAAGGTAAATATTGCAGAGATAAAGAGAATGCGGGAGATGAGTCCTCACCGAGATGGCCCATAGATTAGTTTGGATGCTGAGAAGTTCGCTAGGAATGGTGTTGGAGACAAGAATCATTACGCCACCGCAGGCTTTGTCTCTAGTCGTGTCATCAAGTCTGTAGCTCTGATATCCAGGAAGACCGAACTCATCATCAGGTGAGAGATGAGTTTCTTGAAGACATATAAAGAGTGGTTTATAATGATCTACCATAATCTCCAAATCACTTGTATGCTTTATGAGGCCGTTGCAGTTCCATTGGAGGATTCCATTTCTAGGGGTTGGCGTGTCAGTCATAGGAGTTGCACTTAGTGTAGACCTTCCCGCAGGAAAACCATTCTTCAATACTCAGAGAAGTCAAAAGCGAATTTCTGGATGTTCCGAAAGAGGGAAGAACAGCCACGTAGCGGATACGTATTGGATTAAAGAAAATAACACTTATACCAGATTGTTCTGCCAAGCGAAACTTGGACCCAAGACACATCAGACTACTCGAAGAAACCTTAAGGTGTTCTGGAAATGATGGATGGCTCTCCAGTCCACCTTGTAGGCATAACATACAACCCTCGACGAATAGAAATATAAAAGGAAGAATACAATACAACCCTAGAAAAGGTTCACTTACATCTAACAGTACATTCACTAAAGCTACTAATGAATTGAGATGAACTATACACAAAAATAAAACCTTATAACGTATGGGAAATGATGGAACAACTAATAGAATAAGTCGTAAAGTTAAAAAATACCCTACGTTGGTAACAGGAGTACAGTAACGTCTGTTATCCAAAATTAACTTAAAATGAAATATATATAACAAAGATATCCTATAGCAAACATAAAGGGAAGGGTACATCTCATCATGGAGGCATAACATAGAGAGTGGGATAAATATAAATATGGAAAGTAAAAAATAGTATAAAAACAACAAAAAACTGCTTACATCTAACAGTTCACCCGCTAAAACTATTTTAGAATTAGGATCAAGCAAATAAAACGTATAACGTAAATTAAAAAAAGGAACATCCAAGTGTCTATGTCGTGAGGATAAAATATAGCCAGGGGTAGAACTTACAATAAAATAACAACTATGATTAAAAAGTAAAAGGAATTGACATATGCTTAAATGTTTATCAGTTAAACCAATTTTTGGCGAGCCCCTGTAGAGTAGCAACAAGATTGAAGTAAACAGTAGTACATGTTGTAAAAGGTAACATAAGGTAAAGCTAAGAATATAAATAAAAATATGTTCGAAAAAGGACACAAATCCAATAGTGTAAGGTTGTTCCTTTGCTAAAAATGTTCCAAAAAGGAAGACAATTAGATAAAGAAGAGTGCGAATGTCATAAAAAGAGAACTTACATACTCTTGAGTGGAACAGCTTTGTACTCAAGAACATGGGATGAGTGATGCGACAAGCAGACCATGAAATTAAGGAGACGTCAATGGTAATGGTATCAGATTGGATGCATACACGCTCGACGACCATGAGGTACAAACAACCAGAAAAACAGTAACCCCAAGCCAAAAGCTCTGGGATCTGAGAGGAACAAATAATTGTAGCTAATAATGTTTGTATGAAAAACGTTCTCCCACATCTGACTAGATTAATTGATTCTCTTTCCTCTACACCACTTAAAATTCCTACCGGAACCACAAAACGAATAGATAGTCCATCCGTTAGAGCTGAAAAAGAAAACCACTCAGAAAAAAAAATTCGGGTGTCCTGGGTAACACAGGAAATAGTCCTGTTTATAACATTATAGCAGTTAGTTGGGCTTTCGTTTACGCGGTTATTCATTCCAGCACTGAAAATAGTTTCAACAATTTCAGATAAAGTCATAATCAGCACAGAAGTCAACATTAGATGATATAGCCTATAATTAATTCTCATTTAAAAATCTTAAATTTAAGAGCAGTTGTACCCGCTCATTTTTATTTTTTTTTCTCTTGATAGAGATCTGGTAACATTCTTCTTTTGCGAGCTATCAGTGCTTAAGGAAGGAGGAGGTGTACCTGTACCTAGGGAGGTGCGAGAGGAAGAGGACCTAGGAGTATTGCCCTGAGTACCCAAAGGGTTAGAGCGGAGGGAAGGGGTTAAGGGAATCTGGGAGGAACTACTCCGGGACTTGTGGATGGTAGGAGGAGGATCTGTGGGAAGAGAGGACTCGAGACTACTAGAGTTAGGTAGAGAAGTATTGCTATCAGTAGAAGAGATAGGGATAGCTTCTAGAGCTGGTGGAGGGAGGGGAGGAAGCGAGGTTTGGTTAGGAGTCCTTGTAGGTGTAGGAGTAGGGAGAGCTGGGGCGGGTGGGGAGGTTACAGCAGGGGAAGGGAGGGAAGGAGGGTGAGAGGTGACATCGGAGAGGCTCGGCTCTCTACGGGAAGTATCGACTATAGTCGGAGAGGTTCGGGGAGGTTCGGAAAGGTTCGGGGTATGGGTAGCAGGTACAGGAGCCTGCGTCTCTTGCGTTATCTCAGTTTGTGTAAACACTGATGAGAAGGTTTTAACTCTCAGCACTTCAGCATAAGGCTTCATTGTTAGACGAGAGAGAGAATTAAAATGTATTTCCCTCGCTTTAACATATGATAATTTGTTGACCTCCATCAACTTGGAGATTTCAAACTCCTCGATGTATCTAGGACATTGGCGATGCCAGGAAGGATGCGGGCCTTTACAAACGTTACACTTAGGGCTGCTCGTGCATGGCCCTTCGTGTTTTCTCTCACTACAATTTCTACACACTGCATCTTTATTACAACGCTTGGCAGTGTGTCTAAAAAAGAAACATTTGTTACAGCGCATAGGCGACGGTACATACAATTTCACTGGTAGAACCTGATAAGCAACTTTGATTTCTTTAGGGAGATTAGGTGTACAAAAGGTTAGAATATATTTGTTAGTGTTAAACTTGGAACCATTACGAAAAAAAGAAATCCTTTCCACATTAGTTACTCCTTGACTCTTAAGTTCTAGTTTAATATTTTCTACTGATTCATACTCAAGATCGAACCAACTGATTATTCCCTTCGACGAATTTAGAAATTTATGAGGAGAAACTGTAACATCAACTCCAAACAGGTTCTCTGATTCGAGTAATTTCATGGATTGAAAAGACTCTTTGGTCTCGATGAGAATCGTACCGTCCCTGAGTTTTTTTATGTTCTTTACTTCACCAACTTTGCGATTAATTTCATGAAAAATAGAGAAAGGAGGCACATTTTTTAGACTGCCTTCATTCTTATGGGCAACTACTAGGAATTTGGGAGTAAAATCATTTATGCCGGACGCCTTAAAGAGTGAACGGTTAAAAGACAGCGATGAGATTTGATCTCGTTGCTTCAAGATCACTGCATATCTTTTCGTACTTGTATTCGGAACGTCCGATATTAGTGGAGGAAACTCTAGCTTCCGTTTTTTAGTTAAGGCCATTTTGAGTTAAGGTAGATTTTTTTTTTTTTTTTTTTTTTTTTTTTTTTTTTTTTTTTTTTTTAAATAAACTGGTTAATGATTAAAAAAAAAAAATTAGTGACAGGGTTAGTTACAACATGGCTTAGCTGATAGGTTGAAGATGTTGAGAAGACGATCTTAACGAGAGCGTGTCCCAGAAGGCTCCTACCTGGTCCGCGTCTGAACCAGAACTGCGGACCAGGTAGGAGTGTGATGACACTGATATATATGTGTGTGTGTGTGTGTGTATAGATCCGTTGCAATAACTTCAAATTTGAGATAATCTTTACGACTATCCTGCCATTGCCTCTTATCAAAGAAAGGATATACGTTTCAATTTTAGGTCAGGGACCTAAGGGACTCTGAAAAGTTGAAAATGAAAAATATAGTCACAGAATGTAAGTCACGTGACATAGTTACTATTTTACGTGAACTGCAAAAGCTACTTGCAGAAGTAAGTCCGTAGATACACTGCATGGTACACTATTTAAAACAGAACTAACAGAATGAAGAACTAGTCATAACACCTCCAATTTATATATCTCTATCACTTTAATGACACCATTTTAAAGCACCTTCACCGTTTCATCTCCAATGTCCTCCTATAGTTAAGCAGCTTTACCTGGGACTTTTTCCGACTGTATTCCTGAGTTCCGTATGATTTACTTTCACCAGCCAACAAACCCTAATTGTAATTATTTTGTATACCAAGTTGTGCCACACCATATCAAAATTATGATTATAATTATTATAATTTTTCAATTATAAATTAGAATATGATGCCTTAATTTTAATTTTTAATTTCATAGCCTACATGTTTTACCACAGAAAGACTTAATTTCTTATTTTAATTATCTTTTACTTAATATTTTCCCTTTTTTGTCGGATTTCCAAAGTCCTCCTTCTTCTAAGTTTTCTTTCACCAATTTTTACTTTGTTAGACTTTTTTTTTATCTGTTAATGGCTCACATGGAAGCTTTTCTGGAAGACCTGAAACGCTCAAGACATGGCTCAAAATGGAAGACCTGATTCCCTTTATTGCGGAGCATCATTAAATTAATAAATAAATACTAAAGAATGATCGAAGGTGGATATTTACTAATAGTTGGTCAATTAATTCAGTTATCATTGGTTTATCTTTCATTATATTTACAGCCACTTATCCAAAACTACCAAAAAAATCAGTATTAATTATATTCATGCATGTATTACTTTATTTTATTCAAATTTCAATGTTTAATATATGTTTTTCTTTTGTTCTAGGTATGTTACTGCAATCAAATTCCCTCGCTAGGATTGAAATAAGTGAGTTGAGCAAAAACTAACAATATTTTATTACTCTATTTTGTACACCACAGGATGATTATATTATGCCTCAGAAACGTATTTAAAATAATTTTCAAATCTTTAAACTTTACATCTACTTTTTTTTATTATATATATATATATATATATATATATATATATATATATATATATATATATATATATATATATATATATAGCACACACCAACTCAAATTTCGTATTCATTTATAGCCTATTGTTTAAGTCAAAAATATTTAGATATACACTAAGTTATATTTGATATGAAAATTTCACAAATCGGGGGCTCCAAATTTTGCGCCACGGGTGACGCAAGGGGGTAATGGAAGTGACCTCATCGTTCATGTGACCGGAAATTGATTTTACCAGGGAATTCTGGCTGAAAATAAAATTCGTAATTTGGCGGAAATTGAGTTTTAATCTTTGCTGGGTATTACTGATGTAAGCGAGTTATATAATAAATTACTGGATATATACAATGAATGTACAATGCATTACAATAAATGAATATCTGGTTTTCCCAAATGACATTTTCATGATCAAAATGATTTTTCTTTAGAAGAAAATCCCTCAAATTAAGCTGTACATTGTTATGGGTGGTTTTGGCGTCTGATATATGAAACGGTAAAACATTGCGGAATAGAATTGTTTTCGATTCCTATGTGTGACATTTTTAGGAATTCCTTAGCCCCATCATATATGCTAATGAGAATAATGTCAGGACTGCCTCTAATCCTGTCTCGTCGGAAAGATTGTAAAAAATAAAAATAAAAAATAAGAGATTTATATGTTTTAATCGACCTATATTAGCGAGATTGTATATTCAAAGCCGGTTGATATGTCGGGGATATTAAATCATAAACAGTCTTAATTTGAATTCTTCACCAAGTCGTCCTTGCTGTTCCCAATAAGGCCCGGCATGATTCTTGTCGAACCCGGATGCTGAGCGCTGTTCTGTTCCAAGGCGAAGGGTGAAAAGACCAAGTGGGGAGTCGTTCGTAAACAAGCGTTCAATTCGTCAACACCATTTATGGTTGGAGTGTATCGATTGGGGTAAATCACAGCTAACAGCTGATCTTGACAATCATCTTGTTTCCTTGACTCCTGTCCGACGACCCTGAGCTACTCGCGCGTTCAATGGCGCAAACCTTGTTTCTGAATTAGCATAGTGAGCCAAGTATTGCATTCACCTCATTTATGTTATACAGTGTAATTAAATATGCTTCATAACATTAGTTATGTTTATACTCTTAAGCTGATATTTTCCATAGTCGCTTCAGCCTTGTTAATAAATTCAAGGACAGTATGACGAAGAAGAAAAAAATTACATAGGTCTCACATTTATTTAATTTTAAAACTTCCTGAACTTCAAACGTGAACAAAATTTACATATCATAGTTTGGGTGAATGTCAAACCTCTGAAAACATTGTCAATTCAATCCGTCATTTTGGAGTAACAAAACGAAAATTCTAGTTTTAATATGTTTTCTTGAAAACAGTTCTACATACATAATATGTATTACATATCGCATTGAAAATATTCTCATTCGACATAAAAAAAAAAAAAAAAAACCTATAGAAAGAGTAGATAGATGATGATCGCAAAACATAAAGCGCTATGATTTTTTTCGCTCGAGTCTGTCGGATTTTTTGGTTTTTTTTTTTTTTTTTTATCGATTCTGCTGGTTAACGAATTTGGCCTTTAAGATCACACAAAGTGTTTTAATACATACCATATTTTATCAATATCGGATAATTTTAGGAGAGGTGGAGAACGGACAGACAAATATGTACGCACGTACATAAAATAAATACATATACACAAAACCTGGAATTTTGGTATCGATACTACTGAAATATAAATTGAGTTAATTTATTTATTTTTTTTCATCCGCTTGAAATTGATCCAAACTTAGTATGTATTATATATTCTTATACATTTATGTCATGGATATGTATAGGACAGTTCTGGATTTGTTCTAATTTGTGATAAATTCACCAAAAGCACAAATAATCAGTGTTTACATCTGTTGGTATAGAAGTGTCGACAATAGAGCTAGTAGCCAAGATATTTATCTCTGAAATTAAATTCTTTTCGTAAAAATCTGTGTTTACACCTGGTGGTATAGAAGTGTCGACACTTATAGTTCCTGATAGAAATATATATCTCAGACATAAATTGCTCATGGCTTACACTAGTCGCAATTTCTGTCTGATATAAATTTCCTGCATTAACTAGCAAGTGTAAACCCACCCTTAGAGAAGAGGGAAAAACTAAATTTTCTAAAATTTCATGAGCAGTTTTGGGTAGTTTGGGTTTGTTGTTAATTGTCTAGAAGATATCGCACAAGTATTTCCAAAGTGGCACAACTGAAAATGTGTCATTCTTGCCTATCTAGAGGGGCCTTAGGATTAAGACAGGAAGAATGACACAAGTGGCCTCTGGTGTACAAGCTAGGTGCATACAGTTTGGATGGTTGATAAAGATATATTTACCACGTCTTTCTATGACGGTGTGAATAAAACCGATTTTTGAGTTGTGTCACTTTAGAAATATCAGTGCGATATGATCAAAGGATTTTATTGTCAAATATAGAGTTTCTACAATATTGGATGAGTCATTAATCACAGGATTAAACAATATTTCCACCGTTTTTTTTTAATGATTTTCGACGTCTAGGCACTTAGCGTCGGGTTAATATTCAGGTTTCCACCCTTCCAAAAGATACAGGGTGAACAAGAGAATTTTTTCAAAGTGCTCTGATAAAAAACCACCTGCTTCAGGTGTGACTGGAACCCGAATCCAAGACATTAGCCACTGGGCCACGGGAGACCCACTGCTACATAATTATATCAAAAACTATATTTTACTACAGTAAAACAGTATGGTGGAGGCCTGAGCTCAAATCCCGAGCAAGCACTAAAGATTTTTTCTTCTAGTGTCTTCGTTCATGGGTTGAATTCGGCCTCCCTGACCGTCCCTAGGCCAACCCAGCCTTTAATAAATTTAATAATGGGTACCTTGGGTGCTAATGACTCCAACAGTCGAAGCAGCCAAGGGGAAAATCAGGCGGCCAGAGCATAGTACTCACCACACTATCTCCCTAGTGTGCCGTATGGTCATGAATCAGATACCTCTATAGTATCTGCCCCTCAGGGCCCTCGTGGCCTGTTACGGGACTGATTTTCTTTAAAACAGTATGGAATATTTTTTGTTGATTTGCTTGGTGATTTAAAAGGAAGGATTGAACAGAACCGTCGAATAGATCCCCAATAGATGCTGTATTTGTGTGACACGGGTCTGACATTGTTGATACAGCTATATGTTTGTATATTGTCTCTTTACTCATGACGTCAGTATGTTTACAGACCTATCTCTTTCTTTTGGATGCAAATCATGTTTGTAGGATATAATTACCTTAGGAATAATTTCTATTGAATCCTTCTTCTGTTGGTTCATGTAAATCAAAAAGGAATCAAGCACTACTTTTTAAATTAATGAATTGTTGTTCTCTAAACCTATTTAGTAGTTACGCCTGTAGTCTTCAGGAGAAAAACTGTAAAATTTGTTTGGAAATATCTTTTAGTTTGAGTATAAAATATTTTGAAAGATAATTTACTGCATATCTGTGCTATTGTAACATAAAGGATACTTTTCTCAGAACATTGATACTAATGCTTGTTGCCTTTCTTATTAACATGATGTAATTATAAACTCTTTAAGAGTTTTTAGTGCATTTGTATACATTTTTATGAAGTATTAAGCCTACAAGCGCGGGTACCGAATTTTCTTCAAATCGTCATCGATTCTGAGAATCCGTCCATCTGGAGGGCTGGAAGTTTACTTTAGAACCAAATTACTAATTTGCCAATATAGACGGTAATTTTTGTACCAAATTATGAATTTTACCGTAGCGGCCGATATTTTTACTACCAACTTGAAACGAAACTCGGTTGACGTGATGCCCAACCAATGGGGAACGTGTGTTTTTTTAAAATATATATAGAAAACTATAGAAATAGAAAAATATATATAGGTCGCTTAAAAGTAGAGATTTCCTCTGGAACAAAATTAATAATGTTGTCAACTGTTATATGAAATTCCAAAACTATTCATGTTTATTTTAAGCAATTATTCAAGATTGCAGTGTAAACTTCTATCTTTCTGGGGAATGTTCTTAGGGTGGGTTTACACTTGCTAGTTATTGCAGGAAATTTATATCAGACAGAAATTGCGACTAGTGTAAACCATGAGCAATTTATGTCTGAGATATATATTTCTACCACGAACTATAAGTGTCGACACTTCTATACCACCAGGTGTAAACACAGATTTTTACGAGAAGAATTTAATTTCAGAGATAAATATCTTGGCTACTAGCTGTATTGTCGACACTTCTGTACCAACAGATGTAAACACTGATTATTTGTGCTTTTGGTGAATTTATCGCAATTTAGAACAAATCCAGAACTGTCCTATACATATCCATGACATAAATGTCTAGCTATTTCTGTCAGTATGTAAACCTTCAAAAGAATATCTATCCGACAACTGACATATATTTCCTGCGAGAAGTGTCAGATGTAAACGCACCCTTAGGAATGCAGTTCCTGCGTGACGGGCTTTTTCTTAATTTATTTCACTTTTTTCTGTGCGGATACGCCAGGTCAATGACTCATTATAGTTTTTTTTTATTATTTGATTTCCGATGCAAACTGGTAACTGTATTTGACGTTAAATTCTAATTTTTAGCGTGGTTTCTTGCTTCACTCTGATAACTGTATATGCCTCTTTCATTGATGGCCCATTAAAACACGAACTAAATAATAGGCCTGTCCTACATGGGGGGGGGGGATTTGTTAGGTGTTAAAGCAGTATGACACATATAAATACGCCATGACGTATTAAACCTAGTTGTATATTAGCAGCTCAGTAACCAGATTGGTTATGAATATTCAAGAGAACATTACTGCTGGCATTGGACATCAGTAAGCCTGTAGCTTGCTCTATATCTGTCAGATCTATAATAAACACCTGTCAGTTTTTAACCTCATGGAGGATCCATATGAAAACTGTCAGATCAAAATATTTAGTAATACTTCTGTTGACTCTAGTTCAATAATAATTATAATTGAAAGGTTTGCTACTAAAATGTGCTCAAAGCGTTAAATAATTCAAATTTTAAGTTGTGTAAAAATAGTGTTGTTGCCTAATTTCAAGTAGATTTGGGCGATCTGAATCGATCGTTTAAAAGATTGATCTTTTTTAACACGATATATCGATTTTTTTAATCGATCTCCAAGGGAAGATCTTTTAAAAGAATCGATCTATCTAGAATCGTTTCAAATTTTAATCAGGCTTTACGGTTACATTTTTTCCAAGTCATAGACCATTATCATTATGGAGTTATAAAAGGAGGGGAGGGGATGTTTCGGAAAAAGCCTGTCACCTAAACACACCCGATGGCAACCATATTGGTAAATTGTTTTTCTACTTTTAGGTTACACATATATTTCTCATATTATCAAGTATTCAAATCTAATTATTTAGGTCGATGGCAGCCATATTGGTAAATTGTTTTTCTACTTTTAGGTTACACATATATTTCTCATATTATCAAGTATTCAAATCTAATTATTTAGGTCGATTCGTAGTAGTGATGGGCGATTCTCGAATGTGAATCGAAATGTAATACGAATTTTGTAGGTAATTGTAAGTAATCGTGAAATCTAGCCATATCGAAGATCGATCTTCTGAGTCTAGAATCGACCTGGACGCACCTATCTTTTTTGTGTATAGATCTTTTCATTTCGATTCGAATCGATTCAAAAGATCGATTTATATTAGAGAATTGCCCTTCACTACTTTCAAGTATGATGGGTACCTATAATAAGGAGCTGTATTATTCTTGTACCAATTGTAAGAGGTTGTTTTTTTTTGTTAAGCGCATGATGGTGTTTATAACTCCCAACAGCGATAGACTGGAGGTACCTTCTTTTTCGTAGTAAAATTTAAATTAAAAGTGTTTATGACCTGGTAAACCCAAATATAAGTTGTCAATTCGTTTTTTTTATATATATATATATTTACGGCGCATTATATCTAGGCCATTGGCGCTTGGCTATCTACTGTTAGCTCCATTCCTAAACATTCACGGTAGAGCAGAGAATTTTCCAAGCAGGCTCTGCCATGAAATGGAAAAATCTACCGCCGCAGGTGGGATTCCAACCTCCATCTCCTTAGAAAGTGCGCGCTATCCAGCCTACCACAGAGAGATATCTTATCTATAATATTAACACTTCCACACCAGAAACTTCAGGAAATAACTAGACACAAGGAAATGACAAGGCTTATTTCTGATTATCCTTTGACGTAATTTAAAGAGGACTTCTGTTGACGTCAGGAAGCCGCAATTGCGGCAAGGAGTCACCGCAAAAATTGCTTCTGCTTTTATTTTTTTAGTATTTTTTTTTAAAGGTATTCTATATGCGTAGGAGACTAAACCTTTCAATGTTCTTGGCAATCCCATTCCTGCTTGAGAAATTTCGAAATGCTTCTGCATAAGATTCGTATGGGATTAAGGAAAAGGCCTTTATCAACGCAATAGTACCCAAAACAATGATTTTTAGAATTTCTGTCTCTATGTCTACTCTCTCAGGCACACTAGGGTTTAACAATCCTTAAGGGGTCAGCTTAGTGGCTCTGTCACTTGTTAGCAATCCTTGCAGCCTGTATGCTTTGATCCGCGATGGCTATACGCCTAATATCGTGACTAGAGAAGCATTACTGTAAAGTAGATTTTTACCCAAACGACGGTGTTTATAATCCATAATAAAGCAAAAGATACATCCATAAGTGCTGCCCTAAGTCACTATCGACGCGACACAGCTAGTTAACAACAAGTTCTGGTTGATTCTTTTGGCTAACAAACCTGAACATTCGTCAAACGTAAATGTACCAAATATCATTATGCCATTTGTAGGCTGCTAGATCGCGAAGAGCAGAATACATAATATGTATTCTGCTCTTCGCGATCTATATCTATAGTTTGAACCACCTTATTTTCATGATATATGGGTCCTGAAACTTGGTCGTTTCAAATCGACACTTCAGGATTTCGTTATCGGTTCTGCTTCATGAGCGCGTTCCCCCCCCCCCCCCCCCATAGAGGGAAAGACAGTAAGGAAAAAATATTATTTTTTTTTTTGTTTTGGTATATTTTATGATATTCTTAATGTAGAGTATAGGTAGGTAAAAATGCGCAGTCGGGTTAAAGTACAGATTGAAATTTTGGACAGTTGAGAGGACTGCAGGGAAATTTAGATTAGGCGTTCTAGTTCGTCTAATTCATCAGATTTTATTAGGCCAAACATACTTTTACTACTTTTGTAAGTAATATTAATAACACACCGTACAATGAACATAACATATTTTCTAATACTTCTTCTTAGTATTAAAGAAAAGTGCAGAATAGTAGCTACACACTGCTTGTGTACTGCTTTTGAAGGCAGTGGGCCTTTTGGTTGCGATCACTGCCAGTACGTCCTCTTAGCCACCAAGTAGGCCAAGATCTGAAAAAAATTCTCATTTTTGTAGGTGTTTATAAAGTACAACCAAACCTTATTTAATTAGTTCTGAACTTAATAAATAACACTGAGTATAAATTTGAGGTTTCTATCTTTTATAAATCCTAAGATATCACCTGAAATCCACTAGGTGCATACCCTACATTAACCTATGTTCCTATTGTCTTGTGTGAGCAAAATATGTAAATAAATTGTTATGTCGATATCCTTTCAGTCAGTAAGTATTTACTTAGTGTAAAGTTGCAACCATTCACCACCATGAACAGTCCCATGCGTCAAACGTTGCAACTCATTGAGTTGCATGCCTAATTTCACTCCAAATCAGCTGTCCAATGCGGTAAATGGCGAATAGCTTGTTGAGCGTAGAGAGTAGCTGCTACTTGTATCTAGAGCAGGAAGGAGCCGTCACTGGTAGTAAATAGATTGCTATAGCAACCAGTTATTGTGATGAATAGCCGAATCATAGCTCTTCATAACTCAAGACCAGCCTCCTTCTTCCCGCTCTTCCACGGATTGACAGCTAAATCTTTATTTACCGCCAATTTAGGAGCATGCAACTATTGGTGCGGCTTCGGGTCTAATCTGCCTTTATCTTCATATTAACAATATCTGTCTCGGCTTTATTGGTAAATAACAACTATTTTACATGAATAATTATAAAATGTATTACTGCATGTTTGATAGGAATTATTACTTCTGATTAGACATAATATTTTAAGGAATTGAAATCCTATTTCATGCAAAGATTAATGGTTTTCAGGGGTAGGGGAGATGTTTTTAATGTTTCTTTGACAACTTCGTCTGTTAGCATGTTTCCTCTGTCCCTCCTTAGAGGAAAACCCGATACTAACGTCAACCTTATAACGCAATCGGTAAGTATCCACGTTTTACAACTTATAGGTCGCAATAATCCGTAGTTTTTTTTTTTTTATTATATTTTTTTTTTTTTGGTGTATCTATTTCCAGGATCATTAGCACCATAATAATCCGTAGTAGTTCAAATTTGTCTCCTCGCTATCCAGCAGGCTCAAACATGGCCTCATATTAACGACATTTGTTACAAAAATTTCTTGTCTCGAGAAAAAGAAGAAGTTCGTTAACCAGCAGAATCCGCATCCGTAACTCTGTTTTTTCGGTGAAGTTTGCGCGAAACAAATCGTAGCGATCACAGTTTTGAGTTTATAGGTTTTCAGTTACACCTTCTACAGATACTTTTACGTGGGTAATCAAATGAAACCATTTTCAATGCCATAACGACAACCGTTTTTTTTTGTTTTTTTTGTGAAAATTGGGGAAACTAGACGTTTCTTAAGAATGTTTGTATTTTTTCTAAGCTGTTTAGATGATTATGCTATAGTGGTATCCTTATTAGAATTTAAATGTATTAAACCGCTAAATAATGAATATGGAGGTATGCTAGGAAATTGTCATAATTTTCAAATCAATTGGCTATGCAACTGAGCTTAATATCGATTTATCCATTGAGTTAGAAGGGAGGGGAGGGAGTCTAAACGATAAAAGTTGAAGCCTAAAATCGGCCATGCCAGTGACAAAAAGCGCGCGAAAAGGTGAATTTTTGAATATTATTGTAAACAAACAATGAAATTAAACGAATTTATGTGTCGTATTCGTATAAATTGACATTCATATATATGTATAAATATAAATCAATTAGAATATGATATATATATTCGTTCAAATTCATTGTTTGTCTACGATCATATTCAGATTCAAATTTTCGCGCGTCACTACTGGTACTTTTGTCACACTGGCATGGCCGATTTCAGACCTACACGTTTTTAGCATTGGGAGATAGATAAAACTCCCTCCACTATCTACTAACTCAATGGATTTATCTGGGTTCAAAGTCATGCTTGCGACTCAATGTTTCTAAAAAATAATGACTTGAAAACTTTCAGATTTGTTGCTTAACTACTACGTATTCATATCTGTCTAACCAGTGTTTGGACAGGTTTTGATCGACAACCCCAATTGTGTTGAAGTGATATCTTCTGCACCTCCACGTGTTGGGCTGTGTACATGTTGAAGAACCTAGTTCGACTATAGTTTACGGCGCATCGACATCTAGGCCATTAGCGCCGAGTTCGACTTTAGTATTGATAGTTTAACCTATTTCAGTATCTACACGCGCCAGGATATCCACATAGGTTGGTCAACAACCCCGTAAGGGACAAAGGTAACCTGTAGAATCTACTAATGACCAAAAGCTTAGCGATTTGATGGCACTTCAAATGAGGCAGCCATTAACGAACACATTTAGCTCTCTAGGGTTAATTCGTTGGTTATTTTGTTATTTGTTTTCATTGTTAATATTTCTATTGGAATTTCAATCATTGAATGATTTCCTCAATTCGGTTCGATGTCCGTCCAATCAGAACGATTCTAAAAAAAACTCTCGAGAGTATTTTCCAATTCTTAATTTGTGGATTTTTTGTCCTTTTATTATTGGTAGAAAATTTGTTATTTGTTTACAAAAGTGATGACTATTCAACCTTCTTTTATCAGGAGGATACAATGAACAACTCCTGCCTGGAATGAGGAATTCTTGTATTTAACGTCGCTTTCATAACTTTAAACTAACATTGACAGTTGGAAAACAGATATTTACAATGGTTGGTTCGATTGAATTTAAAAACATCTGTCACTTAGGAGGACCTGAATTGAAACTTAGTCCTCTGAAAGGTGGTTAGTCCACTCCACAGCAATGACGAGTGTGCTCAAAATAACACACCAAACAGAATAAATATACGAAGGTTAGGTTTTAGCACTTTCCTCCGAAGGAAAGTAGCTATTGAGGTTGGACTCATGACGGAATTTTTGAAAAATTTCTTTAAATCTTTATCGATCCTACCTAGTAGACACCGAAAATGACCCCCGTTAAAATTTATATATATATATATATATATATATATATATATATATATATATATATATATATATGTGTGTGTGTGTGTGTGTGTGTGTTTGTGTGTGTGTGTGTGTCTGTTAACACGATAGCGGCCAGAGTTTTTGATTTTTCGTCACGAAACTTGGTATATAGCATTCAATTAGCAAACGATTGAACGAGTTCGTTAACCACCAAAATCGGTCCACCGGAAGGGGGGGTTTACCCCGAACCCAAAACACTAATTTGACCATTTCAGCCGTAATACTTGTTATATTTCAACGAAACTTGGTATTCGTAGTGGTAATATAGAGAGAAAAGTGAGATATAAAAATGAACTAAATCGGTTCATAAGGAGGGGGGTTTACTCCGGACCGACAATACCAATTCGCCACTACCAGCCGTGATTTTAGGTATTCATAGTGGTAATCTACAGGTAAATAGGTGTTGTAAAAATAAACTAAATCGGTTCATTAGGAGGGGGGGTTTACTCCAGACCCACAATACCAATTCGCCACTACCAACCGTGATTTTTGGTATATTTCGACGAAACTAGGTATTCGTAGTGGTAATCTACAGGTAAATAAGTGTTGTAAAAATAAACTAAATCGGTTCATTAGGAGTGGAGGTTTACTCCGGAACCAAATTACTAATATACTCATACTGGTCGTAATGTCTGCTGTATTGTAACGAAACGCGGTATACGTCGTGGGTAACTCATGAGAAAGAAGTGTCGTAAAAATGAGGTGAATCGGTCAATCGGAAAGGGGGGTTTACTTTGTAATATATTTCAATAGAAAAGCCAGCCAGACATAGGTTCACAAAGGCGCCGCAAGGAGCGCTTTCTACCACTAGAGGGACTGTATCCGGTTCCTGCGTTAGATCAAAATACGATAATATGAGGGTTTTTGTATTTATTACGTAGTGTAGTAGGTACCATGTGTAAACATAACTCTGGAAGCAAATTAATAATTTATCAGTTACTAATTACAAAATTAAAAGAGAACTATTCATGTTTTTATTTTATTTATGAAGGATACTTTAAGCAAATTGTTCTGGAAAGCAGTCTACACTACCCAAATTCTGAGGAAAGTGCTTAGTTATGCAGCTCCTGCGTGACGGACTTTTTTAAATTTCATTTAACCACCTGAATCAGTAATGTAAAGTAAATGTTTTCCTCCTAAATGTGAGCTGTTCTGCAATTTTGCTTTTATTTATTTAAAAGTAACGTCAACTTGTACATATCAGAGATTTTTGGGACAAGTTATCTTCAGGTTATCACCGTTTTCTAGCCAGGTTCGATGTGTATTATTTTTTAAATAGAAAAAGCCACCACCTCCAGGGGGACTCGAACTTACGACCCCTGATTCGGTGTGCTCAGGCCTTAAATGCCATGTTCATCGGTCTTCCTCTTAAATTCATAAAACATCATAATCCTTTGTACTGGATATTATATCGTTGCATGGAAACAAAAATTATTCGAAGGCCTCATGTTGGTCTGGACTGGTGGGTTTCACATAAACCACCATTCCTAATGGACGGATTTTGCTGATTATGAAAATCATCCAATTCTTTGTTACGGAAACAATGTATGCCAAGTTTCCGGACGGAAATACCAATATTTTGGACGATACCGGCTGTATAGGAACTTGTGAATAGAAACTCCATTATTTAAGTAAGTCTATATATATTTTCCGTACTAAGCAGTTTTAAAATTTCTCTTAAGTTCCCTCACTGCTCTTAAGTTAACTTTTGCAACACTCATAAACAAGTTTAAACGATCGGTATATCTTACCCGGATAAGATATCGGGATATCTTATGAATTATTAAATATCACCACTATTTTTTTTAGAGGAAGGAAACTAACTACAAAATATTACCGGTACAAATATTGGTTATTATTATTTTCAATAAAAGTTCTCCAAACTTCCCTGCTATAATAGAGAGTTGTAAGGTTGCTTTGAGACGAATGGAATTCCTTTCAAGGTCCTCGCCTTTTGTGCGGACTACAAAGGATTCTTCCAACCTCCTCATCCTTCGTCCTTTTAACCGCAAGTTTTCTTTACCTACATCCATTCAAACGGAAGTATATTTCTTTTTTCTTTTACCTCCTCATACCATGCGAACCATTTCTGTTTTATAAATATTTCGGGTTTATTTTTTTTTCTAATGATTTGCTTGTTCGTATGGCTGGGAAAAGATTTTGTGGTTAATGCCTTTTTGTTTGGATCTGGATGCCAAAAATCACATGCACGAAAGTGAAAGAACAGGAAATCAATTCAGAAAGCCTAACTGCTAAGGCTGAGTCAATGCTTATTAATTCTTTTGGGATAATAAGCAAACATATTTATGGACTTTAAATGCCGTCATTCCGCCGGTTTTTGATCTTTAGTCTGGAGTAGTCTAGAATTGGATGGATGTGTTTATATCTTACTTACAATTCTGCCATCAAATAATTTTGTTTTTTGCTTAATTTGTTTTACCCTATTAGGACATCTTTAGCAGCTGTTCCAAAAGGGAATCATACCCGCAATGAGGGGTTTTTGGTGGGTGAGAATCCCACACACTGGGAGATGGCATGAGGCAATCCTCCTGAATGCCTTTTAGGTTTTACCCTCATTGGAAAAAAATATTAAGGATATTTATAAATAATGAATTTAGAAACATTATAAAATAAATAAATAAATTTAAATCAAAATATATTTCTTGTCTGGAATAAACAATATGTTGTTTGTACCCTACTTCGCCCAGGGAGTTGATATGAGATTGTGTGATAGTTGGAAAAAAAGGATAGCATTTTTTATTGGAAATATTTTGTAACTACAATAACTCTTTTTAAAATAGACTACGTCATTATAAACACACTTTACATTTTTTTATCCGTAGTAAATATATATAAATCAGTGTTGGGCAAAAATTATTCAGAATGATGAATAATGATTAATGAATAAATGTATTATTTCATTCATGAATGAAGAATAATTACTTTTATTCATTATTCGTTATTCTGTGAATGAAGTTTATGTTTTATTCACATATTATTCGAATGATCATTCAGAATAAACATGTTTTAGTGAATAACGATAGATTTATTATAATGTTGGCAGCCAGAAATACGTATATATATATATGCGTGTTTGAGTAGGATTATTCAGTAGACCAACTAGAAATAAATAATAATGAATGATGAATAACGAATAATTCTGTGAATAATTCATGATGTACTGTGTGAATAATTCATGATGTACTGTGTGAATAAGATAATTCAGTGAATTATTCATCATTCACTAAAAATTTATTCGAATGATCATTCGAACAATGCCCAACACTGATATAAATGTTGTGAATTTCCTAGTCGAAAGCAAGCTACGTATAGTTGACAGTGAGAAAAGCAGAAGTCTTTGAGATTGTTGCCGCAATATTTAAAGGTATGTCTGTGCGGATTGTTAATTGTAAAATTATAAACTCATTTGATCGGAAATTGCAGTTTTTTAAAAACAAATCGGAATGGCAGTTCAGTAGAGATCAATGATATTTTGGGTATAAATAACAAGGTGTGTCCTTTGTCCTTTCCAGTCATAAGTTCTGCTTTAATGATGTTATTCAAATCCACGAAAGATCATGCTTAATACAGGGTGTCCTGCATTCAGAATTCATAACTTTAAGGGTTTATTATGCACCTCATTTGTAGTTAAGTGACGCAGAAATAAGCGTTCTATCTGTACATATTGCAGAGCTGCTCAAACCTTTGTCTATTTTCAAAACTATTGTTGTTTTTTACTAAAAACTGTGTGTTTAGGATTTTAAAATTATGTAGATTTTAGATTAAATAACAACCACATTTTTACAATGTACATTACATTTCCAATAAGAAACACCCGTTATGGAAATATTACCATGTGAATTAGGAGCTCTATTAAAACTTGTTACATTATTCAATCTTTTCTTAATCAGCTATTTTTAGACTTAGAGGTTTGACTCCCCTCAAAAGTTGCATTATTTAATAAGCTGTAAAATAATACCTCGTTGTTTTAGTAAAAAAAAATTATTTTAATCCTTTTTTTTCTGGTTTCATATTCAGAACCCAAAAATGTGCTATAGCGTGAAAAGCCACTTTCAACACATTCTTTAATTTCACAAGATAACGGTGAATGGTTCCTACACTAAATGACGTGTATAACACAAGTCCATCTACCAAATATTAACTCACTTTGGTTTGTAACGGATGGTTGCCCAGCTGACAATGGAAGAATGGTGACGGAATGGCTGAACACTGAATTGCCTTACTGTTGGATTGGCCGCTATGGACCAGTTTGTTAGCCTCCTAGAATCCCTGATCTGACTCCTCTAGATTTCCGTGTATGAGGAAAATTGATGGGCAGAGTGTAGTCAGAGCACGTGAGGACGAAGGAGGAACTCATCAACAGGATCCAGGAGGAGGGCTCATGAGAACTCAAAGACAAGACGTCCTCCGTAATGTGGACTCAGTTAGACGTCGAGCTTATATTTGTTTTCACATCAGCTAGATTATCACCGGAAAAGGGCAATTCACCACAAGTTGAATTCGAAGCAGCTTTACTATGATGTTTTCTTGATACATGCTAAAAACGGAATAACAGGGGCCATTGGCTCACCATCTAACTTGAAACTATGGTGAACACTCTACCTATATTTGAGGCCTCTATCAGCGAGCCTATCGCTGGACACGACTACCCATCTCAGGCCGTAAATGAATCAATCTTCTCAAAGTTCTCTTCTCCGTTTGCTGCTAGTGAACGTTCGACTTCCTGAATCAAAATATATTGGACGAAGTATCTACATTTGTGAGCGAGAACTCTTATCAGCAAGCTTATCGTCCGAAAGCTACAACCTACCTCAGGCTGGACTAGAATCAGCAACGAGACCAATGTTTCCCAGTGTTGTGGCAACCATTCAAAGCCCGCGAAACCCACAGCTAGTGAATACCATGACAGAGAACCTTGGACCCGTAGCCAACCTACACGACTCCATGCCGTCATCTCTCTAGGTGGATGCGTTGGGATCAACACTTCTCCTTCTTCCTTTTATATCCTTGCCTTGATTCGTCCTTCCGTATCTCCTTAGTCATCTCTCGTCCATTCACTCATATTCGGCCTTAGACCCGCGCTGGGCAAATATTTTAACACCTCTCTTTATAATTCAGAATATTTATTTAAATCTGACAAGCAAAGTTAACGCGCTTGATAAAGCTCTGACTTTAGGCTCCTGAATCCACTGTGCATTTCTTGGTCATTTTCACTCCTTTACGTCGTATCACAAGTGGTTTGCCATCCAAGGGACCATTCCCGAAGTTCCTTTACTTCGCACATCGGGGAACTACATCAATTCCGTTAACTTTATATTATTGCCTTGCACAGAAATATTGATAGTGCGTTACCCGAATTGAGAAAAATATGTCACTCTAGAAAATTCATCTTTGTGGAAAGCAGAAGAGAGGATAATTCTAGGTGGATGATTGAAGATAAACCCGATTTTTCATTCCAGGTAAATTGCAATTATTCCTTTCAGGCCTATTTTGGCGAAATTGGACTCTTTCTTCCATTTAATGTCTGTTTAATTCAGATAAATTCTTTTATAATTCATATCAACATTGTATATAAAAATGTTTCTTTTGATTCCTTGATATAACAATCTTGCAAAGTTTAAATGTTACACTCTCTCTCTCTGACAATTACTCTTCATTTCGCAGCTTCTGTGGCGCGGGACGAACTTTTTTTTTTTTTCCCACTGCGCCTTGCGTTACTAATTTTACATTAGATAGTTTAGATGAAAGTGAAGTTAGCGCGTAGTTTTTCAGCATGTGAACGCAACAATATAGTTTGCTAACGAAGGCTGGATAAACTATAATTTTTTGTTTAGCATTTTGGAATTGATTGTATGCCTTGGAAATATCGCCTTTAATCTAGTTTGTGCAAATTATGCAGGAAAAAATCGTTCGCGTGGTCTTATTCTGCTTAACGGACTTGACCTCTCTCTATAGATGAAGTGTTTTAGTGTAAAGATTTTCATCAAAATTGTGCAATTTTTACAGATGATATAGCGCGACCAGTCATCTCTCTCTCTCTCTCTCTCTCTCTCTCTCTCTCTCTCTCTCTCTCTCTCTCTCTCTCTCTCTCTCTCTCTCTCTCTCTCTCTCTCTCTCTCTCTCTCTCTCTCTCTCTCTCTCTCTCTCTCTCTCTCTCTCTCTCTCTCTCTCTCTCTCTCACTCTCTCTCTCTCTATCTATCGATCTATCTATCTCCCCCCCCCCCTCTCTCTCTTCCTTCTCTCCCTCTCTCTCAGACATACATTTCTATATGATTTCCTCAGTCAGAGAAACGATGCTTCGGAATTTAGAAGTGATAGTGTTTATTTGAGGTTTGCCAAATTACACCAGCGTTAAAAAAAACATCAAACCCCAGAGAAATAGTTCAATGGATTATCTTATGAATTTTATAGGTTTAAACCTTGATCTACAAATCATTTCCAAAGTAGACAACAAAACTTGGATTTTGTGATCTCTTGAAGTAGATATGATATCATTATTACTGTACTATGTTTATGATATATGCATACAAAAAATGTCATATGCATATTCATATTTAAACAAAACGACGTTCAAATGCAAATCCTCTCTCGGTTTAGTTGAACTAATACAAGAGGAAGCAGAGACTACAATCTGTTGAACAATGCTAATGGAGCAATGTCACCTTGAACGGTCTGCGTTACACCAATAGCAGCATAGAATACTGCTGTGTATTGCTTACATGTAGCAACTAGTTATCTTGTTAACATTTATTTACAGGGATTTGGTTACATCTTATCCTGATTGTACCTGTATTTACAGCACCGCTTCGTGACATTTTCTACTCCTCGTAGACTAGAGATATTTTAATTGAGCTGTATAAAATAAAGTGACATTGGGGTATTTACATACAGGCTGTGTTTATTCATTATGTTACACGGTGCTTGGGTGCAATGTTATTTTATAATAAATGTTCTAAGGAAAGTTTATTCTTCCAACGTTGGTTCAATGTTCAACCTACCAAGTTACCATGTCTATAAATACTTAATTTATGACCAATTTAGTTATTTTTCTTTCTCTATTCCTTTCTCTCTTTAGTTTTATCCTGCTTCTTCTCTGTAGAGCAAATTCCGCTTTTCAGGTCAGTCCAGTCGATGATGTAATCTGGCGACGATCGTCGAAAAATAATCGGGACTCATATGTCACGAATATATCGGTCATTAAATCTATACATACATATATATATATATATATATATATATATATATATATATATACATATATATATACTGTCTGTTCGCGCTGAACCGTATATGTACATACCTAACACGATTTTGTAGTCTATTTCCGCCAAAAAGGAACACTGTTTTTGTGCGATATTAAGACAGAAAATATTGTAAAGCCAACACATTTTCTGATTTTTTAGCGAATCGCTGAACCTCCTTTTAAATAAATAATTTTTACTGTTAAGAAGAATGGAAAAATAGAATTTTCGTTTGGCGAACTCCAAATTGACGGTGTTACTGGAAATGGTTTTAACAAATTTCGCGTCTATCCAAACTTTTTTTTTTTTCATAATTCAACGTTTATTAAAATCTGCCCAAATAATAAAGTACATTGGTTATCCATCCAAACTAATATATAATAAATCTCTAAAAAAATAGTGTGTATGCAATTAAAATAATTAAAAATAATATAAAAAAATAAAGTAAATATATTTAAAAAATAAATTAATAAATAAAATTAAAAAAAAGATTAAAAAAATAGAAAGTGTATACATATATTAAAAAATGATAAAAGCACAAACATACACGTTAAGTAAATATATATTCAAAAAAATTATATATTAAAAATAAAAAAACTAAAAAAAAAAACACTTATTTAACAAAAATGTAAAAAAGATAAAAATGCAAAATTGTAAGTGTATATGATTATGTTAATACATTTTATACAACCACTGTTCATAAATGTGTAGTTTTAATTAAAATTAAGGCGTAATTTTTTTTTTTTTTTTTTTTTTTTTCTTTTACGGCGCATCGACATAATTCTTGGCCATTAGCGCCGAAATCCAGGGTGCAGCCAGGAATTTTCTCAGCGAGCCCTGAGATGAGAAAATATCTGGCGCCGGTGGGGATCGAACCCACCATCTCCCGCATTAAGGCTTAATATATCTAATACCAATACTAAGGCGGCTATCACTGCAGTTTGTTTGCAGATTGTTAAATTTTAAAATCTTCATTGTCAACAATTCATTGGGAGTTACTCTACTAAACCTAACGACTGGTTAAGTTTTCACCATTTTGTTTTATGTTTATTGGTATACTTTCTAAGGGTAAATCCGCAGCTAAGACGGTCTAGTTGATAGAGAACCAGAATTCCATGGTTCTGGTTTCACAGTGTCTGCCCTGAACCCAGAATAAGTCATACTCTACTTGGTACACCTCCACGGAGGACTGCATCCAGGCCGATCTGGCTGCTTTCCAGACAACGATAGCCATCTTTTGGGTCCTTTGTGAGTATTCACCAAACTGTGAAGATTAACGAGGAACTAAAGTATCAAGAGCGAAGTTTTCAAAAAGGTTTGAAAAACGGCGAATCGTAAGAATAAGAATTATACATATAGCAGGATCAAATATTCAGCAGTTTAGTCAGCCCTCATTCCAAATGGGCTGCGTTTCGTAAGAGGTTCGTTAATATGAAAGTCATACACTACAAGACGGTAATCAAGTCAGAAACCTATGTGAAGTTGAAACGTTAATGCTCAAGAGAAAATCTGAATTAGACCAATTTCAGGAATAAAAAAAGAACATTTTTGGCTTATTGGCCAATCAAGTTGAATTTTTTTTACTTTGGAACCAAATCAAATTTCTAATTTCACTGTATTATTCTCTATAAACAACAGGTTACATCTTCAAATGATAATAAAAAAAAAAAATCTGTTGCTAAACATAATTTGTTGTTTTCTTTATTTTTGTTTATGTGCAAAAAACTTCCATGTTATCATTGCCCAATGTGTTGATGTTAAATGCTACCCGGCGTTAGTACACGCAAATTAAAGAAATATTTGTATGCCTTAATTTAAGAAATATTCAACGTAATTGTCATTTAAGGACTTTAATATTAGTGCTTCATAAAAGAGGTCATTGTTCTCTAAAATATATATAAATCAGGTGTCTGTCTGTCTGTTTGTTCCTTATACAAATCCACACCGTTCGCCCGATTTTGCCCAAACACGTCACGCAGGTAGATCTTCATCCGTCGAGTGTCGTAGGCTAGGTCAAAATCGTCTAACAGCTGTGTGTCTGTCTGTTTGTTCCTTATACAAATCCACACTGTTTGTCCGATTTTGACCTAACTTGGCACACAGGTGGGTGTTGATGCGTCAAGTCTCATATGCTATGTTAAAATCGTCTAGGACTCACAGGCACGGGTTCCGAACTGTGAACCCTAACAGTTACAAATTTGCGTCATTAGATTTTAATATTACTTCTTTGGTTCACTGACATACAGAAACGCATTGAAAACCAGTGGTACGATGTATGGCACAGGAAAAGAGACAACAAACTACGTGAAATCAAATCTACAATTACCAACTGGCCCTCGAGCAACTGAAGTACAAGAAGAGAAGAAGTAGTACTGACACGCTTACGGATTGGACACACACTCATTCCTAATGACCAGAGAACAAGCACCGATTTGCCCAATATGTAACAAGTTTTTAACTATTAAACACTTACTAACGGACTGCTTAAGACTTAACTCATTTTCCCTCCCAGCCAATCTATCAGAGTTGTTAGCAGAAGGAAGCTAATTTATAGATTTTGTTTTTCGATACTTATGGAAAGTTGGTCTATTTGAAGAAATATGATCTACACGTATATATGTATAAGTGCTTATTTGTTTTTGTATGTGTATGCATGTACATGTATTTTTTTTCCGCCTACTGATATGTATTTTATTGTTTCTATTTACATCCTTTTACCATAAATATATAGGTATTTATATATTTATGGTAATAATGAACTATGAATTCAAATTGATAATGTATATATTGTAAGTCTGTAATTGTATTTACTGACTGCCCCATCTGCCTCTGTATGTTTGTACCTTTTTATCGTAAACGCATTTTTTTTTTTTTTTTTTTTCTACGGCGCATCTACATTTAGGTCATTAGCGCCGACATCCAGGGTGCAGCGAGGAACTTTACCAGCGAGCCGTGGGATGATAAAATTCCTGCCGGAGGTTGGGAATTGAACCCACCATCTCCCGCTTATGAATCCAAGGCGCTAGCCATTAGACCACGGGAGACCCCCGTAAACGCATATTGTACTCAAAAATTATGGTTTATTGTTTAATTTGTTAATTTCTTCACAATTGTTCAGTATTGTTTACTGTTATTTAAGTGTTTAGTGATGAATTGCCTTTGTCGCGGTCTCACTGATGTATAAATAAATAAATTTCGCTTCTAATTTATTTTAGCTTTTCGAGATGCAGAAAATAGGTTTAGCATGGCACGCCGGGTAAGAGCTAGTGTGTATATATACATCATAAAACGAATTACCTTATGTTCATTAGAGAAAGAGTGTGCACCTTATTCGGCCTTATTAAGGCGGCTTGAGCTTAAAACTTTCTTAATTCCCTTTTCTCGAGGACTTTAATAAGTAAAAATCAAGGAAGGGGGATGTAATTTTCTGCTTCATTCAACCTTAAACTAGAATTATAATCATGATAAATCGATTTGTTTTCTTTAGCGCCCTTAAAATTATATTTGACTTCAGATGAAGTATATCTAATTATAAGTAAAGGTTTCTGCTTTTGTGTAAAAAAAAAAAGAAAAAAGAAAAATGAAACGGTTTGAATGCGGGCAATAATTTCCAAAATCTTTTCACCAAATATATTTCCTATAGCTAGTAATCTCTTCGCACGACGTCTACCTAGACACTCACATGTATGTGTGATTATGAGTGTGTGTGTGTGATCGTGTATATTAGTGACGGAATATTGATATTTTATTTTTAACGTGGGTATATTGTATTTCTGAGGATGAGACCAATAATGTGTAAACTATGACGGGTAGACTTTACGAATGAGTTATGCTTCCCCACCCCTAAAATCAATCCGATCTCTACAAAACGGTATACCAAAATTACAGGGGACTCGATGAAATACAAATTTCATAACCCGACGGGAGAAGGCGCATATATTTATTTAAAATTTTACATGGAGGCATTAGGGACATCATGTTTCGCAACGTACTGAATAAAAACAATGTTTGAGCCTTATAGCAAACTTAATTACAAGTAAACCCAAGGGTTTTTAATGTTGAACTTATACTTACATACGAATCTTCAACCTATATCCAGATATTTGTACAAAAGTAATTTTGTCTGCTAATATAATTTTTTTTGTAATACATACTTTTTCCTATCCGTAGCCCAAATGTATATATCCTATGTACCAGGCTGTACCGTATGAAATGTCAGTTTTGTTTACTTTGCGACTTAATCCTTTCCCTTTTTTATTTCATTATTTACAAACATCATTGTTATTCATATAGAATTAAAGCTCTTTTATTCCTATTATTTAATCAGTAACTTGGGTACTGTATTGTGAAAATGATCCTCTGAGAAAAAAATAAAACTTAAATTATGACTTCATCGGAAATCCGTATTATTTTTCGTTATGAATTTAAGCTCGGTCATAGCGCTGCTGAGGCGTGTATGAAAAGTAGACCACCAGGGAATGTTCACCAGGGAATGGTGAATGAACGAACTGTTTACCGGTGGTTTTCCAGGTTTCCAAGTGGAAATTTTGACCTTGACAACGAGGAGCGAGGAAGGCCAGAAACCAAGCTTGACAATGACCACCTGAAAGAAAGGGTTGAACCTTGTCCCTCAAAAAGCACTTGGGAATATGTCAAAGAACACGGAGTAGGAGCCACGACAGTTTCAAGAAATTTGAAGGAAATCGGCAAGTCCAAAACTGACATTTCATACGGTACAGCCTGTGTGTTTTTACTGAGTGGGAGCAGACAGATTATAAATGGAAACCAATAAGAAAAAATAAAGATGATAAAGGAGGAACGAGGTCTATATAATTATATAAATAAAACGATATATATATATATATATATATATATATATATATATATATGTATATATATATATATATATATATATATGTGCAAACAATTGCTAGTAATGTGTTCGTACTTAGTGGACCGGACTGTTGGGCGGTATGATATGTTTAATTCAATTTTAATTTGTAAAATGTGGTGGGGTCGTTAACTAAATAACTTAAACCACCAAAAGGTTGATTCGAACCCGATTTTTCTCCGTGGAAGTCGGACATACTACCAACGGATCGCTAAAGTTCTATTCTGAAGATGAACCACACCCAAATATTTCAGAACTATTCTCTTATCACACTTATCAAACAAAAACCTATAAAACTTAATAATCCCAGCGACTGATATAGAAAATCCGTAGATTATGTAATGCAGTTATTCAATGCTAATTTGAATCCGGAATGCATTAGCTCAAAATGCTGATAAATATTTATGGAATCTATTTGACTAGTGATCAGGACTATTATTGGTGGTATAATCACCAAATAGAGCTACAACAATCACTCAGCTATATTATGGTAATATTCTTATCTTCGTGGACGGCGGAAGGTCAACAAATAAAATCTTCAACACTCAGTATCACCAACTTTATTTCATCCCTACATGTTTCACACCTTTTTATTGGTGCCTCTTCAGGGGAAAAAATTACAAAAATAAAACTTACAGCCTACACCTGAGGAGGATAACCTTCCACCAGTACGGCCACGTCTAGAATGATCTTGGTCTGAAAGAATTCAATATGGCGAAAAATAAACAGCTGATCGATAATCGATATGTCATACCTTTAAAAATGTTTAAAAATGAATTTCCAGAAGAAATATAGTCCTAACAATTTAAAACCATCTTCCCTCCTGGGGAAAGGTGGGAAGATGGTTTTAAATTGTTAGGACTACATTTCTTCTGGAAATTCATTTTTAAACATTTTTAAAGGTATGACATATCGATTATCGATCAGCTGTTTATTTTTCGCCATATTGAATTCTTTCAGACCATGATCATTCTAGACGTGGCCATACTGGTGGAAGGTTATCCTCCTCAGGTGTAGGCTGTAAGTTTTATTTTTGTAATTTTTTCCCCTGAAGAGGCACCAATAAAGGTGTGAAACATGTAGGGATGAAATAAAGTTGGTGATACTGAGTGTTGAAGATTTTATTTGTTGACCTTCCGCCGTCCACGAAGATAAGAATATTTAGAAAAGGGTCAGTTGAAGAATAATTATTATGGTAATAGTCACACTCGCTTTATTAGCGACCAGCAAAGAAATAGCACCAAATCTATAAAGCCATATTTTTTCTTAAATCCAGTTCTTTCTTAAATTGGAACATTTAAAAACATTTACTTTTATCCAATAATTCCAATACTCATTTGTTTGGAGAGCTTATAATAGAAAATCAACTTTAATTTAACTTAGTATATTTATTTATGAGTATCCGCTACCGAAGCTATCCCCTTAATAGAATTATTATACCCCAAAAAACTAACGTTGAAAAAAAGGCCAAGTTCCTGGCCCTCCCAAAAATAGTTTTCCTGTGAAAGATATGATATCATAGTATTGAACCAAGTTTTAGGCTCTTAATACCTTGTCAAGAACCTAATAAGACACTCACACTTATTTGAGCAATTCCAACTTGACCAATTTTCGTTAACTTACTGAAGGTCGTGGCAGTGGATTTTTTTATATACGCCCCTGCCCAAATAAGTACAATTACGTCTGGTCTCGGAAAAGAAGAATCGCCATTAGTTGTTGGATACAACAATGCCATGAAAAATGTTTTCAGAATAGGTAAATAGATCAATTTTACGACGTTCCTGACTTCTGCCCACGCCTTCTCTGTTTCGTGTTCCATTGAATAACCAGGAAGGTGGTAATTATATAAAAATGGGGGTATATAGAATATCATTTTGGGGGGGGGAGATCATTTGGGGGTATAGAATACTAAGGGTCTAGAACTTGGAATAGTTAGCCAGTTAAAATGCACATCTAAGAAAAAAATATTTGTTGTGAACTAATTTAACTATTTAATTTATTTTTAAGGTTTTTATGACACATTTTTACCGATTCCAGGGGGGGCTGCAGGCCCCTTTATATAAGCCTATGATATAAAAACAGGATGTTTTTTAGGTCCCCCACCAGCAACAGATTGAGTTGTTGGTTAGCCAACACACTAAAATAAGTAACTGATCCCCTAGCGACTGGACATGCGAGTCCCCAAGTAACCAGTTACTAACCAGTCACTAACGAGTAGAATCGTGTGTGGTGTCCCATTTAATTACATAGGTAGTGATTCAGAGTAAAATGTTAAGTAATCTCCGTGTGCGTATAGAGAGGGCGATGGATAAGAGAACGCCGGATAAGGGAGAGTCTACTTTATATATATTCTTCTTTAGAAAAGCCCTTTATGTTAAATTAGTTAATTGAGCTCTAAGTAACAGTTATTAACCGATAATGGTTTTTTTTTTTTTATTTCCCCGACTTGTTTCTTGACATTGTTGGCCTTAAGTGGGGGGGGGGGGGTTAAGAGGGTATATATGAGCAGAACTTCTCTGTATGATGTTTAGTTTTTGACGGATCCTTTGGGATAGATTTTTAAGTAGTGTCCTTTTAAATAATGAGCATTCGCGGCACGTTCGAAAATGCAAGAGATTGCATAAGACCATAGAGAAGAATGTGTTCGTCGAATGGATTTCCAACCTCTTTGCATTAGATTCCGAGAAGTAGAATGTGCACTTCGCTATATGCTACCTTCTTGGAAGTATGGCGGCCTCACTTTCTCCAGATCTTCCAAGGCAATCATAAACAATAGGCGTGTGCTTTCTGGGGAAGAGTTGAGCTAACACATTTCTTGCACGTACCATTACAGTCTGTTCAGATAGACGGAAATGTAGAATTCCGCATGCGCGAAATATTGAAGGAAATATTTCCTAAATATTCGCTAATTACTATTTCCCATTTTATGAAAAATCGCTATATATGAAATACTACAAAAACTGATTATTTTTCATTGAGAGGAGATCGTTGACCGTTGATGATGCAAGGTAGGGATTGTCGGGGTTCGGTCACTGCTACTTAATAAAACTACATTTTACAAATGAAAATGGTTTTATTGATGCCGACGTTTCGGCTTGAGATTCAAGCCTTCATCAGGGCTGTACTACTTGTTTTTACAGCCCTGATGAAGGCTTGAATCTCAAGCCGAAACGTCGGCATCAATAAAACCGCTTTCACTGTAAAATGTAGTTTTATTAAAAAGTAGTGACCGAACCCCGACAATCCCTACCTCTGATTATTTTTCGTTTTAGATTAGGGAAGGCTTTGAGAGGTCAGGGAAGATATAGTGTTAATATTTATCAATACTTAGCTAAAGCTCAGGTTAACCTGCTAGTGGTAAGGTCAACACAGAGAGAATTTGTAAGGACAATTTTCTGAACCGGAAATATAGGCCACACCCTTTTCCTCCAGCTTTACCATCTATATGACCATGTAACACTTTTTACGAATTTACGACCAGTGTGAGACCAGATAACCTATTTATCCTGATACATTTTTAAAAGTTTGGTTTCCTTTTTCTTTTCTGGTCTGTTTTTTTTTCGTTCAGTCCAGATTTGTTTTGATCTTTGTTTTATGATTTTATACTTGATTATATTTACTTTTTATTTTTATATTTTGTGTATGCATTTATTTTTTATTGTTTTCCTTTTATACTCACCCCATTTTCATTTCATTATATATATTTGTCTTTATTGAACAGTTTACTGTATTTTCGAATTATACACCCCCCTCTATATAGTATCATTATTGCTCCTCCCCCCCTCGTTCCCTTCTTGCTCCAGTATTCTACAATCCCAACATAGTCACTCTCTTCTTGGTATTAATATGTACGTATGTATTATTTAATGTTTTGTAAATAGCGTTAGAGTTTGTTTTTTGTTTTACTTTTCCATGTAACTTTTTATTTTATTTTTATATGCGACTATGTATATTTATATGTTATTCCTATAGACAAAGTCCCTGAATAAATTATTTTTCTACACTCATTTATTCAACGTTACACTTTAAATTGTTCTCGGCCTTAACCTGGTTTAAAATGTGACTTAGCTGTTATTAAAAGATTAGAAGCTAGTGATAATGACCAGTGTATCCGAAGCAAAATCATTAAAAAAAAAAAAAAAAAAAAAAAAAAAAAAAAAAAAAAATGCATTGGAGAGTGCGTTCATAAATGATAATGAGTGAATTTGCTATTCTGCCAAGTGATGGATATAAGGGAGGGATTGTGTCAGGATCGGAGCTGCATCTAAGTGTTCCTGCGCTTAGTGTTCTGAAAGCAGATGTCTTGGGAATCCCTCGCTCATCTATAGGCATCGTATGGCCTCATAGGGCTTTCACCTCTATCTCTGGAAACATCATCAAGCTATCTTAAGCTAGTAGTGTCCTAACTCACGAGACTGCGAATAAGCCACACATGCATAACTCATGAAAACATAACCAATAAGAATTAAAGACCATCGTGTCAGATCTGCAATACGGAACTAATAGTCAAACATATACAACAGACTGCGTTGTTAAGACGAACTTACAAGGGGAGTATACAGGTCACTGATCGGGTCCATTTTTTTCTGGTGATTCTGTATCGAAAAATAGTCCGAGCGTTTCGTCCAATGTGTCTTAGGGGGCACCTACACTGAACCCGTTCCGAACCGATCCAATAGCCACCGACTGTCGGAAGAAAAAAAAAAACACGTGCATCTCAATGGAGGTGCCTACATTGGTCCCAACCCGACCCGATCGATTATTCTCGACCGATTTCGGACCGACGAAGCAAAATGGCGACAACCCGCACATTGTGTTTCAAAAAGGTCTACAGGCTCTAAATCTTAAACGAATTCAATGCATTTTTTTAAAAATCAAGGGAATTAAAATTTAGAACAACTTTCTCAAATCAAATTTTTGTTTTTTGTTTCCCTTGTTTATTAAATTGCATGGAAAGATGTTTTTAACCATCCAACGTCTATAACCTTCCAATGTTTATAACCTTCCAATGCTTATAACCTTCTAGTTACCTTTCATATAAATCATTTTAAAATATGAATACCAATACTTCTCTTACCTCCAACATTCAACCTAATCGAAGGTTTCTAGGCTTATTAGGTGGTATTTCTTAAATTAATCACTCATTTTCACTTCACTACGAGGTCATTACTGACGAGCAGTGACTAAATCGGACCGGATCGGGTCGAGACCAGTTTCGATCAAACTAAATCGGATCTGATCGGATCGGGAGAAATACGAGTCGAATGTAGGTGCAGCCTTTGGAGCTGAAAAATAAAATAAAATAGGTTGAAAATACTTTATTTTATATCTCGAGTTTTAAAAATGATATCGATATTGTTCTTTCGCCAATTCATTTGTTCTAGAGAGTAGATTAAAGGGAAAATACAATAATTTATATTTTGTCAAATAAATATTGAAATATGTTTGAGTTACGTTTTCAAGTAAACTAGAATTATAATTTTTTCAAACTAAAAATAGCTGCAGATTTAAAACCAGCACCCCAAGGAACCCTAATGTCATCGAAAAAAAAATAATAAGTTTTCGCAGCCCGGAAGAGGCTATAAAACACGTAAGCGAAAAATTTACGTGAAGTTTTGAAATGCAGTATCTCGTCTTGACGCAAACACATAATTGTGAATTATTGCTACAGATACCCACTTTATTGTATTATTTTAGTATTCTATATTTTTTTTAAAAAAATGTATCTAAATATATGTTATTGTTTTCAGGTATGTACCAAGTTTCTCCTTCTGGAATACCACAGAAACGTAGGTAATTTATTTATTATGTACAA
Organism: Gonocerus acuteangulatus; assembly: GCA_946811695.1. Taxonomy (NCBI): domain Eukaryota; kingdom Metazoa; phylum Arthropoda; class Insecta; order Hemiptera; family Coreidae; genus Gonocerus; species Gonocerus acuteangulatus. The sequence continues at coordinate 24,494,122 of OX328127.1, forward strand.
TTACATTCAATAAAAAAAAAAAAAAATCTGTTTGTATAATATGCGGTGATGTATACACATTGATAGTTTCAACATCGCAAGATAATTTACAGAATATCTACATTTTTTGCTATTGCGAAACTGAAACTACATTGATAAAAATACATAGAAACTATGCAAGAAGTTTTCATAATTTCCATTATTTATTAAGAAGTTATACATAATAAATAAATCTGAAATAATTTAATTGAACATAAACCAATGATTTAACATTTTTATGTGAGCTATTGTAGTTTAAAGGAATAAAAAGTTATTGTTAGTGTTAGAATCTCCTAAATGTTTTTAATTTAAAAGGAAATTCTTTCTTTGCAAGAGAATTATTTCTTGCATTTCTTTTTATACTTTTTTGCTGGAGAAAGAGCTTAAATTGGTTTTTCTCAGTCCTGCAGAGAATTCTTCTTCCACACAAAGCTCTTATTAAACTTCCAACAGAAGCAGAATATTTATACTCTTTCTTAAACCACTAACATAAATAAAAAAAAGTAGTACCTTGTACTAAATAAATTAATTGTGGTCATAGTATGTTTAGGAGTTTTTTTAGACACTCCTATAAATTACGTATTAATTGCAAAACGTTTTCTGTTTATTTTAAACGTTGTCTTGCTTGAGAGTCCAGATGGACTTATGGACTAGAACTCTGGGGTTCCACTAAACCTTCCAATTCCTCCTGAAAACAAACAATTCAGTCCAAAATCCTTGGAAAAATATTCGAACCTATACGTCTCGAACCTAACCCTGCATAATGACTTCAATATCCCCTTTATCCAATCCCTGGCCAAATCAGTCTATCAGAAGTTCCATTTCAATCTCCCTGGCTATCCAAATCCTTTCATAAACTCTCTATCCTCCTTCCAAAATCCACAAAATCCTCATAAAAGACTGAAGCGGAGGTGGCCTAGAGACAATTTGCTTTAACATCTGCAATGCGCAAAATTTCTACAGTGGTTTTAATTTTCTTTTAAAAATGTATTAGTCTTGTGGGTTATGTAATTGTACATAATCTCACATCATGCCTCACTAAGTCATTGTAACAAAAAATTATCAATAATAATAATAATATTAAATTATATGGAGCTCCTGGAAGATGGACTATTTATTTTATATATTTTCCTCAATTATTGTAGTTTTTAGATTACTTATGCTTATTATTTCAAAAAGTAATAGAATGGACGTTTTTGTATTTCATGATTATTGGATTTACATTTTAATATTAAACGTAGCACCATATTCTTTCTTATGAGAGTTGTGCGTATCTCCCTAAGTGTTCTTACCTCCATAAACTCTTTCTGATGAGACATATCTCCGCGGCTAGAATAAAACCATAACTACTTGTACCATATGTTGGAGATGGAGGAGACCTGAAGGATAGGGGCGGGTGGAATAATACATCGGAGAAGATGGTGATTAGGTGAATGTGGTGACCATATGTTGTGCTGTCGGTGGTCAGGACTGGGTCATCACTCACGCTGTTCAGGTATGCATGGGATTCCTAGGCCGCAGTCATCAGTTCTAACATTAGGATGTCTTGTGGGATCATTGTTCTTATGTGTTAGTGATGGAGGCTGTTAGAATTCAGCTTAGAGATTACTGATTTCTCTGAAAAATAACGAAAATGTGTGGAGTTGTTCAACTAGTAAATAAATTAAAAATATAGATTACGTTTTGTTTCCCATCTTATATAGAGGAAAGCCACTTATGCCGAGGGAGATAGTGTCTTCAGTACTATGGTCCGGCCACCTGATTTATAAAATGTACTGACGTATCATATCACTATAACGTATTATAATATCTCTGTAATATATTACACCATTTGCATAATGTTTTTATATATACAATTTTTAAAAGGTAGTTTTGTATTATCATGATACATTCCTATAGATTACATCGCCAAAAGTTGAACAACTCTTAATAAATAACTATATTAAAAAAACCCGATTGCGACCCCCAGACAACGACACTAGGATATAAAATTCTGAATTCAGACTCTTCGATTGAACATGAGTCAAGACCTTTACCTGAGACTAACTCACCCCCCCCCCCCTATATATATATATATATATATATATATATATATATATATATATATATATACATCATCATTTCGCGCTGAAATATGTAAAAAATGATTTATCTAAAAAAAATCGTCGTCCTGTAGAACACACCCACCGGAAAATAATCGTAGCGTTTCACCAAAAAATCCCAATATTTAGATATTTTTACATTTTTTGAGAAAAGTGGATATCTTACATGCTTCCATTGAGGTACTCAAAATCGATGGATTAAGTTGACATTTTTCCAGAAATTTGACATTTATTCCGACTGAGAAATATATATTTTAACTCGTAGGCCTTCACGGTCCAACTCAACACAAACATTATAGTCTTCTGGTATTGACCGTGTCACAAGCTTCTTTACCGAGGTTTCGCTAGTCATATTACCCCTCTTCCTCAGGTTTAAGTCTGAGAATGAAGAGGTTCTTCTGGTCCAGCAGTCTAAATATCTGTCTTCGTGCCCTGAAACACTTTCTGATAAAACAGATATATTCTGTTTACGTTTAGGGAAGATAAAGTATTGGGGAGAATAATTAAATAACAGGTATTAGCAGCTATTGTATTTTCTTATACTTTCATAATAATCCCCACATTGAGTGGTGGATGGTGACCCTTCTAAATTTAAATAAATTTTCTACCGAATAGGTTTAGCGTTATGTTTAAACACCAACAAAATAGAAGAAAACTGTGCTTAATGTTTCTTAAGTGTTTTTGTTCTGTTGAAGGCGAAATATTGGGAGTGTCCATTGTAAAGTTTCTGAATTAAAACACAATATAGTGACGAAGTGACATAAGACATTTTTGTTTGTAGCTCTTTATTATAAATCTCGAACTAATAATCATTGTTTTTTTATGACTCATTAAAATTAAGCCATAGACCACGAATTACGTTCATTAAGATTGTTTAAATTTGAGATCATTTAAAAAAAATTAATCTGTTCATATGAAACTAAAGCCTTTTTTTAAAAAGAAAATGAAAATAAAGGCCGAAGTTAAATTATAGCTCTACAACGAAGCCATCAATATGAAATAAAAATAAAAAACGAATAATTTTTCTTTCGCGTATAAAAATTATCTTATTTAAAATTTACGAGTACGGGTCATATCTTCGATATTTATCGATACCGTGATAATAAAGTAGGATTTCTGCTTTAAGACGGGGGACGTTATAAATTTAGTTTGAAAATAAAATATGGACGACGTTATAACTCTCATTACTTTTAGCGCGGTTCCTCCCTCCCCCATAGGGAGGAACCCCGCTTATAGGGTTGATACAATGAAACAATCCGGAAGTGCCGACTAGAAAATTTCGCGTTTCAGAACCCCTAGAGACCGAAAATAAAGGTGGTTCAAATTTGTATATATATATATATATATATATATATATATATATATATATATATATGTATATATTTATTTATATATATATATATATTTGTCTGTTCGCTCTCTAGATAGAAGACGAATGGTCCGATTTTGATGAAATTTGGTACAAAAATCCTTCGTCCAATTTGAAAGGTCAAGTTCGTTACCCAGCAAAATCCGCTTACTGGGAGATGGCGTTTGGGGCGAAATTCGCGCAAAAAAAATCGTAACGCTTACGTTTTTGAGTTCATAAGCTTCTAAGTACTCGTTTTATATGATTCCTGGGCTAGGAAAACGAACGAAACCATTTTCAAGGCGATAGCTTTAACCGTTTTCGAGAAAATTGGAAAAATATTTTTTGAATACCGTTTTTGGTTTGGGTACTTAGAATCACGGGATACAGTTGAAACATTTTCTGCATGTTCTACTTTCATCAAAACTAATATGTTGAAATTTTGGTTACGTTTGGAGTTAAGGAAGGGATAGAATAAAATATTTTATTAACAGACATGAAAAGTTTTGGGAACTTTGTATACTTTCCTTAATATCTCGAAAAAGGTTGAGAATCTTGGTAAACGAAAGAATACCATTAGAAAGCTTACTAAGTGCTCTACAAAAAAGGTTCTAATGAATGTTTTGATTAGGCGATGTCAATCGGAGAAATAAGTGCTTAAAACTTTAAAGTAATTCATTTCCCTTATTCGAACTGTTCTTTTTGTCTTTGATTTTGGTACTTAGAATCATGGGATTCCGGTGAAACATTTGCTGCATGTTTAAATTTTATCGAAACTAATATGTTGAAAATTTGGTTACGTTTGGAGTAAAGTAAGGATTAAAATAAAATATTTAATTTTTAGTCATGAAAAGTTTTGGGAACTTCGTAATCTTGGCAAGCAAAAGATTACCCTTCGAAAGGTTACTAAATTCTCTACAAAAAATGTTTTGAAGACATTTGCGATGGGATGGTCATATTTGGAGAAATAAGTGCTTAAAACAGGTAATTTCGTTCATTTGAACGAATCTTTTTGTGTGTTTCCTACAGTTTTTTTCACTGCTCGTTATTTTTGTGATTGCTTATAGTAGTCAAACGTATTATTCAATAAAACAGGATACGTATAAATAGAAACAATATTTTGTTTCAACGGCATCTTGGAATTCGAAGATGCCCTATGAATATCTAGATTACTGTACTGGTGTTGATTTCGTTCTTTAGAATTGTTTTTGGTATTTTCAGCAGTTTTTATCTATTTATTAATTTTTTTGTTTAAATTCATTGAACAAAATCATAGGAATTCGAAGGTGATGAGCTAGGAGGCGTAGGGTGGGGGGCATTTACCCTGTCCCCAGGTAGCGGGGCCCAGTGTACCCTCGTCATCTGTAAGTCCCTTTCTAGAGTCATAAAGATAAGCCTCCAAACAACTTTAGGAATGTAGGATTTCTAATTTTTGCCAGTATCAGAACAGCCGCTCTTTACATACCACTGTGGTACTGACGTACCGGTCTATACTAGTTGCACTCCACACGGTGGTAGTACTTGGTGTATGCCACAGCGGATCGCCCATAATAACCTTATTTTATTCGTATTAAATAGATACCTAAAAAAAAATTTATTTGTGTATAAGTGTAGCGTTATTGGGATTAGAATAAAATATTTTATTAACAGACATGAAATGGTTCGGAATCTTCGTATATTGTCCTTTTTTTTTTTTTTTATTTCTTTTATGGTGCATTGAAAATGAGCCATTAGCACCATTTTTTCCTTATGAGCTTATATAATACTTCGATTTAGCTAGCGACAATATTTTACACCGCAATTAAAGCGACTTGCTCTCCTTACAAATATAATATTTACATTATAATATAAACATAATACATAAATTTGTCTGAAAAAAAGTCCAACCCGCAGGAACTGCATCATCTTAGCGCAGTTCCGTTCTTATCTCGAGTGCAATTAGTGAAGGAATATAGCAGCTATCGGTAGGTATTAGCACCATTTTCCCCCCTTAATATCTTCAAAACAGTGGGAAGTACGATATAACCATTCAAAACCTTACTAAATTCTCTACAAAAAAGATTCTGAAGAAAACTTCGGTGGGGCAATATCAGTCGGAGAAGTAAGTGCTTAAAATTACGAAAGTTTTAGTTTTGTTATTTTAAACGGGTTTTTGTCACTGTTTACCTCACTTTTGTTTTTTAAGTTTATTTAACGGTGGAATGAGTATTTCATTAAAGCTGAGAAAATAAGAATCATATTGGTAATAGAGTTTTCCTAGAGAGAGCGTCGCGATGACGGGAGAGTCCCATCCGCTTAGAAAACTGTCAGTTTCCATATGTGGCGCTTTTAGCTTCCTTCTTTTTGAGATATTATTTTATATTTTTAACGAAAGATCAAAACCTGCCGATAGCTGCTACTATTCCTTTACTAATCGCACTTCGGATAAGAACGGAACCGCGCTAAGATGATGCAGTTCCTGCGAATCGGACTTTTTTATATTTTATGACCAATAACATTGTTGTTGCTTCACGTACATTGAGTTGTAATGTAATTTAGTTCTTCCGATACATACAACACTTTATTGCGTTTTTATGTAAGTACGCGTATACGCTCACCTTGAATCATTCTTTCGAAATCAGAAAAATTACTTTTGCTTTTTAACGCAAAAAATAAGTATATATAAAAATGTGGTACCTCGTTTTTATTAAGTAAGTTTTGCTTATTTAATCCCTGATTTCATGGGCCTCATATTCTCGACTGATCCATTTGTCACTCATCTTGCCAGTGCTATTCGAACATGTGCAACTTGTCTTTCTCTATTTGTTACTTTTGCCTAGATCATCATTTTCAATTCTTTAGAATGATTGTATACAAAAAATAATAGTAATTAAATGGTAATGAAACTGCACATTAGTAGATTGTATAATAGAAATATATTATGAAGTTGAACCATCTATTTGAAGCTCACACTCTTCGTAAATTAATGGACTCGTGTGACTTCTGGGGCTCTTCTCGCATGAAGGGCAGTCTATAGTCCTTTCAGTTAGATGGAATAGTTCATATCCCGCATGCGCGAAATTCCGCGGGAATTTCTCCCGACAAGTCCGCCATTTGCATTACTATTACAACAAGCAACACGCTACGCAAAACTCAATAAAAACTGATTATGTTAGGATTAGGAATGGCTACGAGAGGTCAAGCAAGGGAGATAGTGTCTATTTTTTTGCCAATATTTAGCCAAAGCTAAGGCCAAAAACAATTTAGGCTATAACGTTGTCTGTTCAAATAGATGGTTAGATGGAGGAAAATGGTGTGGCTTATATTCCCGGAAGAAAATTGGCGGTAAACATTTTCGCAGTCATAACATTATTACTTTAATATATAAAACGTTTTCAGCCTTAGCTTTGGCTAAGTATTGATAAATATTATACACTATCTCCCTCATCTATCCTCTCAAAGTGTTCCCTATTCTTAAACGATACAAAATCAATCTTTACAGTGATTCACGTTAAGTGTCTGATTGTTAAAAGGCTTTGCAAACGGCGGAACAGAAGGGAGGCGAATGAGAAAATCCTGCCCACGTTCGCGCATGCGCAATTGAATTACTGGGCTTATCTGAAGAGGCTATAGTGTTTGAAGTTCTAGCAGAAACCGACAAACATGTAGGTTTAAATACTGATATCGATGTCTTCCAAAGAGGTAAGCAGATCAAGGACGTAGATTAATCAACATGAAGATGAGATAGTTCTAGCAGAAACCGACAAACATGTAGGTTTAAATACTGATATCGATGTCTTCCAAAGAGGTAAGCGCAGATCAAGGACGTAGATTAATCAACATGAAGATGAGATAGTTCTAGCAGAAACCGACAAACATGTAGGTTTAAATACTGATATCGATGTCTTCCAAAGAGGTAAGCAGATCAAGGACGTAGATTAATCAACATGAAGATGAGATAGTTCTAGCAGAAACCGACAAACATGTAGGTTTAAATACTGATATCGATGTCTTCCAAAGAGGTAAGCAGATCAAGGACGTAGATTAATCAACATGAAGATGAGATAGTTCTAGCAGAAACCGACAAACATGTAGGTTTAAATACTGATATCGATGTCTTCCCAAGAGGTAAGCGCAGATCAAGGACGTAGATTAATCAACATGAAGATGAGATAGTTCTAGCAGAAGCCGACAAACATGTAGGTTTAAATACTGATATCGATGTCTTCCAAAGAGGTAAGCAGATCAAGGACGTAGATTAATCAACATGAAGATGAGATAGTTCTAGCAGAAACCGACAAACATGTAGGTTTAAATACTGATATCGATGTCTTCCAAAGAGGTAAGCGCAGATCAAGGACGTAGATTAATCAACATGAAGATGAGATAGTTAGCCGCCGAGGTGATCAGCAATCAGGAATAAGTTGGGATTCGGCTAAGAAAACATCAATACGGTTTTTGTATAACATTTGTATTAAGGACGTTTCGGCTACTCTTCGGTAGCCTTCGCCAGCAATGAAAGTGCCGGAAGGCAGAGAAAGACCAAAGTTAACACTTAAGTAACCATCGTGAAAATATGATAAATACTTAAGTGTTAACTTTGGCCTTTCTCTGTCTCCCGTAACTTTTATTGCTGACGAAGGCTACCAAAGAGTAGCCGAAACGTCCTTAATACCTATGTTATACAAAAATCGTAAAATAATCAAGTTGCCGAACATAAAGAATCAATTTTTAGGAAAATAAAATATTTCTGTGTTTACTTACACTCTACACATCGTCGATACAAAAGCAAACTAACGAATATGAAAAAATACATCTTTCATTGTCCATCTTTAATAATTTCTGCTGGACTTATTTACGGCAAATTCTTCAATCTGACTTCACTCTATTAAAGGGAAAGTATTCCACTATCAAAAGGTCAAATCAGCTGAATATTTGACTGTCCAAAAAAAAGTTATGAATAAATACTTTTCCACTCTCAAAAGTGTTGATTTTCATATTCGTTAGTTTGCTTTTGTATCGACGACATTTACATTCCTTTTGTCTAATTTATGTACATATAAAATAAATATTAAATTTACTTATGAAGGATCATTATCTATTATCAGCCAACAGATACAGTCACTATTAGTATAGGCGTTATGTACATACGGAGGTCTCTACCTCCAGGAGGGCCTGTATTTGGGATTAGAGCCTTGGTGGCGAGCCCTGGGATTTGTACAAGACAAATAATCGCCAGCTCTGTAGATATATATACTGGAGGGATCTCCAACCAGGGTTTAGTGGTGTATAACCCCCCACCTTTCCCTCTCCAAAATACGCCACCTGTATATCTTGTGTATCTCTTCCCGAGGGAGTATCATGTGTATTTATTGCCTCTGTATTATTTTATGTCCATTCTTTATTTTATCTTTGTATGTTTTTTTTTTTTTTTTTTTTTTTTACTTAGCACCTTCAGTAAATATATACGGAATCAAAAACGTAAAAAAGGATCACCAACTTACGCTACTATGAATGTACTTAAACATTTCTTTGATTGTAACATTTTAACTCTAGAGGTGAACACAATATTTTTAGATAACTAAACATCCTGTAATTAACCAAATATACTACAAATTACATAGACTCAGTACATCAGTAGACAACCAAGCAAAAGAAACAAGTGATTTTCCCGCATTTACATCTTAAATGGCTACAGACAGACAATAAATTATTACAAATTAGAAACACAATAAAACCCTAGACTAATGAAAAGCAAAAAGATTCGAATAAGACATCGCGTTGAATACTCACTACTCACACATAATTACGCCACGGATTTTCAGACTCTGTAACATCTTTGAAAATTATGATTAATATTATTTATTGATGAACATCCGTTACCAGGGCGATTTCCTCTGTATAAGTATTCCATAAAAATCCAATCATAAAAACAAATGTGCAGTTAGAATTATACATATACATCCTACTTTACAATTGAACATATCGTCGCTACAAATGCAAAGTATCGAATGTGAAAATCACCACTTTTCAGACTGGAAAAGTATTTATTCATAACTTTTTTTTGGACAGTCAAATATTCGGCAGATTTGACCTTTTGATAGTGGACTTCTTTTCCTTTAATAGAGTGATATAAGATTCAAGAATTTGCCGTACATAAGTCCAGCAGAAATTAGTAAAGATTGAAAATGAAAGATGCATTTTCTCACATTCGTTAGTTTGCATTTGTATCAACGATATACTCACACGCCCATATAATTTGCTGAAATTATATTTATTTCTGTAATATAAAGACACATATTGCCAATTAGAAACGCTGCAACACTTCCATAAAGAAGAAGTTGTAATAACAAGGAGTCAGGAATTAATAGTTATATTTCAATGTGGTATATGCACAAGTGTCTAGTAAAAAAATAAAAAAAAACATTAAAAAAAATAAGTAAAATAAAAATATAATAATAACAAAATAAAAAAATAGGAAATAAAATATTCGTGTGCACGCGTGTATGTATTCACATATATGCTGGTGTTTATACATGTAGGTGCTTTTTTTTACGGAGATACGTTTATATTATTTATATCACATTACACAAAAACGTAACTTCGTCTTAAATATAATATTAGAAATACGACAATGTCTTGAAAGACTGATATTCAACCCGACAGTATACTAGTTTCTCTACTGCCTCAAGATGTTGTAACCTAGCAGTTTTCTGTCCTTAAACATTCACCCAAACCAACCCAATTTTTCATGAAACGCCAATTTTGTAAGCAAAGATACATAACATACATTAAATTTGCGCTTGGTCGCTTGCAATGATTAGTACATTCGTAGTACAGACTGTCCTGTACAACTCTGTAACCCATTTGTGCTATGGGAAAAATATATCTCTACTCAATAATACCAATATTATAAATTCTGTAATAAAAATTAGCCATCGCAGCCTTTATAATCAGCTTAAAAACTAATTTTTATGTTTCTGAAGAGAACAATTTTCTGTAGAGACCTTAATAGAGAAAAGGGTTAGAGAAACTTGGGATATTAAAACTTTTTCTCTATGAGCAGGACTTGTAAGTCGTTCGAGAAATGGAAGAACTAATTGTAGCAAGAGAAACTTTTAATAGAGATTGGAAAGGAAAATTGCAGTTGGTTTTATGCACTTTTTAATGACTTTTGGTGTTCTTTTCGTCCTTTGGGTCTCAACACATTATCAACTATACAGCTAAGAGAGAGAGATATTAAAGAATCTTTTGTTTTTTTGTATGACCTGTTTCACTAAGAACTCTTTAATCAAAACAATTGGAGAAGAGGAAGAACAGACGTAAATATACTTATTATGTCCACAAAATCGATCCACCAGAAAGGGGGGTTTTACTGCTGACCCAAATTACTCATTTTCCCATACCGGCCGTAATTGTTGTTATATTGCAACGAAACTCGGTATACGTCATAAGTATCTAAAGAGAAAGATGAGTTGTAAAAATCAACTAAATCGGTCAATTAGAAGGAGGGGTTAATTCCCGAACCAAGAAGTTATCAATTATGGTCATACTGGCCCTTATGTGTACATTCTTCCAACGCCAATTTTGTGGACATTATACCCCACCAATGAGAAATATGTGTTGTAGGAAAAAACAGAATAGGTCCATTAAAAGTTGGAGACTACTCCGTGGGTAGTCAAAATTTATTTATTTAAATTTTAACATCCATTATAATTAACTCCAAATGTTAGGACATCTGTAGGTCACCACCTTTTTCTAGCCAGGATAGGACTGATTACTTTTTCCCATGAAAATTAATTACTGAGGCAGCTGCTCATTACAAATATATAAGACTAAAACTATTTGTTTTAATTGATATAGGTTATTTTAAGCAAATTATTCTCTGAGGAAATTGCTAGTAATACAACTTCTACGCAATGTTTTTAATTTTTACTATAACCAGATTTCTTTTAATTTTGAACTTTTGAGTGGAGGTAGAAATCCTTATTGTGACTGCAGCTGCATATAGTGTCGTGTAGATTGGAGATAAGTGCATCTGCCAGGAGTGGGGGGAGTGCACCGACTGCAGGACCTAGTAAACCGGTTGGGCTACAGAGGTGGTATTTTTAGCGGGGCGTGCTTCGTCTAGCAGTCCTTTGGCTTATATTGTGCTGAAACTTTGCAATAGTCATGCAATGGGACTTAATATCCAGGAAGCCAGTTATGCATTGACAATGTTTCCTTTTGGCATAAAAATTACATATGACTAGTGGTTAAAAAAAAGAAGTTTAACGAAAGTGTCGTCAACGGTCATGTGACCGTAAATTTATTTTGGAGGGAAATTTGTAGTTTGTCGGGAAATGAGCTGAGTATAACTGATGTAAAAGTCATATAAATTAATGCAATAAACGTACAATTTTCAATATGAAACAATTAAATTAACTGCTTCAGTGCGTTTCCTCCCTCCCTACATTGGAAGATAATCCACTTCCTTCTGACGCAATCTTTCGTGGAGTTTGGACTATAAAAGTCTACGTTTCAGAATCTATAGTATATATATATATATATATATATATATATATATATATATATATATATATATAGATACATGTATCTCAGTATTCAATCTCGCAGCAAAACAAACCCTCCGATGTTGATCAAATTTGTTATAAAATACTTTATATGATTAAATTGATCAATTTCGTTAACCAGCAGAATATGTACACCAGAACATGTTTTGTGGGGCAAAAATCGTTGCGCTTATGTTTTTTGCGTTAATAGGCTTACGTGTACACTTTCTATAGGTTTGTATAATCCGGCCTACAATTATTTATCAATACTATAAGGACGTTAAAATGTAAGTAAATGTAAACAAAAAGTCCGTCACGCAGGAGCTGCATAACTAAGCACTTTCCTCAGAATTTGGGTAGTTTAGACTGCTTTCCAGAACAATTTGCTTAAAATATCCTAAATAAATAAAATAAAAACATGAATAGTTCTCTTTTAAATTTGTTATGAGTAACTGATCAATTATTAATTTGCTTCCAGAGTTATGTTTACACATGGTACCTATTACACTACGTAATAAATACAAAAAACCTCATATTATCGTATTTTGATCTAACGCAGGAACAGGATACAGTCACTCTAGTGGTAGAAAGCGCTCCTTGCGGCGGCTTTGTGAACCTACGTCTGGCGGGCTTTTCTATTGAAATATATTACAAATTAAACCCCCGCTTTCCGATTGACCGATTCAGCTCATTTTTACAACACTTCTTTCTCATGAGGTACCCACGACGTATACCGCGTTTCGTTACAATACAGCAGAAATTACGACCGGTATGAGTATATTAGGAATTTGGGTCCGGAGTAAACCCCCCTCCCCCCCCCCCTTCTAATGAACCGATTTAGTTTATTTTTACAACACATATTAACCTGTAGATTACCACTACGAATACCGAGTTTCGTCGAAATATACCAAAAATCACGGCTGGTAGTGGCGAATTGGTATTGTGGGTCCGGAGTAAACCCCCCCTTCTAATGAACCGATTTAGTTCATTTTTATATCTCACTTTTCTCTCTATATTACCACTACGAAACCAAGTTTCGTTGAAATATTAACAAATATTACGGCTGAAATAGTCAAATTAGTGTTTTGGGTTGGAGGTAAACCCCCCTTCCGGTGGACCGACTTTGGTGGTTAACGAACTCGTTCAATCGTTTGCTAATTGAATGCTATATACCAAGTTTCGTGACGAAAAAACAAAAACTCTGGCCGCTATCGTGTTTACAGACATATATATATATATATATATATATATATATATATATATATATATATATATATATATAAATTTTAACGGGAGTCATTTTCGGTGTCTACTAGGTAAGATCGATAAAGATTTGAAGAAATTTTTCAAAAATTCCGTCATGAGTCCAACCTCAATAGCTACTTTCCTTCGGAGGAATGTGCTAAAATGATATGCTTTTAATGATTTTAAAATACTCGTTCTTGTATCTTCTTCTGTAAACAAACTCGCATAGGTATTAGAAGGGATCTTGTGATTCCATATTCAAGTTTGTTCCTTCTTTTAGCGCTGGCCTCCAATGACTCAATACATTGGGTATTGGCTCCTATATTAGGCATTCGCCCTATCCTGGGTAGAAAAGGGTGGGTGGTGATCTGTAGGTAACCCGTTCTAAAATTCTGAGGTAATTATAATGGACGTTAATAATACCAAAAAGTAACTGGTGTGGCCAAAGTAAAATTTTAAAAATACTCGAAATGACTGAGAAACTGCATCATGGAGACGTCGAAAGTTTCATAAAATTTGTGGACTTCATTAATGCCACCTTATGTATCAACTTATCAACAATGATATTCTTAAGGCAAATGAAATATAGGCTCCTATATTAGGCATTCGCCCTATCCTGGGTAGAAAAGGGTGGGTGGTGATCTGTAGATAACCCGTTCTAAAATTCTGAGGTAATTATAATGGACGTTAATAATACCAAAAAGTAACTGGTGTGGCCAAAGTAAAATTTTAAAAATACTCGAAATGACTGAGAAACTGCATCATGGAGACGTCGAAAGTTTCATAAAATTTGTGGACTTCATTAATGCCACCTTATGTATCAACTTATCAAAAATGATATTCTTAAGGTAAATGAAATTTTTAAGATTAGACGCAAGTCATGAATTTTCTTGCGGCGAATGAATCACTTTTCCAAGTAAAAATTATTCCGAGGCTTAGAAGGTGCTTAATGTCCTCTGAGGAAGAACTTAATTTCCAAGATGCCCTCCATTCCTCGAATGAGGATTTCCACAAGAATGAATTATGCGAAATCCGTGAGTCTAAGTTTCAAAAGCCCTTCTTACGTAAAACCTTGTGAAGCAAGGACTTTTGTGGACTTTATGGCTTTTAATCTTCAACCAGCTCTCTAAGCACGCAGTATTCATAAATATACCTCAAGGAGGCCATTTTACCAAGTGGCGAACTTGGTAAGGAAAGTTTAGATCTTAAAAGTCTCAGTAAATGTCTGCAATAATATTTTTGTTTTTATTATTGAATCTCTTTGACGGTAAGAGGTTTACATGTGGTAGAAATTTTACATTGATAAATGATAGATTAGTTTTCATGGTTTTACATAGATAGACGGTAAATATAATTTTATATAAATATATAATATAGCCCTTGATTTAATATAGTATTTTACTTACATGGACGATAGAACTTTAAACCTGATATAAGGTAGTTTTACATGTAAATTCATATTTATAATTTTAACTTAAATGATTTGCGTATTTACAATGTTAAAATTGAACGAACAGTATGAACCAGGGATCGAAACTGCTATTTTTTCATCGAAAAATTTAAAATTTAACTGTTAAAAAAACTTTTATTTAAAAGTTTTAAGTGTAAAAATTATTAAGGAACTCCTAAAATTAAGTAGGTACATGAAAATAAAATTTAATATAGTACTCTTATTTATTTTTGTTTTCAATATGAAATAAACGTTTCCAGTATTTTAATTAAGAATATTGGGGGTTTAGATGGTTTACAACACCTGGAATACTGTAAAGAAAGAAAATGCACACCTCCATACCTATACTTTTTTTAAAAAGTTTAAACTGAAAAAGTTATTTTCGAACATTTACTTTTTAAAAATGAAAATAAAAATAAACGTTTAAAAAATACTTTTTTAAAATAAAAGGTAACAATTATTTTACATAGAGATCACGTTCTTTAGATATTATACCAACGCATGACATTATTTTTAAAATAAAAAATAAAAAAATCAAAACTTTAATAAAAAAAAATTAAAATTAAGTTAAAAACGATTATAAACCTACCGTTGACTGGTACAAAGCCCAGAATGAGAAAATTGTACGGAAATCGTTTTAAAGAAAAATAAAATACCGAAAGCGCATTAAGAGAAATGATGCCTCATTTATGAAAAGTATGAAGGAAGTTAATGCGTACCGACCGCTAGGCCCTTGAGAAATAATATATTTATAGATTGCTTTTTAAACTATGTAATTTCATTTAAAGAATTCAATTAAGGATTTAATTGTATTTAAATAATGACATAAAGTATGATTTGTTTAAAAAATTCTGATGTGCCGCAATTATATTGACTGTTCACGGTAGGCCGAAATATTAATTATTAATCAAATTTCATGAGCTTATATCCGTTCTTATCCATTAGTTTGAGTAAAAAGTAAGTACAAAATAAAATACAATAATTGCTTCCTTTGTTTACAATAATTAAGAAAATCTGCTATAAATGTTGACTGACCGTGAACACACTCACCGTCAACAACTTCCTCCTTTCCTCGATACGCCTCTGGAACAACTTCTCAAGAAGAAGAAGTAAACTCAGTAAAAGGAAAGTTTAACTGTAGACTTTAGTAGGAAACCCGCCCAATTGTGAAGGTTGAGACTCGCCGATACGGCCTCACAAAGAGAGGAACTCACGGAATCGGAGATTAGCTGACTCCGTGAGTCATTAGGAGTTTGTCCCGTTTAGCCTCAATTTCCTGTCTCAAACCCTCTCTTAATGAGCCCGAAAATCTAATAGACTCAGGATTAACGTGGCTAGCAACATTTAAGCGGCGAATTACTTACGGAAGTCTCAAGTATAAATGTTGCAATGGAGACTGATTTTGCAAGCTTTGTCTTTGGCTAATTACATTTCTTCCTGTAAGCACATGATTTCAGACCCCATGGCTTGAGTCCATCGTTGGCTTCTATTCATAATTTTTATATGACACGATTCTAAGCAGGTTACTAATAATTGGTAATTCAACGATACATTGATGCAAATGCAACGCACTGCGTCTGACGAATATAATAATTGCCACCCACCTCCAGAAGATTAGATTTAATCGGTAAAACTGTGTCATAAAAACCTTAAAAATAAATTAAATAAGATCACTTAGTTTAGATTTTTTTTTTTTTTTGAGCTTAATAGACTTTTAGGTGGCTAACTATTCCAAGTTCGAAATTGTTAGTATTCCATACCCCCTAATGCACCCAGCCCCTGTCCGAAATGTTCTCAGCCCCTTCCCTAAATTATTTGCTATATACGCCCCTGCCTCTCTCCATAGGGAGAAAACACTCATATGACGTCGAACTTATGAAGCAAACCGGAGTATTATCTCTGATTCTGAGGTGGTTAGGTGACTAGAGGACTTCTTAAAAAGGAAAGCCCCTGAAGAGGCGCAAATGAAACAAGAGACATGTCGGTAAAAAAAAACAACATAAAATAGTTATTCAAAGAAAATGATTGGAATTATACTATGTCGACTCACAGCTTGTAAAGAAAAAGTGGAATATACTTTGGTACATCTTTTAAAATATTAATATACCTACATATGTATTTGTCTATTCACTAGATGCCTCAAAAATGGCCCGATTTTGATGATATTTGGTACAAAAATACAATGTCTTATTTAAATTGCAAAGTTTTTGTGCAGAATTCGCTCGAAAAAAATGGTGGCGCTTACATTTTTGCGTTGGTAGGATTGCAGGTACAATTTTTATAAGACTTCTAACGTAGGGATATGAATGAATTATTTTTTAAGAGGATATCCGTAACCGTTTAAAAAAAAAAAAAACTGTTTGCCTTGCAATATTACGATTTGGCTCAAAATCGATGTATACAGTTGAAAATTGTTCCTGATGTTCGAAATTCCTACAGACTAGATTATTGAAATCTTGGCTAAGTTTGAAGTTAAGGCAGTATTATGGCGTAATTATGCGATTAGCATAATGGTACTTCCATGGTACCAGAGGAAATTTTCTCAACGAGCCCTGAATTGAGAAAAATCCTTGCTGCAGGTGGTACTCGAACCCCTTCTTCCGCATGAGAATTCAAGGCGTTAGCCACTAGACCTTGGGTTGAACCCAATCTTCTTAAATAACTTGAAAAAGGTTGGGAAAACATTCGGGAAAAAGTATTTTCTACTAAAATGGCTCTCCGGTACGAAATAACGTTGCCTTTAACGGTCCTTTGTGACTGTTTTACTAAGTTTTTTTTTTTTTTTTTTTTTTTTTTTTTTTTTTTTTTTTTTTTTTTTTTTTTTAATGGCTTTTATCAGTAAAACAAGAGCTTTCGAAAGAAGTCTAACGAAGTGTGTTATTTCCGATGCTGTAGGTTTTCTGTACATTCTGGCACGTAAAATGTAACTTCTCTTCAGGATGTCATTGGATTAGGGTTTTACATGTTTCAAAAGATATTAACTAAATCTATTTCAAAATAAGGTTATGGAAACGCGCTTAAATGACGCAGTTCCTGCGAGTCGGCCTTTTTACTGTACCGCCTTACATTATAAATCATGGGACACATGAGACTTGAGCACTCATCTGCAAGAAGATATTTGTTAGTAAAATTTTAATGTTTCCCCAACCTACAAGAAGCCATTAAATCTCCTTTAATACCGTCCTTGAATGAGACAATAGAACTCTTCGCATCTTATTGTTTCGCTTTTATTGCACTTCTTCCCCATGTTGCAATAATTCTATATTTATAGCCGAATCGTGTCAGTTGTGAGAATAAGATATATTTTAATTTTATCTAGTCATCAAAATGCTTTAATATATAATTAAAATAGAATATTGATTAGTTTTATAGGGTTTTACGGTACTCGAAAAATATTAAAATTAAATATTGCTAATCATATTAAAATAATAATTAAAATTATTCTCTGACAATTACTGTTCAAAAGGAAATTATAAAATTTAACAATCAATAGAAAAATGAGGAAAACAAGCATAATGCATATGCAATTTTGAACCACCTGTATTTTGCTGCACATGGACATTTTCTATCGGCACCTCCGGATTTCGTCATAACCAGGTTTCCTCCCTAACGAGATGAAATTTTGAGGAACTTTCATTTTATATACTTCAAGATGGTGGATTGTGTTGAATATTTTTCAAAATGTCAAGAACATAAAACATTTCAACAAGAACATAAAAATTTTGTTTCGTTTAAATTTGAGGAAGTAATCAAAAAATACAATTTGCATGAGCATTATTGCTATTTTCCTTAAGGGTTAAATCTACCTTGTACCTTTTTTTTTTACCATTTTCTTTTTTATGGTCTTAAATGCTTCCTTAATCAAAAATTATATCCAAGATATAACAACAGCTGATAAATGTGCCAAAAATTCAATTTTTCAACTAAAGTCTGGACATTTAATTAAA
This sequence comes from Gonocerus acuteangulatus, assembly GCA_946811695.1. Classification (NCBI taxonomy): domain Eukaryota; kingdom Metazoa; phylum Arthropoda; class Insecta; order Hemiptera; family Coreidae; genus Gonocerus; species Gonocerus acuteangulatus. Next base: position 24,512,763 of record OX328127.1, read on the forward strand.
AATTAAAGTAAAAAAAAAAAAAATGAACTTTTCGGTGCATTAAACTTTAAAGTCAATTTTCTCAAAGCAATGATTTTCAAACCGTACAATACGCTAGCGCTTCCGATTTCCACCCGATCAATTTCAAATTTTAACTGCAGATTTCTAATGATATTCCCTAGTAAAGTACCTAGGGAGTTTTCCATTCATTGAATATTGCCAATTTTTTAATAGAAAAGAAAGAATTGTTCGTCATTTTTGAAAAATTTAATAATTCGTAAAAATCCTACGTACTTTACTATATTTAACCTTCTTTCAAAAACATTTTAGTTTTGTATTCCAACTTAAAAATTTCCGTCTGTAGACTATCGCCCGCGAAAAAGCGAGTTTCCTTTCGGCAGACAATGCGCTGCTATTCTATTTTAGAAGAATTTAAACTTTTTTTTTTTTTTTTTTTTTTTTTTTTTTTTTTTTTTTTTTTTTAATTTTACTTTAGCAACCTAGTATTCCTCCATCAAACGATTGATCGAGTTCGTTAACCAACAAAATCTGTCAATCTGGAGGGGGGGGGTTACTCCGGAGCCAAAGTAGTTATTTGCCAATGCCAGCCATAACTTTTGTTATATTTCAACGAAACTTGTTATTCGTTGTGGTCAACTGAAGAGAAAAATTTGTTATATAAATAAACTAAATCGGTTGACTGGAAGGAGGGGTGGTTTACTCCGGACAGAAATTACTAATTTCCTTAAACCGGTCGTAATATCTGTTGTATTGTAACAAAACTCTGTTTACGTCCTTGCTATCTAATAAGAAAGAATTGTAAAAATGAACTAATTCGGTCTATTGAAAAGGGGGGGGGGTGTTACTTTTTACTATGTTTGAATTGAATTCTTCCGCCAAACGTAGGTTCGCGACACTCATCAAGATCAATAGATCGAAATGTGAAGCTTTGTGTATTTAGTACGTAGTGTAGTACCACGCATACACAAAACTCTGGAAAAAAATTAATGACAAAATTAATAATTGAATCAGCTGCTCATAAAAAATCCAAAAGAGTAGAGCAATTTATGTTGTTATTTTATTTATCTATATAGGTTATTTTAAGAAAATTATTCAGGAATGCACTTCACGCTATCCAATTCTGAGGAAAGTGCTTAGTTATGCGGCTCCTGCGTGACGGACTTTCATTTTGTTTAATGTTTGGTTGTATTCAAATATAATATATTTTTCCAAATTGTGACTATTTTGCGTTAGCCGATACCAAACTATTCTTTGACTTTTTATCACCCTGGCTAACAATTTTCATATATTTTTTTTTTCAATATATAACCAAGTTATGATAACGAGCACCAGTTTGCTTAAGCACTTAATATCTTTGGTTGATTGGAGTCCCTGGAAAATGGTTCGTTAGTTAATTCGGTTAGCCCTCCTTGAATAGAGATCTTTGCTATGAAGGGCGTAGTTTGATCCTTAGCAAGGAGGCGGTCATATGAATAAGAATGAGCTGACCCCGGGGGTTATAACAACAAGAACCCATTAAATTAATTTGGATGTGTTATTAAGGCCTATGTAAATTGGCGGAGTTTAGTGCTACAAGCTCCCTCCTGCTGTATAATTGAAACTCCTGGCTGGCAATCAGCTACGAGGGCTGTCCCCTTGAGGCCTCTTCTTCATGTTTTCAAGTCGGTAAGGCCCTGAAGAAAGGTGCCCAAAAATCCTCGGAACATCCTATTTAGCATAGGAATTCCTTATATTTTAAATAAAACCTGTGCTTTCCCTGTTTGGAATTTTCTCACTCAACATTGTACAAGTTCTACAAGTATTTTTTTACTTGAGGAGAAATTTTAATTAGTATGTTACGCTACAGTATGAGAGTGTTTATCATCTCCAATTTTTTGTTTCTTTCATTTAAATTAGTCTATAACTTAGTTGAATGATAAATATATTTAAATGTTAGAGTTTACGTCCTCCCAAAGAGACGCAACTCCCTATTCCGTAATTAACTCGGTATTTCGGCCGGATGACGCAATCCAGAGTCGTCGACAAATGTTCTCGTAACCCATATCTCAACAAAACACTCGTTACAACATTGACGAATTTTGAAAAATCAATGTGTTTCAATTATCAGATTTGAATGAAGTAATTTTTTTTATTAGCTAGATATTTCTCTGCGTAATCGAATTGTTGAATTACGTTGTCCTATAGGACAACGTAATTCAACATATTCAGCACATTTACAGTGTATACGCTGTAAATGTGCTGAATATGTAGCTGTATACTCAGATTGTGCGTTTTGTAATACTTGAATAAATAACTCTTTTGGAGACCCAGTGTTTTGGTTTTCCTGTTTTTATAGATATGTGTGTGTGTTTGTGTAGGATTTCTTATAAATACAGAATAAAATAACAATATTTCTTTAAAAAATGTAATAATATTAATTGTAAAAATACATACACAAAATACCAGTCGTTGTTGGCTCTTTGTTAGTGTAATCATAAATAAATGTCCACGATGGCCTGAGTTTGAGTCTCGGGCGCGCATCGATAACTATTATCTCCTGTAGGATTGGGGACCCATGCCGTCCCTAGGCCCACTCACCCTTTAATGGGCTCCTGAATAGAGAAAACTCGAGCGGCCGAGTAGTGCTAACCACAATATCTATCTAACGTGACTATGGTCAAGAATTAGATATATCAACATTATCTGGCTCTTAGCAGCTTCTTGACCAGCAACAGTACCGATTTGTTTTATTTATAGTATTATGTATTTTTTTATACGTATATATTTCATATTTTGAATATATTTTTTTAATCGTAATTAATTTATTCATAGTTAAGAAACTTGCGTGATGCTTTTAGTATTTCCAACGCTCTCAGGGTTAATTCTCTGCGACTTCTTAAGCAGACTACACACGGTCAGGCAGGCCTGTCAGTTAAGACTGTTCAGGTGGCTGGAATATATTCCGGCGGACTGTTCAGGCCTGCCTCACCGTGTTTAGCCTGCTTTAATAAATTGTAGTCCAAACTCAAAAATTAGTTTAATAGAAATATTTTTATCAAATACCATGCATTCAGGACTAAATATCCTTTGAAATATGTAAGCTTGAGTTATTAGTGATTGCTACTTTACTGAAACATCTGCTAAAATATTTTGCTATTGCTGTTAGAGGGACTATTTGGTTTTCTTAACATTTAGCAACCCTGTTGCGGGAATACTTGAGCAATATTGGATCCGTGGGAAGTGTGCAGAGCTAAAATAGAGAGCAAACCATTACAATTACCCATTGTCTAGTCCAGGAATTTCCTCTGTACTATTTCTCAAGGTCGGGCGAAGCTATATCAAAGATTTTCAAACTTTCTTTCTATAACAATTATTGCATCTTTCGGCATCAAGCCAAAATTCTTTTTGTAAAAAGAGGTCTTCATCTTACCTCGTTTCCATATCATTATTCCTGGTGATAATTCGAGAAGTTTGAAATAGAAACTGTAAGGTATTTTAATATTAGAACAAAAACTGAGAAGAACGTGGTAGTTTAGGGCCATCTTTATAGAGGATCTCTATGTTTAGCATACCCTGGCAAATCAACGTCTTGAATGGAAGTAAAGATAAAAAAAGAGCGCCATCTCACGATTTTCTTCAGAAAAATTAAAATATTTCTTTCAAACTTCTAGGTATTTTTACGGGAAAGTTTCTTTGACAAACTTCTGTTAGTTGAACAACTTTACACACCTACTCCAATGAAATATCCAAGAAAAGCAACACTTTAGACGCTTAAAGTCTCGCGTTGAAGAACTGATTCATATCTCTTATATCTTCTTTCCCTGTTTTGCTTTTTTTGAGACAATTATAAACTAAGTTTTCTGTCAAACAAATTATGATTCCTGCTATTATGAAATATTCAAGAAAACCAAGAGTTGCGTCACCAAAATAATCCTTGTACGCCTCAACGGGGTCTAATTATCCTTTGGACTTTTGACTTTGGACAATTTTGCCTGAATTTCCGAGACGCGTGATTTTCTCGCACCGGCAAATAAAAAATGTCTTTCAGGAAGGGACTGTGTAATCTCAGTGCATAAAACACAGGGCTAATGACGAATTTGAAATAACTGACAATAAAACAAATTTTGAACTACATATGGGGACAACTAGTTGACAATAAACTTCTGACAGTTGTAGGCGCGATCTTGGAATGGCCATCTAGTAATCGGGATAACAAACGCGTAAGAATATTTCTTGCTTGACAATGGATTGGACATACTTTAAGAGCACAAGAATTCGTTGTGACAAGACGCTGTAGAACTCAGCGCAATATATTTAACGCAGACCTTGATCAAACATTAACTTACGCTCATCCAGAGATCATGCAATTTTAGCGCCCAAAGGATATGCACGAACTCTTACCCAATGTTAGCCAATACCTAAACACTTTATTGAACTACCCCACAGGATTCTAGAACCACATTTCATCACCTTTTATACTGTTCATTTAAGAAATACTATATGTCTGGGGGTCTCCCGTGGTCTAGTGGCTAGCGCGCTAGATTCATAAGCGGGAGATGGTGGGTTCGATCCCCACCGCCGCCAGAAATTTTCTCATCTCAGGGCTCGCTGAGAAAATTCCTGGCTGCACCCTGGACGTCGGCGCTAATGGCCAAGATTTATGTCGATGCGCCGTAAAAAAAAAACAAAAAAACTATATGTCTGTTCATACTAGGTATTATTCATAGATGAACACTTCGTCTTACACTCATCCCAAACAATTACACTCACACCTACATATACATATATATATATATATATATATATATATATATATATATATATATATATATATATATATTTGATGTTATTTTTCGTCACTGGGATAGTATTTTTGGACGGAACGGCATTTTTCTCCAGCGGTGGTACTCCTTCTCACTTCTTCCTGGAATATTTCGATGGATTCATCTCCATCTTCTTCAGCCAGTTACTTGATGTTTCTTCCTCGGTGGTTAAGTCGGGCGTGGTCAGTACCTGAATGGGTGACCGACCACGTGCTGTTGGCATTAGGCATTAGGAAAGGGTGGCAAAAAAAAAAAAAAAAAAAAAAAAAAAAAAAAAATCTTCCTCGGTGGTAGCCAAGGGAATGACATTTTTCTCGATCTGGGCGCCTTTTCTCCTCTCTAGCCCCAGTATCGGCGGACATATGTTGAAGCTCCCTGGTGTAGTTGGGATTCTGTCCGTTGGTAGCGCTGATGGTATTGCGTCTTTTTTTTCCTTCTGAGAAAAATGTCATTCCCTTGGCTACCACCGAGGAAGAAACAAGTACCTGGCTGAAGAAGATGGAGATGAACCCATCGAAATATTCCAGGAAGAAGTGAGAAGGAGTACCACCGCTGGAGAAAAATGCCGTTCTATCCAAATATATATATATATATATATATATATATATATATATATATATATATATATATATTCGTGTGTATAAAAAACTATACTAACCATGGTGATTCAATAAGAGTAGATCAAATATTAACTATCAATTATTTGATAAATTGCTTTCTAATAATCATTATCAAACCGTAGACCTAATTATTAATTGCAGTGGTATCCAACCAACAAAATGTACACTTTCTTCATTTCATGACTAGTTAATTAATACTTTTAGACCTAATATTTTCACGGCATTTCATTGCCACCTAGGGGCTCTTTTCCTCTACTCAATGTAGCCGCATTTTGTTTTACTACGAATAATGCCGAATTCTCCTAGAATTTCTGCGCGTGAGTCTCTAGTTAAGTAATTTGTTTTAGCTATGCACTATGAATTTGAATTCCCTGATCAGCCATCTGCAAGCATATTTCCATAGAAACAATAATTACCCAGTTGAAACGGCCCTACGTGATGATATTGAATAACCCCTGTAGACCTTCCAACCCCGACTACGGGTCGATGGAACAGGTGTGTTTCATTAATGAAACGCCCCCAATGACCCTGTATTGTTTCCCCATTAGGTTAAATGAATGTTTCCCTTTCAATTAAATTCAATTTTTTTTTTCTAACCAAATCATTTCCATTTAATATTCTTCTCTCGTTTTGGGAATTTAATAATTAAATGAAAAAAGCAGTGGTCTGCTCTTTTGTAAAAATATACTTATTTGCAACTCAAAATGTATCCGAAAATAAATATACATCTTGGTATTCTGGTATTTTCCTTGTATATACCAATAATTACTTAACAAATTAATATTAGAAAGAAAAAAACCAGAGCCTAAAATCTCTTGCATTAATTCTATTTTAATGTAATAATATAATGTGTTAATTGTCATCGAACTCTAAGTTCAGTAAAATAAAAATCACAAAGTAATAATAATTATTTTCTTTTTTTCTTCATGTTTTTCTTTTAGCTATATATTTTATTCCTAATGATGATATTATCCCCCCAAGTAATGCGCAGAGAATGTATTACTGAGTCGTGCTATAAAGCTAGAACAGAATTTCCATCCTACATTCAGCAAGATGTACAGGTATTATTTGTGGCACACCAAAATCTGAGACTATCACAATAGTTACATTTTTTTAAGGAATTAATAACTACAACCAACACCGGTACGCTCAATAGAGTACGAAATTTCGAATCGTTTTCAAAAACGCCTAAATAATGAAAAACAAAAATAAAATCGACATCCCTTCATTTATTCCAGGCGACTTTGGACGGAGTACCCCGATAATTAGTTTTGTAATTATAGACTTTCGTAGGAAGTATATTATAGAAATAATTAATGGGGGTGATGACTAGTAAAGAAAAGGCATATTGGGTAAAAATGGGGGGTAACGGGTAGAAACCCGTCCAATAACTCTGTGTTATGTATAAGTTAGAACATACTAATGACTAGAGCCCGGAAGTTAGGCAAAATGCCTTTTTTATCTGAATGGATATATTGAAGAATCAGATAGAAATAAATATGTTTTCGTGCATTTAGGAAGTGTAGCGACAATTTTTATTTTGCCTTTTTTGCCTATTTTGGCTTGCGTTGCCTATTTTTGCCTTTTTTGCAATTTTTTCCTGCGATTTAAACATTTCAAAAAGCACATATTGCATTTCCGTTCATCGAAGGCAAAAAAGGTTGCACAAATTATTTTACAAATTGCCGTCACAAATATCTATTCGAAAGCTTATTTTCCCAACCCATGGATCTATCCTATGTAAATAACAGAACCTTCCTTAGTAGAAGGAATTAATAAGCATAATGAATATCAGGAAAGAGAGAGGATGAGAGAAATAAGTCACATCTCCTTCCTCACACCCCTTTTGCTGTGACAATGCATAAATTACCTGGTATTCCGGATTTATAAATGATAGGATAATGCAGAGGAGGTTTTTCCATGATGAAAAACATTTTTTCTGTGAAGGTCTATAGCAGTTAATACTTTGAGAAAGCATCTTGTTGTTGCTTGTAACAAAGAAAGTAATTCCCTTAAGAGTAAGTACACTAATTCTTTGATAAATTTATTTATATATATAAAAATCACGTGTCTGACTGGTTGTCCGTTTGTTCCTTATACTAATCCACACATTTTCACTAAACTTAGGATACTGGTAGGTCTTGATCCGGGAAGACTCGTAGACTAAGTCAAAAACATCTAAAAGCTGTCTGTCTGTGTGTTTGTTCCTTATACAAATCCACACCGTTTGACCAATTTTGACCAAACGTGGAACGCATGTAGGTATTGTTACGGTGAGTGTCATAGGCTAGGCCAAAAACGTCTACCATCTGACTGTCTGTATGATTGTTCCTAATACAAATCCACACCTTTTGACAAAACGTGGCACACAGGTAGGTCTTGATACGGTGAATGTCATAGGCTAGGTCAAAAACGTCAATCAAAAACAGACAGGCAGCTGTATGTTTGTTCCTTATACAAATTCACACATTTCGACCGATTTTGATCAAACTTGGCAACACATGTAGGTGTTGATTCGGAGAAAGCCATTGGCTATGTTAAAATCGTTTATGACTCACAGTTTGGAGGTCACGGGTGCGAAACAATGAACGGGGTTCCTAATTAATTTTAACAGCTAATTAATTGTAACAGCTATTTGGTAGTAAAGAAATGAATGAGTATTTAAAATACATATTTTCATCATTAATAAGTGAGGTTCCTAATTGCCTTCACTCCTAATAAATGCCTATTTTAATACAGTACTGCCTATTTTCAGTATTTTAAGTGCCTTTTTGCCTGCCTATTTCACCCAAAAATAAATGCCTAACTTCAGGGCTCTACTAATGACAAGAATTCTTCCTGAAGCATTGCAAAATGGTATATCCTTAGCGCCGTACATTGAGCATTGCAGAATGCGGAGCGAACCCACGGCAGGCGCTTATATTTCGGAAAGCTGCTTTATTTTTGAAATGTCCGGAATTATTAATTTATTAATTCAAGTAGAGGCTGTAAGTTTTTAAATTTATATTTCCTTTCAAGCTCAACACTCTGTTCTGATATTCCTAATATTCGACTTTTAAAACATAAAATATTTTGGTGTCATACCTGTTAGTATCGATTGGAATACTGTGGGCCTACACCTACATGTACAAGTATATTTACTTTTGGAACTAACCTTCCAATTGGTACATAAAAAATACTCCATTAAGGCTAGTAATAGAGTGGAGCGTAGAGTGAGCACAGAGCAAAGCGAAATTCGGTAATACTCGTATGACAACTGAGTTTGAATCTTTGCTATGCTCTCTGCTTTGCCAGCAGGTCCACTCTGTTTACTTCACTGGGAAATCAGCTGTTTATTTCTTCACTTAGCTCTTTTTTCTTCCTCTTTTCTCCCTCTACGCTCCACTCTATTTGCAGCCGAAGTGACCTAATAATCTACTTATTTCTTTAATACATTTATTTGTATTAGAGTTAGAAGTAAGTTATATATAAACTCGGCTTATATATTAAGCCTCGTGAGAATTGTTCCAGCATATGTTAAAAATGAAACAAATCACAATGTGTGCTTAATGATCCTAGAAATAAATGCACCAATATATATATATATATATATATATATATATATATATATATATATATATATATATATAAATATATAAATATATATACATATATATATATATATATATATATATACATACATATATATACATACATATATATATATATATATATATATATATATATATATATATATATATAGAGCAGTGTAGAGCACTCGACTAATGAACTGGAGGACCAGGTTCAAAACCCGAGCGCGCACTAAAGATTTTTTTCTTATAGTGCCGTCGTTCGAGGGTTGGATTTGGGGTCCCAGATCGTCCCTAGGCCAACCCAGCCTTTAATTAATTTATCAATGGGTACCTTGGTGCTAATGACTCTAGCAGTCGAAGCAGCAAGGGAAAAATCAGGCGGCCAGAGCATAGTATTGACCACACTATCTCCCTAGTGTGCCGTATGGTCAAGAATCAGATACCTCTACAGTATCTGGGCCCTTCTGGCCTGTTACGGGACTGATTTATATATATATATATATATATATATATATATATATATATATATATATATATATATAGAAATACCTGTCGACATGTAACAAATTTTATCGGAACCTTTCAATCTCTCGATATTTGTTGGAGTTTTGAAGACTCACAACATTTTGTAATCACACGCTCACATATTTTGACAAGAAGAAAATCGACTGTATACCGATTTATGAGCAAAATGTGCGAATCTTGCAAACGGGTCTGTATTTTTATGCCTTTACTGATGATGATCTCCATGTCGATGTGGAAAAAAAAAGAGACCATTTGTGTTTGTACTGGGAAAGGATATAGAGTTTAAAAGGCTTAGCTTGCAAATCGGGGAGAGAGAAACCCATCCTCTCCCTCTCACCCTCACTCCCTCTCATCCTCTCCCTCTCCCTCTCACTCCCTCTCATCCTCTCCCTCCCCCTCTCTCCCTCCCTTGATTTCTGTTTGGTATGTCCTGTTCCTCGTGACTAGTCACAAACTGTGCCAATTCCTCGGCTCACCCTTATCCCTTCTTTTTTTCCTCTGGATTTTATCTTTGTTCGGCTCCCCTATAGCAGATATCTCCTCAGAGACCTCACCACAGCATTATAGCTTCTCAATAAACGTGTTCACTTGCTAAACCAATAAATTTGTTCTGTAATACACAAAATATTTTATGCAATTATATTATTCTTTTCACCAATTTATCCAATATCAACTGTGTGAAACATGCAGAGACTATTTTAATAAAGATTTTATTTGGTTAGTTTTATTTTTATACACCTTCCGTGTGGCATATTTATGATTAGAACAAGCTAAAAACTAAAAACGATCATATTACGTTGCTTCTGATACGTGAGCAAGAAAAATTAGAAAAATATTTTACTCTCCATATGATCTTCGAAAACCTAACCCGCTTTATTGGGTATAAAGTCAGCTCAGCTGTTCTTTTCCACTTTCCTCCTTTAAATCTTTATCGATCCTACCTAGTAGTCACCGAAAATGACCTCCGTTAAAATTTATATATATATATATATATATATATATATATATATATATATATATATATATATATATGTCTGTTAACACGATAGCGGCGAGAGTTTTGGTTTAGTATATAGCATTGAATTAGCAAACGATTGAACGAGTTCGTTAACCACTAAAATCAGTCCACCGGAAGAGGGGGGTTTACTCTGAACCCAAAACACTAATTTGACCATTCCAGCCGTAATATTTGTTATATTTTAACGAAATTTAGTATTCGTAGTGATATATAGAGAGAAAAGTGAGATGTAAAAATAAACTAAATCGGTTCATTAGGAGAGGGGGTTTACTTCGGACCCACAATACCAATTCGCCACTACCAGCCGTGATTTTGGTACCAGGTCATTCAAAAAGTCCTGTCGTTTTTTTGGGGGAAATTATAAATAAATAAATATTTTCAAATAATCACCTTTATTCATCAAAATATCCACCGTTACAGTCGGTAACCTTCTCCCAACGAGATGGTAAAGCCCAAATTCCTTCCTTAAAAAACTGTTGATTTTTACTGCAAAAATAAGTGGTCAGTTAGGTTGTCACGGTCTTGAAAACATTTCTGTCTCAGATTGTTGTCGAGATCTCTGAATAGGTGATAATCAGTGGGTGACAGGTCAGGGGAATATGGTGGGTGAGGCAAAACTTCCCAGCCTATTTCTGTCAATTTTTCAAATTTCTGTCAATTTTTCAAATTTCTGTCAAAAATTGACAGAAATAGGCTGGGAAGTTTTGCCTCACCCACCATATTCCCCTGACCTGTCACCCACTGATTATCACCTATTCAGAGATCTGAACAACAATCTGAGACAGAAATGTTTTCAAGACCGTGACAACCTAATTCACGAACTGACCACTTATTTTTGCAGTAAAAATCAACAGTTTTTTAAGGAAGGAATTTGGGCTTTACCATCTCGTTGGGAGAAGGTTACCGACTGTAACGGTGGATATTTTGATGAATAAAGGTGATTATTTGAAAATATTTATTTATTTATAATTTCCCCCAAAAAAACGACAGGACTTTTTGAATGACCTGGTATATTTCGACGAAACTCGGTATTCGTAGTGGTAATCTACAGGTGAAAATGTATTGTAAAAATAAACTAAATCGGTTCATTAGGAGGGGGGGGGGGCTTACTCCGGACCCAAATTACTAATATACTCATACCGGTCGTAATTTCTGCTGTATTGTAACGAAACGCGGTAAACGTCGTGGGTAACTCATGAGAAAGAAGTGTTGTAAAAATGAGCTAAATCGGTCAATCGGAAAGTGGGGTTTACTTTGTAATATATTTCAATAGAATTAGCCCGCCAGGCGTAGGTTTGCAAGGCTGCCGCAAGGAGCGCTTTCTACCACTAGAGGGACTGTACCCTGTTCCTGCGTCAGATCGAAAGACGAAAATATTTTTTGTATTTATTATTTAGTGTAGTAGGTACCATGTGTAACCATAACTCTGGAAGCAAATTAATTACAAAACTAATAATTGAACAGTTACTCATTACAAAATTCATAGAGAACTATTCATGATTTTATTTTATTTATGCAGGATATTTTAAGCAAATTATTCAGGAATGCAGTCTACACTACCCTAATTCTCAGGAAAGTACAGCTCCCGCGTGACGGACTTTTTATTTATTTTTTCAATTTTTAATTTAAAAACAAAATTCGTAATTTTAAGTTCAATTTTCCCTTGTCTTTTGGAATTTAGTTTTTTAGTATCCACTATTTTTTTAATTTCCTTATTTAGATAAACCTAAATTTTAATTTCCAAGCATTGGCTATTTATTATATTTGTCGAAATTAATAATCACAAATATTTTTAAAATTTTAATATTGAAATTATTGCTATTAGCTGCAGTGCCCTTTAAATTCTCCTTCTTTTTTTTTGTTGCATATTTTGCCACATTACTTATTTATATTTAACTTATTTGATTTTTTTTTTGACGATGTACTGAAATCATCTGTTTGCTGAGCTCATCGCCTTACGTTACAGAGCTCATAAATATATAAATAAAATAAAAATTCATTGCATTTTAAGATAGCATTGCAGAAGAACACTGTTCTGGCGAGACATTTAATGATTTAAATTAGATATTAGCATTGTTAGGTATATATTATACTATATATTAATATTTATTTAAGTATATAATCATGTATGATTATAGCTATCAAGATGTGTCTGTTCCACGAATGAAGTTAAAAGTATTTTACTTCCCTTTAAAAAGAAACATAAACTACAAATGTGGCTTTTTATATTAACAATTTTTTTTTAAGAAGAAATTTAATATATATTCTTACCTTGCATTCCAAGGTTCGCTTCAGCAATATCGGATTTCCATCACTTTGAATGAGAAAAGGATTGGAGGGATCATCTCAACTTTCACTTAAGCAAAACAGCTTAACCTACTACCTTTAGGTTAAGCTGTTCTCTTTCAGTTAACATATTATTTATGCCAAAATTCTAAATTTCACTATGCAAGAAATAAGTATTGTTTATTGTAGGAGTCTTAGTTTTGGCAATTTTTTTAAAGAAAATTCCACCATCCAGCCATTCCTACAATATTTTTTTATTTGGGAAGTGAATATTTATTTTCTAATATTAAATTAATGTCCAAACGTTTTTTAAACTAAATAAAAAATAAGTATTGGACCATCTGTTTCCCAATGTACGATTAATAAAGACATTCTATTGCTTATCTATCGTCTTCTGATAAGGAGCCTGAAGGAATTGTTTGACGTTCCCCGGTCGTTTGTGAGAAATGTGCAGTGTCTGTGCAGGGTGGTTGTCATACATGCAACCAGCATATATTTCTTCCTGCTTCAGTCCCTTAATATGCCACATAGGCCCGGGTGGGGAGATAGTGTAGGGTTCTAGGATTGTTGACATAGCGGGACAACAAGGAGATGATTTGGTAGTAATAAACCAACCATCAGATATTCTCTTAAGTCATCCATTAGAGTCTGAGTGGGCCTAGGGAGTATCTTGGACATCGGCGACGCACAGTGGGGCAAAACGACTTTTCGTGTTTCAAAAAAGGCTACAGCCTCCAAATCTTAACCGATTTCAATGAATGTTTTTTTAAATGAAAGCTGATAGATTTTCAAACAAATTTGTCCAGATTTTTGTTTTTTGTTTCCCCTGTTTATTAAATTACTTGTAAATAATTCACGAACTTTTACAATTGAACATAAAATAATATTATATTTTTCATCTAACTTAAAATCAGCACTGATAACGTTGAAATTAAACATTCAAACCCTGATTAGACTTGAAAAAATCAAAATCTATTTTCAAATCATTCAAAAATCATTATATTTCAATACGTCTCATTGATGATAAATTTACGTTTTTAAGATGTCAGCCTGATTTCTTCCAAGTCTAATTAGGTTTCGAATGTTGAATTTCAACGTTATCAGTGCTGATGTATTTTATGTTCAATTGTAAAAGTTCGTGAATTATTAACACGTTATTTAATAAGCAGGAAAAAAAAAAAAAAAATCTGGCCTGACAAAGTTGTTCTAAATTTTATTAGCTTTTATTTAAAAAAAAATAAAAAAACATTCATTGAAATTGGTTAAGATTTGGAGGCTGCAGCCTTTTTTGAAACGCGAAAAGCTGTTTGGCCCCACTGTTCGCCGATCCACAAACGGCGAGACTAAAAGATAAAATGCGCAACTGAGTTGTGAATTAGATCCGAGAGTCGAGTGCTATATTTCCTATTAATTAGGAATACGGAAGAAGCTACTAGCATATTTGTCAGAATGTTGTTTCTTTGTGAGAGAATATTCCATCGTAGGCAGATAATTCATGTACCTTCTGATTCATACTTATATACCCCAGGATGCAAAAGCTAAAAGGTTGAAATACAAACACAATGTATAAATACTCAAAATAATTTAAAATCATGTGATCTAAAATTATATGTTTATGTACATATGTATGTAAATAATAAAAACAAGCTTTTATTAAGCATAATGTAATGTATATATGTAAATATATAGACAATAAGGTAATATAATGCAATGTAATAATGTATACATAATGTAAATATTTAGACAATAAGGTAATATAATGCAATGTAATAATGTATACTTAATGTTAATATATAAAAAAATAAGGTAATACAATGCAATGTAATAATATATACATAACATAAATACGTAAACAATAAGGTAATATAATGCAATGTAATAATATATACATACTATAAATATATAGGCAATAAGGTAACATAATGTTCTGCAATAACTATATAAAATGAAAGGGGTACATCGCTTTAAAGCGGAACACTAACAAAGAAATAAAATATCTGTGTTAATGAGCGCCTTCTACTCCTCTTGTGCTGCATCATGGCGATACGGGACTGGTGTGCGGGTTTAGTATTCTTCCCCATGGGACGCCTTAACAAATAATGAATTTCCAGTAGGAATAAGGAGTCTCTTATATCAAATTTCCATCCCATAAGTCATACTAGGTTTTAGGATATTGAAGAAAATGCACGTAAATTTGACTCTTGTACTCTTATTTTTCATTTTGTTGTGCTAATGACTACTTGATAATGAAAGACCCAAAATAATGAAATATATTATAATAAACTCATTATAAGTAAAAAAAAAGTCCGACTCATCTTAGCGCGGTTACGTACATCTCGAAGAAATGGAATAGATTAGCATCACAAATCACAGGAAACTGACAGTAGCCAACTTACACAGAAGCGGATAATTATTAATCTGTATAAGTCAATACAATTATGTACTGAAAACGTTCTTACTCTTTGACTACTGCTGAGAAGGCTCTATTCTAAACAACCAAAAAGTCGTCATTTTAAGTATCTTGTTTTACTAGCAAATTCGTTTTACTGTTATAATCAACTTTAAATATTTCTATAAAATAAGAAATAACGATAACTTCAGTTGTAGGCTATGAGGAAGGTTATATAGGTAGGAGAATTCAAAACAATCTAAGCATACGTCATCATGATAAGCCACAGCCATCTTGATTACCACAGCCACTCCAAACTTATTACCAATACCTTTCACCGTTTCTTAGCTTATTTTACTAAAATACTAATTTTACTGATAAATTCAATTTAAAACAAAAAACAAACAATTAAAAAGGTGACATAAACAAAGAGAAAACCCCTTTCAAAACAACAAAACAAACACTTTTTAAGTTTTAAGCGCTTATATCTCTAATTGACGTTGCCCTATCGAATATTGCTTCAGAACCTTTTTTGTAGGGAATTTAGTAAGCATTCAAATGGTCACTTACCACTTACCACGATTTCCCAACCGTTATCCAGATATTTACAAAAAATGTATGAAGATCCGAAAACTTTTCTTTTCTATTAATAAAATGATTTTTTTCGCATACTTCCTTAACCCCAAATATAACCAAAATTTAAACATCTTAGTTGTGATTAATTTCCAAGATGTAGAAAATATTTTAATTGAATCCCGCGATTCTAAGTACCCACAAAAAAATAATGACTTACAAAAACATTGATTCCACTTTTCTCAAAATCGGTTACAGCTATCGCCTTCAAAATGGTTTCATTCGTTTTCCTATGTTAAGAAACGTATAAAACAAGTACCTGCAAGCATATAAACTCAAAAACGTAAGCGTTACGATTTTATTTGCGCGAATTTGGCCCCAAACACTATCTTCTAGTGGGCGGATTCTGCTGGTTAACGAACTTGACCTTTCAAATTAGAAGACAGATTTTGTACCGAATTTCATCAAAATCGGGCCATTTTTGAGCTTGCTGCAGACAAGCATATATATATATATATATATATATATATATATATATATATGATTTGTTTGTGAGACGGCTTCTCTCTCCAGCGGTGTTCTTCCTCTCCTTTGCGCAATATTTCGTCGGGTTCATCTCCGACTTCTTCGGGCTGCTATGTGTCGCGCCCCACACGGACCACTGATGAACTACAGACGACGGACGAACGACGAAGACAGCCCTCGAGCCCTATTGGCCCACGGACGACACATAGCAGCCCGAAGAAGTCGGAGATGAACCCGACGAAATATTGCGCAAAGGAGAGGAAGAACACCGCTGGAGAGAGAAGCCGTCTCACAAACAAATCATATCAACCCCAGCGAAGAAACTTAAAACAAAACATATATATATATATATATATATATATATATATATATATATATACAAATTTGAACCACCTATATTTTCGTGATCTATTGGATCTGAAACGAGAAAGTTTCTAGTCGGCACTTCCGGATTGCGTCGTGAGGTCAACCTCATAGCGGGTTCTCCCTATGGAGGTACGGAGTAACCGCGCTAAAACAGAATCATCATGAAGATGATAACAAAAACAGCCCAGGACCATAGCCCTGTTGAATTCATCAGTTCTCGTTGATCACCGAAGTTAAGCAACGTAGGATGTCGACACCAAATGAACAGGTGTCCGACCACGTGCTGTTGTCTTTATAAACGGATGGCAACCTGTATATAGACCGGCGTTAATAGCCCAGTTGGTGATACGGCTTTAAAAAAAATGAAAAACTAAAATGAAATAAGTATTTCAGGTATGAAACATTGAGAGCAAGAGATCAATTGCATTATAACTTATGCATTAAAACAGTTAATGCTATCGCCTTCAAAATGATTTCATTCGTTTTTGTAGGCGAATAAACCTATAAAAAGAGTACTTGAAAGCATAAGAAGTAAGCATAAAGATTTTTTTTCGCGAGCTTTGGCGGCAACAGCTGTATATATATATATATATACAAACATGTAGATATACATATACAAATTTGAACCACCGTTATTTTCGTTCTATGAGGGTTCTGAAACCCTCATTTTTTTTTTTTTTCAGTCCATAAAATTATAATTTAAAGCTCTAAGATTTAAAAGTCTTGCTTGCTTGGTAATTGCCCTCATTCTGACCTCTATTTATAACTTAAGAACATTCGGCAATCCTTTTATGCAGTTTATTACAATTGTCCTAGTTAATTACTTAATTATGGAGTGGTTCTGTTTCCGGAAATATCAGTTTTTATTTTATGTTGGTTTTCTTTCCTCAGCATTCTAACACTCTCTATTGTCCTCTTTTATATTCACACTCTTAATAAGATCCTTTTCTTTTTACGCTATGTCCGAAATGAGACCTCCTTTTGAAAATTAAGAAAAGGAAATAACAATAAAAGAAAACGAGAAAGGAAAAAATAGCCGTCTCTCCAGTTTTATAAAAGATTGGCTGGGAATGTCTTGAAAGGAAGTTAATAATATGCTGGTTGGCTGGAAGCGGTGGCTTGGGACTAAGACTTGGTCGTTCTTTCTAGCATACTCAAGGGATATTACAGTCCAGTTATAGGATTTAAACAGATTTCTCTTTAAGTATTTCATCAATTTCAAATGTCCTAGAAATTAGCTCTTTTTAAGCAATTTCTCTACGTTTCTTCAAATCTTCATCGATATAAACTACTTAAGCCGGATGTGACCCCCGTTAAAATTGATGTATATATATATATATATATATATATATATATATTCACACACAGTTACTCTGTTTCTACAAGAGTAACTGATAAGAGTCTAATGAAGCCCGAGGTAAATTGGGCGAAATATCAACCGCAGATTGAAACTTTTGGCGAATGAAACCGTAGATCTACAAGAATATATACATATATATGTATATACCATATATATATATATATATATATGTATATACCATATATATATATATATATATATATATATATATATATATATATACCATATATATATATATATATATATATATATATATATATATATGTATATGTGTGTATGTATATATTTATATATATATATATATATATATAGATAGATAGATTAAAGAACTTATCTAATTATTTTCCATACGAGTACTAAGTACCAAGTTTCGTAGCAAAAAAAAAAAAAAATTGTGTCCGATATATCTGTAACTCGATTGCGGACACAATTCTTTTAGCATAAATATGCTTTAGCGGTGACAAAACTGGAAAAACAACCGTTACAAAAAAGTGTCCGTGGCGTTCGCGGATGCGCATTGTCCATGTACGAAAAAGAAGACTGTATGTGTCACAAAAAAGTATTTCATTTAGAACCTTCTGCTCAAATTCAGGAACATAAATATGCTTAGGTACACCCGACAAACCTATGGAATGTACTGTATAACATATAGTAGTAGTCTCTTCCGTTCATGGCCACCGCGCTTGTGCGAACGCCAGTGGGCACTTTGTTGTGGTTTTTTTCTACGAAACTCGGTACCTACTTAATATTCGTATCGCAAATAATTAGACGAGTTTGTTTACAAAAAAAATAGGTCCTTCTGCAGGGAGGGGAATTTAAACTAGACACAAACAACGACTTTTTCCATAATTTTTTTTTTTTGTTTTAGTGCAAGGACACTCCTCATACGTCATGACTATCAAATGAGAAAGATGCTTTTCAAACGTAGTATAATATTGTTCTAAATTATCTCAATGCTGGTTCATTAGACAAAACAGGTACCATTTTGGAAGCATGAAATTGTCGTAGTAGCGATCACTTATTAAGAAAAAATTATTTCGTTTAGAGCCTTCTGCTAAAATTCAGAAACATAAATATGCTTTAGGTCCACCCGACAAACCTATCTAGTGTACTGTATTACATACAGTCTTCTTTTTCGTACATGACCACTGCGCCTGCGCGCGCCCATGCTTGAACGCCAGCGGACACTTTTTTGTGAAACATACATTCTTCTTTTTCGTACATGGCCACTATGCATGCGCGAACGCTAACGGCCACTTTTTTTGTGACTCATACAGTCTTCTTTTTGGTACTTGGCCACGCCAATGCGCATGCGCGAACAAAATCACAAATCGACGTATCATAAGTGTCAGTTTACTCAGGAACAATTATTATTATTATTATTAAAACGGGTGCCCACGTAGAGGGAGCTGCACCGAGGCCAACAAGGCCTATTGTGCCACCCGACAAGCCAGCCTGTTACACCAACAGCGCCGTATCCGAGATGAACCTTAATAGAGTCCGAAGGTTCAGTTCAGGTAGCCTTCTAGGGTCATCTATGAAGTCTGCACCAAAATACAGGTATCTCTTTGCTACAAGAGCTGGACATCTGCATATGATGTGGTACGGCGTCTCGCCGTCTTCAAAGCATAGTCTGCACCATGAAGTCCTGGTCAGCCCCATAGAATAGAGGTGCTGGTGCATTCTACAGTGAACTGTAAGAAGAGCTGTTACTAGTCTTACCTTGGACCTGCACAGATTAAGGAGAGTCTCCGTCCTCTTCTTGTCCACAAAGGAAAGGAACAGCTTCGCCTGTCTCTGGGTGGAGCTGCTTCACCACTTCCTCCTATGCTCAGCTTCCGCCCACCTTCTAATGCTTAATCTGGCCACAGTTGGTGCAATCCCACATTGAGGTTCTGGTGATAGGGGGATTGTCGCTGCACCAATATTGGCCAACTCGTCAGCTCTTTCATTACCCTGGATACCAGAGTGGCCTGGGACCCACTCCAGTCTGACCTTGTTACGTCGTCCAAGTAAGTTTAAGCTGTCTTTGCATTGCTGTACTACCTTTGACCTGACCTACCGTGATTCGTGGATAGAGCTCTTATGGGCGCTTGGCTATCGGAGAAAATAGTGAAGCGCCTGTCTAATGGAGAGCCGCTATTCATAAGGTCTGCGCAGGCGCCGATGGCGGTGACTTCAGCTTGGAACACCGTAGCATACCTCCCCAGAGGCAAGGCAACATTGTGTGTGGACCCCTGAATCCACACGCCAGCTCCTGTGCCAGATTCGGTTTTTGAACCGTCTGTGTAACAGAACCGATCCACCCGGCTTGGTGTTAATTTGTTCTCCAGCGCTGCTTCCCTCGGCTTGATCACAGTTGTAAAGTTTGAGGTGAAGGAGTGCTGGTCCTGAAAGTCCGATGGCATGCAGAGAATTGGGTCCTGCCAGTTCCTTCGGATAATTACACAGTGAGCCCCTAGGGTTGGGCAAGGTTCGTGCCCTAAAATGCCGAATCTGTACACTGAGCATCTAGCTATCTCTTCGATATATATCTCTACTGGTTTAAGGTCAAGTAGAATCTCCATAGCTCCTGTCGGTGTGGAACACATTGCTCCCGTAATCATCAGGCAAGCCAGCCTTTGTGGGGAGCACAGAGTCTTCCTAACACTGTCAGTGGTCGCATCGATGCCACCACACTACTGCACCGTATGTGATGATAGGCCTCACAATCATTGTGTAAATCCAGTGCATACCTTTAGGGGTAATGCCCCAATTGTTCCCCACCACTCTCCGGCAGGCCCACAAGGTTTTTGTGGCTTTTCCTGCTGTCTTGCGGATATGCTCCTGCCAGTTAAGCTTTGAGTCTAAGGTAACACCCAAGTACTTCACTGTCTTGGAAAAACTTAAGTTATGGCCTGACAGGCTAGGTGTGCCCAGTCCATCCAGTTTCCTCTTCAAAGTAAAAGACACCACTGTAATTTTCTGTGGATTAATTCTAAGGTTCTTCTCCTGGCACCACTCGTCCACCGAAGACAGTGCCGTGTCCAGCAGTTCACTCACAGTTGATTGCACCTTGCCAACCACCGTAATTACCAGATCATCTGCGTATGCCTGAGCTGAGAAGCCCTGATTCTTCAGCCTCGTCAGCAGTGTATCCACCACTAGACACCACAGGAGGGGTGACAGGACGCCCCCCCCGGGGACATCCTGTCCTAGGTACAATACTCTTACAGTAGGTCCCCTGCGTCAGCCTAATAATGCGGTTCTTCAGAAGATTGACAGTCCAGTATGTGACGAATTCTTCGACATCTTTCTCAATCATGGCTTCTTCAACTGCTCTAATAGGGGTGCAGTCGAAGGCCCCCTCCACATCAAGAAACGCGCACAGAGCAATTTCCTTGTACTGTAGTGCACGCTCCAGTCTGCACACTAGATTGTGGAGAGCCAATTCACATGACTTGCCAGACTGGCACGCATATTGTTGTTCGTTAAGGGGCTTCCGTCTTAACGCAGTATCTCTTATATGCCTGTCTATGATCTTCTCCAGTGCCTTCAGTAGGAAGGACGATAGACTAATCGGCCTGTAGTCCTTGGCATACAGGTGTGAAGCTCTACCTTGTTTAGGAATGAAGCAGAGTTTGGCCACTCTCCAGGTCCGTGGAATGTGTCCCATAACCAAACTACTCCTAAAGAGTTGTAGAAGCGTTGGCATGAGTATATCTATCCCATGTTGCAAGAATGCTGGATATATGCCGTCTAGGCCCGGTGATTTATATGGTTTAAACGTTCCAATGGCCCATCTGACGTGCGCTGCCTTGACAATTTCCCTCGCATGCCTCCATGCCTCCGGATTACCTCGTCTGATGGGATAGTCATCTCCTTCATTTGAGTTAGCCTCCTCGCTAGTTGGAAAATGAGTAGCGAGGATATAGTTCATGGTTTCTTCCACCGATTCCGTATAGCCTTCAGCCTTCTTAACAGTCCCAATAAGTTTTGTGGAGCTGTTGGCTAGAACCTTATGGAGTCTTGAGTATTCCATTGCACTGTTCACTTCTGTGCAGAATTTCCTCCATGACTCTCTCTTAGCTTTCCTCACAGCTGCGTTGTACTGTGACAATTTCTTCCTGTATTTCTCCCAGGTGCCTCTGCGTTTAGCTCTGTTAAAGAGCTTCCTTGCTTCACTCCTGAGTCTGGATAGGTTCCCATTCCACCAGGAGGAACTGCTGTTGGTCACCACAGTTTTCCCAGCACAGCTACCTTCAAAAGCCACCTTAATGGCCTCGGTAATGTGATCATTCATGGCTTCTAAATCGATGCCAGTATGTGCTCTCTGTGGACAATCGTCCATCCTACCCGAAAGGATTTCGTTGAACCGGGACCACTCTGTGAGTCTCGGGTTTCTGATAACGCGTGCTGCGGGGCCTGCTACCTCTATACAGTACGTAATATACCTATGGTCAGAACCCGAAACTTCATCCTCCACCCTCCAGTTCCTGACCACAGGTAGTAATCGCCTCGAAACAAGGGTAATATCAATGACCTCTCTTCTTGTCCTAATAACAAAGGTAGGCTCGCTGCCCCTATTGACGACATCCAGATCATTATTTAAGACATAATCAAGTAATGACTCACCTCTTTGGTTGCAGTTAGTGCTACCCCAGACCGTGTGATGAGCATTGGCATCACAGCCAATCAGGCACTGCAAATCCCTCTCCCTGCAGTAGTCCACGACTAGGCGCAACTCAGCTCCTGGGGGGTTGCACCGCTCGTATGGGAGATAGGCCGAGGCCACCACCACCTCTCTCAGGCCATCTCCCACACGAGCGGTAATCTTCGCTACACACAGGTCTCTGCAACAAAATTGCCATAAAGGAAAAACGCTAAAACCAGATTAAAACAGGATACAGGACCTGGGATTCTGCTCATGGCATGTTACGCATTTATAACCTTTCCATCCCAGACCCCGTGCCTGACCTTTAAACAGATAAGGTTCTTGTATTAAAATTACATCTATACCCTTACCTCTAGCATACTGTTCCAGCAGAGCCGTAGCCGCCCTACAGTGATGTAGATTGACCTGCAGCAGCCTTATCATCGTCTATGCAAGGTTATCCGGCTCCGCGGGCTTCCCACGAAGAGCTCGGGTCAGCTCGCTTCCAGTCTGCGAAGAGGGAGGGTCAAGACCCACCTCCCCTAGTCCGGAAACTGACCGTCCTTCTGTGTGTTCCGCCACACGGTCCCGATCTCCTTCCACAGACGATTTCGGCTTTCCTTCGGGCTCAGAAACGACAGCCACTTCCCCCTCAGTTCGAGAAGTAGCCTCATCGATCTCCTTCTTCTTCTTCTGCAGAGGAAACACCTTGAGCCTCCGAATGCCATAGTTCAGACGCTCGTCCTTCCTCTCCAGAATCTCTTTAAGATCCGTCTCTGGGTAACGAAGTGTCCGGTGTCCCTCTCCTGCTGATCCAGGACAATCCAGCCGTTAGTTGGAAGGAAATTCTGATCCCCAATACGCCTGAGAATATCCCGTGCCTCCGTCTTCACGCCAGGCACGAAGATTCCGGCCCTAGCCATAGGGATAAGGTCCGCCAGCTCCACTGCCTTAATCATGTGCTCCCCGAGTTTCACACCAGCAATGTCTTTTGCTAGCCATTTTTTGGTGTTTTCGTCAAGCCAATGATGGCGCCACCATCCATGTAGTTCCCATCACATGTGATTATAAAGTCCCTCCCATGGACTTTATAGTGCTCGTCCACCAACTTCATGATGACGTCGTCGACACACCTGTTGTGCTCTGTTGTAAATCCACACTCAGGATAGCCGGAAGGAACAGGCGCCAGCTTGAAGTTAGATGCAACGCTGGCGTAACTCGTCGGCTTTGGCATCACCTTCTGCTTCTTCTTGATCACCGGAGAAGGGGTGTTGGATCCATCCTCATTCCTCCGTTTACCACCATTGCCCTCGGATTCTGCTTCAGTCGCTGCATTGAAGCTCTTCTTCAGCTTTTTCCTTTGGGCACCAGTGAGTTTCTTCTTGACGGTCTTAAAGGGTAGATCGTCTTGAGAACTGCCTGGCAAGGGGGATCCCATAACCAAATCACCAACCTCCCTAACCAGTTCCGAAAGGGACTCGGTATCGGTGGCCGGGGTCAAGGGGTTCTCGAGGACTCCCGAAGGATCCTCGACAGGTGCATTTAAAGGCTCCAAGGTCGCCGAAGATACCGAGGAAGGTAAGGTATTAGAAGTTAAATTTAAATTGGTTTTGGACATTAAGTTCCCACGAGAAGCTAGGGATAAGACAGTCGCCCGCAGCAGAGCCCCGCATGCTACAGGAAGGCTACTTACAATGGGGGGTCGCCCGGTGCCCCAAGGGGTTACCTACTATCTGATCGTCATATTTATCCACCCTGTGCCATCCATCCTCTCAGCGTAGGCTGCCGCAACCTTAGGATTGGGTGTTCCTAAAAAAAAACCCACTACCACCCCTGGTACCACTTTAGTCTGGCTTCTCCCCTAGGTCCTGTTCAGCATGGTTGAACCTGAGCTGACATAGCACCAAGGTTCCTCAAAGCACGCAAGCCCCAACACCTGCTCGCCTAGTTAGGGTCATCACCAAGGTACGGTACCGTGGTTGGGGTACTCAGGAACAAAATTGAATGAAACTAATAATTGAGCCACTGGTTCACTACAAAACTATTATTTTTTTTTTTTGTATTTATAAGAAGTTTATATATATATATATATGTATATATATATATATATATATATATATATATATATATATGTGTGTGTTTGTGTGTACTTTTTTTACAAGCTTGTATTTCTGCGTACGGAAGCGTGAAAACATGTTAAAACTTAATGATCCATTATTTAAGATTCGTTTGGTTATATTCAGTCAACCTCCAACACTGGTTGCGTTGAAGCGAAAGTGAGATTCTGAAGAAATAAGCTCGCGCATTGAAAATAGTGAAAGCATATCGAAACGGCAGGTGGCACTTTCCTTCTGCTCCAGATCAGTAACAAGCTAACGATGAGGTTATGTACAAAATTGATTCTTTTATGTAACACTCAATATCCCCGTTGTGAATTATTGTGAAATAAGGTTTGTTTCTTTATAAAGTGGGTTAGAGAAAAACTCCAAATATTTTCTCTGTAAAATAATTCAAAGACAGGCTAGTTCTAGAGGAAGAAATTATACAATTTAGAAGACAAAGTAAAGCTTTAGTTATGGAAGAAACGGATATCAATGAATTTGGCAGTAACAGGTCCAATGAAGAAAAAAGTCGTTTTTTAATAGTTAAAATAACCAATGAAATGAATAATTTTAACAAAGTAAGCCCATTTCTGATTCAAAAGTGGCTAAATTCGTTTAACACGAACATTAAACCTAAAATTATAAAAGGACAACTATTCATTGAATGCCCGGATGTCATAACAGCGAAGAAAATTATTGAAACGAAAACATTTCTTGACATGCCAATAACTGTGAAACCAGAGCAATCTTTAAGCTATTCCTGGGGTACATTTATCTGTACGGCTCTTGAAGAAATGAGCAACCAAGAAATTTGTGATCATTTAAAATCCGAAGGCATTGTTTTCGTACGAAGATTTCCTACGAACAGGAATTCAAGAAGATCAATATTTGTGGCCAAATTTAAATTCGAGTATCTACCCGAGAGACTAAAAGTTGGCTTCCTTATTGTACCCCTTCGCCCCTACATACCCCGACCAACAGTGTGCTATCGTTGCCAAGGCTACAACCACTTAGCTACTTCTTGTGAAAAGAAGGAAATATGTGGTGTATGTGCCCTAGATAAGCACGAAGGAGCTTGCGAAAGAGTGAAATGTGCAACGTGTGCGGGTCCCCATAAGACGCGCAGTTTAGAATGTCAAAGGTATCATGAAGAATCAAAAATAAGAAGATTAATGGTTCTTCAAAAAATACCTTACTGGGAAGCAAAAAAAAGGATACTTAAGCCCAATAATGAAAAAACATTCTCACAAGCAGCATCTTCAGAAGTTTCTCCAAGTCAAGAGCTATTGAAAAGTATCAGAGAAATCATCAGTAGAATAGCAAGCCTAGAAAACCGTCAGAAGACCTCGTCTAACCAGCAAGGATCACTACAACCCAAGGAACAAGACTTTGTTGACCAAGGCACTCAAACAGCCCTTGATATTACTCTCAAAACACCAAGGAAGGTGAAAGGACAAGATGGCACGACGTCAGGTAAGTCTTCTAAGAGATCAGGAAAATCCCCCAAACAACAAAACGTCCACTGTCCGGATGCACAAACTTCCTCCAGTCTCATAGAAATTAATACTCCAACTGTCTTGTCCGGAAGATACAAAAAAGGTCGGGAAAGTAAAAGTGATGTTCCTGTAAAACATAAATGATCTTTCATCTCTGTAACCATTTCGTTTTCGTTAGATTTTACTCGAAATTATCAGTAAAAAAGGAAAAATTCCAGACCAAAACTAATACTTATGGCTTTCAAAATTCAAAAAATAAATTAAATATATTTATATTGACATTTCTTCAGGCTCAAATTCCAAGGTTTACTTGCTTTAACACTAACCTCAATGTGTCTGATATCATGGAATATTAATGGATTTCATCAACACTTAACTGATCTGAAGCACTTGATTCAGGAGAAGGCCCCACTCATTATTTCACTACAAGAAACACACACATCCCCCAATTCAAACGTTTATCTTCAAGACTTCACTACATACAAAAGAGATTATACTCTTGGTGGTAAAGCTTCGGGAGGTGTTTCTATATCTATCAAGGAATCTGTTTACAGTGAATCAATCAACCTACGAACAACACTCCAAGCAGTCGCTGCATCAGTAGACATCCCATATAGAATCACCATTTGAAGTCTATACATTCCACCAAGTGAAGCAATTAATACTCATCTTCTTGGTGATTTATTCACTCAGCTACCACCTCCTATAGTGGTAACGGGTGATGTAAACGCTGAGCACATACACTGGGGCTCATCCAGGATCAACAGCAGAGGTAGGCGGCTCTATGAATGCTTAGAAAAGTGGGACTTGATAACATTTAATTGCCCTAGACCAACTCACCTTTGTCCTCGTCATGGTACGTTTACAAACATTGACATTGCTGCGTGTACGCCAGATATCTTCACACGCTTTAATGTGGACGTTTGTGCAGATTCATACAATAGTGATCACTTTCCAGTAGTAGTGTATGACCAAGGCAGGCAGGAAATTATTCAAAGCCTTCAAAAGTTCAATTTCGATAAAGCTGACTGGTCAAAATTTCAAAGTCTTATTAGTAGTAAAATATCTACCATTACAACGATTGAGAACTTTAACAAATTTATCAATGAGGCTTCTGAGATGTCTATCCCTAAATCTACTAGAAATATCAAAAGAGCACCTGCACCCTGGTGGAACCAACACTGCACTAATGCTGTGAGAGAACGTCGAAAAGCTCTCAGAAAATTTTCCCACTTCCCATCAACTGAGAACCTCATTAAATATAAAAAAGCAAAGGCAATCTCCCGAAGGATCATAAATGAAAATAAAAAACAATGTTGGGTAGATTTTTTTAACTCCCTTAATAGATATACACCACCAGAACTAATATGGCAAACTATTGGTAAAATACAACACAAAAAATATAGACAACCCATAGCAGGAATTAAATCAGACAACACTATTTTCACTGACAAGACTGATATAGTTAACATTTTAGGACGCCACTTTTCAGCAATATCCAGTGACTCCAATTATTCTAGACGTTTTCTACTATACAAAAACAATACTGAAACTACTTTACTGACCATAAACATAAAACATCAACATCCACTAAATGAAGACTTTACTATTGACGAACTACAAGACGCACTAAAATGCTCAAAAAATACTTCTCCTGGTCAAGATGGAATATATTATAGGATGTTGAAAAATCTACCCAATAGTGGAATATTTCATTTGTTGAAAATTCTAAATAAAATCTATGAGACAGGGCAATTCCCTGATTGTTGGAGAGAGTCAATAGTGATTCCAGTGTTGAAACCCCATAAG
The DNA here is from genome assembly GCA_946811695.1 of Gonocerus acuteangulatus. NCBI lineage: Eukaryota > Metazoa > Arthropoda > Insecta > Hemiptera > Coreidae > Gonocerus > Gonocerus acuteangulatus. The sequence goes on from OX328127.1 coordinate 24,540,839, forward strand.
GACAAGACCGAACCAGGGAGCTACAGACCCATCGCCTTGACCAGTTGTGTCAGTAAAATATTCGAGAGAATGTTGAACAAACGTCTCGTCTGGTTTATCGAAAGAAATAATTTACTATCCGGTTTTCAATGTGGATTCAAAAAAAATCATTCTACAATGGATCACATCTTAAGACTGGAGAGTGAAATATTAAATGCATTTATAAATAGAGAATGTATACTAGCCGTTTCGTTTGACATTCAGAAAGCGTTCGACTGCGTTTGGCGATGGTCTATAATCTCTGAAATGGTGAAATGGGGATTACAAGGGAAAATTCTTAAAGTTATATCAGAGTTTCTTTCTGAACGAAGATTCCGGGTTAGGATAGATGATAATGTTTCAGACACCTTCACCCAAAAAAATGGTGTTCCTCAAGGATGTGTGCTGAGCACGACACTCTTCAAAGTAGGAATTGATTCTATCCGAGATGAGATACCTCCAGACATATCCTACTGTCTTTATGTAGATGATCTCCTTATTTTTAAAAAATCACAAACACTCAGGGAGGCTGAAATGTCCATACAAAATTGCATAAATCACCTGGAATATTGGAGTGACAAACACGGTCTCATCCTGTCAAGGGAAAAATCCCAATGTATCCTATTTACAAGGAAAAAACTCCAACCTGTTCCAGAAGTGACGCTGAATTCACAACTTATAACACACGCCACTACACTCAAATTTCTTGGTCTGGTATTCGATAATCGAAGTTGACATGGATCCCACATTTAAAAAATACTATTCTGAAATGTAAAAAATCCCTAAATTTGTTGAGGGTCATCAGTTGCACAAAGTGGGGAGCAGATCGGAAAACAATGCTCCAATTTTATCGAACTTTCACAAGATCCATTATCGATTATGGAAGTGTTGCCTACGCATCAGCCAGACCAAGCGCACTCAAAATGTTAAACACTATCCACAACACCGGCCTTCGCCTGTCTCTTGGAGCTTTCAGGAGTAGCCCTGTGGTAAGCCTGTATGCTGAGTCCGGCGAACCTCCTCTAGAGTACCGCCGTAAAATTCTCCTTATAACTCAAATGCATAAATCCAGAGCCATGTGTAACTCCGAATGCCTTCATATGAGTATCGATAATCCTTACTACGACTTGTACAGATCCAAACCCCAAGCCCAGAGACCTTTCAGTGTAAGATATAGAGAACTGGATAATATTTCACAATTCGAAGAAACGGAGATACTGACATTTGGCACTACCCCTTCCCCTCCTTGGTTATTAAACAGTTATAATGTGGACATTACCCTTTCTAAATTTAATAAATTAAGCCCAACATCAAAATTAATTTATAAGGAAATGTTTAAAACTTTCACTATCCAAAACAGCCAGAAACTCTCTATCTTCACTGATGGGTCGAAATCCGATAAAGGTGTGGGAGCAGCAGCTGTTATGGAAGAGCAAATAATAACTAAAAAATTAAATGATCACTGCAGTTCGTTTACAGCTGAGCTCTACGGCATACTTATTGGCTTGGAGAACATACCAACTTCAGACAGACATTGTTATTTACACCGACTCACTAAGTTCACTTCAAGCACTAAAAGACAAATACACCTCTCATCCTATACTCTCAAAAATACTTAAGACAATACACTCTCTACACAAACATGTAACATTGTACTGGCTACCTGGTCATGAAGGTCTAGGGAAAAATCCGATTGCAGACACCCACGCAAAAATAGCTGCAGAACGGACAGACATAGATAACGAACCAATTCCACATGAAGACATGAACAGATCTATGAAGACATTTATTTTGGAAAACTGGGAACACTCTTGGACGATACTTACGGACAACAAATTACGGACTATAAAACCTACTGTCAAAGACTGTCCATCCAGTTATCGAGCCAATAGAAGGGAGGAGGTTGTATTGGCTCGACTTAGGATTGGCCATTCAAGACTTACTCACAAATACTTAATGACAAGACAAGAGAGTCCATCGTGTGAAATTTGTAATTCAGACTTAACAATAAAACACATTCTAACAGACTGCATTAGACGACAAGACTTAACCATCCCTTACAACATGTGTGAACTTCTCGCTGAAGGTAGCCAGTACATAGACAGTATCTTAACATATCTACGAAATACAGGATTATACGATCTCATATGAAGACCTAGAAGATTCGTTGATGCAATCACATTTTTATCCCATGAAAAAGTGCATTACTTTTATGACTTAAAGTTAAAGCTCTAATCATTTTTAAGCCTTTAATATATTTTATTTAAATCCATACATCCTAGATTCATAATAATATATAAATTTATAATCAATTCCTGATCTCTTAGAAGACTTAACTCAGTGTGTTTATCGTACAAAATACGAAACACAATAAATAAATAAATAAATAAATCTTTATAAAGTGGTGAGGTCCAATCTTACGGTGGAATGAATCGTAAGCCATGATGCGTCTATGATACCATGAGGAAGTACAGTAGTGCTAACGAGTAATTTCACAATGAGAGTCACAGGTGAAACACGGAAATATCTTTGAATATAATAATTTGTCTGTTCTCCCTCTGCCGACCAAAAAAAATTTCCGATTTTGATGAAATTTGACTTAAAATTCCTTTGTTTAAATTAAAATATCAGTTACATAACTAGTGAAATACGTCTTGGAAATTTTTGTCTCGAACGAAATCCGTCCAAAATAATCCCAGCGTTTATTATCCTAGCGGGTTTGCGTATATGTTCGTTCAAGAACTTATTTTTTTTTTTTATATGCACATTTACCAACGGAATTGAATTATCTTTAATGGTTTTTGTGAAAAACATAAAAAGTATAATTTTCGTTTTTGGTATTTCAAAATTAGGGAGTGTCAGCAATGGCTGCCTTCTCCCCTCTGTTCTTCCTTGTGTAATAGTTTATGAGATATGTATTTACTGATTGTATTATTCAATTCCACGATTTCTGACCTTTATTTATGTATATTTATTTATTTTTTATAAATATGGCACAGGTCGAAATAATAGTACTCCATTTTATGCACTATTTTATTTTTGGCACGCCCTACATGTTTCGTGGCCTTTATGCCACCTCCTCAGGGGCCACTAAATCCCCATGTGTGTATAGCTCGCCACCCATACTAAGACTCTGATTGTATATACAGATTGTAAATAACGCTAAAACCTTTTGGAAGTATTATTTCTATTAAAAATGTTTTCACTATGCAAAGTAGTTTATAACATTTTAAAAAAAAAATAGTTCTTTGATTTGACATATTTCTTAATTAGGTGAATTTTCTAAGTAAATATATATAAATAAATAAAATTACCTGTATTTTGCGATTATTTTGTTGTTCTTTTTACGGTACATTATATTCCCAGATATTGGTATAGGGGTACTTACAGGTTACCACCCTTTCATAATATCAACAATAGACGGTGGCCCATTAAAGTACTTTTTGCGCCCGACGTCACACAGTGGGGCCAAACGACATTCGTGTTTCAAAAAAGGCTACAGCCACAAAATCTTAACCGTTTTCCAGTGCTTATAAAATGTAGAACAACTTCGTCTAGGCAGATGTTGGTTTTTAGCACTTTCCTCCGAAGGAAAGTAGCTATTGAGGTTGGACTCATGACGGAATTTTTGAAAAATTTCTTCAAATCTTTATCGATCCTGCCTAGTAGACACCGAAAATGACCCCCGTTAAAATTTATATATATCTATATATATATATATATATATATATATATATATATATATATATATATATATATGCATATATATATATGTGTCTGTTAACACGATAGCGGCCAGAGTTTTTGTTTTTTCGTCACGAAACTTGGTATATAGCATTCAATTAGCAAACGATTGAACGAGTTCGTTAACCACTAAAGTTGGTCCACCGGAAGGGGGGGTTTACCCCGTACCCAAAACACTTATTTGACTATGTCAGCCGTAATTTTTGTTATATTTCAACGAAACTTGGTATTCGTAGTGGTAATATAGAGAGAAACGTGAGATATAAAAATGAACTAAATCGGTTCATTAGAAGGGGGGGTTTACTCCAGACCCACACTACCAATTCGCCACTACCAGCCGTGATTTTTGGTATATTTCGACGAAACTCGGTATTCGTAGTGCTAATCCACAGGTAAATATGTGTTGTAAAAATAAACTAAATCGGTTCATTAGAAGGGGGGGTTTACTCCGGACCCAAATTCCTAATATACTCATACCGGTCGTAATTTCTGCTGTATTGTAACGAAACGCGGTATACGTCGTGGGTAACTCATGAGAAAGAAGTGTTGTAAAAATGAGCTGAATCGGTCAATCGGAAAGCGGGGGTTTAATTTGTAATATATTTGAATAGAAAAGCCGGCAGACGTAGGTTCACAAAGCCGCCGCAAGGAGCGCTTTCTACCACTAGAGTGACTGTATCCTGTTCCTGCGTTAGATCAAAATACGATAATATGAGGATTTTTGTATTTATTACGTAGTTGATCAGTTACTCATTACAAAATGAGAACTATTCACGTTTTTATTTTATTTATGTAGGATATTTTAAGCAAATTGTTCTGGAAAGCAGTCTACACTACCCAAATTCTGAGGAAAGTGCTTAGTTATGCAGCTCCTGCGTGACGGACTTTTTGTTACCCTTGTTTATTAAATTACGTGCAAATAATTCAAGAACATTTGCAATTGAACATAAAATGATATTTCAGTTTTCATCTAACTTAGTAATTATTCAAAAGTCGTATTATTTCGTTGTAGGGATATATTATTTCAATTAATCTCATTGCTGAAGTAAGATCAGTTTACGCTTTAAAGATGTCAGTCTGATTTTTTCAAAGTCTAATCAGGATTTGAATGTTTAATTTCAACGATATTTGTGCTGATATTAAGTTAGCATAAATCTAAAATAATTATTTTATGCTCAATTGTAAACCTTCGTGAATTATTTACACGTAATTTAATAAACAAGGGAAACAAAAAACAAAAATCTGGCTAGACGGAGGTGTTATAAATTGTATTAGCTTTCATTAAAAAAAAAAAAAAAAACATGCATTGATTTTGGGTTAAGATATGAATAGGTCAGTTGTCTAGTTGTGCAATCAGTAAATACCCGCTTGATTGCGAGAAGAACAGTTTGCGATATGATTGAACCAAGTTCAAGAGATCAATACAAATATTGCTTGCCCAAGGATTGCCATTGAGTCCTGAGACTTGAATCTCCATCCAGCCGTCTACCGCTAGAGAGTAGGGTAGTATATATGCATGACGTGTACGAGTCCCGCACGCTCCTATGACCCCGAAAGGATGACGGATACGCGGTCATATATGAGACCAGGGTATGCGGGTAATCCAATCCCGAAGCCTTCATAAAAACAAGACGAATGTTCCTGTCGAGCATATGCGCCGTATAAAGAGAGAATCTCCTCACATCTGTGGCCACCACCTCAATTCTCCCTCCTGCATATCATTCTGGGTCACTGGACTCCGAGGACGTGTCGTATTTCTTCTTTGATTCCATTCAAACCAATACTATTAGCTTCAATATTTGGCATTAGGACTTCTTGCGAAAAAATAAAAGATATTTGGCATTAGGACTTCTTGCAAAAAAAAAAAAAAAAACACAGAACCGTCGACAAATACAATTACTTGGTAGGTATCTTCAGTAACGTCCTCTAGTCAGTATTGTTTCGGCTTTCCAACAGTGTTTTCCGTTTTCAAAAAGGCTGACTGGAAGAGTCTTAATGAATTTTTTATGAAACGAAATTTCTACATGAAAAATTCAAACAAAAAATGCACCCGATACTGAGGTATTCCCAAACAATGACAGCCGCAGCGAAAGTGCTAGAGTTATGATTTGGGAAAACTGTTTTTAGTTCAGATCCACATATTTATTATTCTTTATTGATTTTATACTAAAATTGAATGAATATAGGACGTTCGTGGACCCTTTAAATGTAAGATACATATTCACGTACTTGATAAGTTTTTTTTTTTTTTTTAACGAAATTCGTGTGAATTGAATCGTAGCGGTTAGGCCTTGGCTTTTATAGGCTCCCATAAACACATTTTATAGGTTTTCTGATGTCGGCAAACGAATTAAACCATTTTTTTTTTTTTATTTTTTTTTTTTTTTTTTTGCAATCTGTGTCCGTTTTTGAATAAAACTGGTTTCCTTTTTCAGTTCAGTTGCTTAGAAACGATGGATTGAGTTAAACCAATGTTCTGAATGTTAGACATACGTCCAAACTAGGATATTTAAATTTTGGTTACGTCGGTAGTTACAGAAGTATTAGAAGGAAAATATTTTATTTATTTTAGGAGCTTCGCGACTTGGCTCTTTTCATCCTTCCTACAATTTCATCATTACAGTAAAAAAAATATGTTACTGATAGACATGAAAAGCTATGTGATCTTCGTATATTTTCGTAAATATCTCGAAAACGTTTAGAAAACCTTGGTAAGTGAAAGGTGATCATTCGGAAGCTTACTAAAGGGTTTTCAAGCAATTTTCGACGGGGCGATCTCAATAAGAAATAAGTGGTTAAAACATCTAAATGAATTGTGCCAGAACGCACTAAGATTTTTTACAGCTACAAATCTGATTAAAAAACGTACATATATATTTATATAATATATATATATATATATATATATATATATATATATATATATATATATGTATATATATATATAAATTTTAACGGGGGTCATTTTCGGTGTCTACTAGGTAGGATCGATAAAGATTCGAATAAATTTTTCAAAAATTCCGCCATGAGTGCAAGCTCAATAGCTACTTTCCTTCGGAGGAAAGTGCTAATATACAAATTATATATCTAACCCTAAAAGGGGAAAGATAGGATAGAAAATTAACGGGTATGTATGTAAGTACATGTGTGCTTTTGAGTGTGTGTACGTATATGTAGATATGTAAGCGAGTGCGTGTGCGCTTATTTATATGGATATATGTATGTATGTATATTACATATATGGATATTTATGTGTATATTCTTATATGTATGAATGTGTGTATGTATATCAGGGTATACTCTTTTTTTCAGAAGTGTATTTTAATAGTAAAATGAGCATTTTAGAAAAAGAGGTTAGAAAATTATGTATAACTGTGTTGCGGAGCCTAAAATCTTCTCTTAAGATTTCATGAGTTTACATTCTTCACGGAAGATGAAAACAAAACATCATTCTTTTCTCTTCCCGGCTTTCCAAATGACACTAGGGATAAGAACAGAAAATTCGCTCAGAAAACGCATTTACTGCGAGACAGACTTATTTAATATATTTTTTACACAATAAAAAATCCATGATTAATTGTCCATGAAAACGTCCTGTCCCCTACTCCTTGGTACACGACATCCACCTACCCTTCCACCAGCCATACATCACCAACTTCTCGTCCCATGTTTATCTCTCCCTAGGGTGGAGTATGTCTTTCTACTCCCTCAGGGCTGTACATGTATCAACCTCATTTACACCTACTATAGGCAACTCTGCATAATTGCTGGGCGAGGTAGTGCTACTGTTTTTGGGTGAAATTAATTTAAATCCCCCTCTGCCCGAAATTGATAAGAATTCCTGAAAATTGAATTATATCAACTGTTTTAAAAAAGCCCCTTGGTATTTAGGCACGAAATTAAATTTGTAGTTTGGCGGGTGTTCATTTCTAAATATTGCTGAGTATTGTTTGTTTTTTTGAAGTATTTAGGGTGAAATCCTCATGGTCGCAGCTCCCTATCGTGTAAATAGACCACACCACCCCACCAACCATGCTCTTGGAATAGGGTGTACTCATTCTAAATTACTGTTCATGACATTATGGCTGAGTATTGAGGCCGCACTTAAACAAATGTATATTCCTAAAAGTGTTATTTTGAATAGTAAAAATAACCTCAAATAGTATTGGAAATAATATGATCATATTACCAAATCACTCATTTCTTTTGAAAATTTAGTTGTAATAATCGGGTCTTTTTTCATTAAATAATTTATTTAGGTCTTTTTTACATGTGCCAGTTACGTTTTATCACCAAATGATTATTATAAAAGTAATTGGATTAATTAACATATGCTTAGGTGAACAAGAATACAGGTAAATTTAAATGATTTAAGGAGGTTCGGTGGCCGTGATTTGATTCCCGCTATAGGGTGGTGGCTTTTCTTTAGAAAAGAGAAAAGGCATCAGCTCTATCCTGGCTAGAAAGGGGTGGTAACCTATAGATAACTCGTCCTAAAATTCTTAGTTAATTATAATGGACGTTAAAATTTAAATTTAAAATCTTCATATAACTCGCACAAATAAGAATCTTGTTCTTGGCTTTATTGAAGCTTTTATACACTTTACAAGAGTGTTCGATGTCCAGATCGGTAGAGATGACACGCTTTGATTTCCCAACATATACCCCCAAAAACCCACTGATGGGGGAACATTCTTCCAACATTGTTTTTACTTTTACTAAACCAAAATTCGACAAGTCCTAGCTATTCCCCCCTCCTATTTGAACAGGATTATTTATTAAATTGTCTGCTAAAACAATACACGAGGTTTTGTATTTGTGCCACGAAACTCGGTATATTTACAGTATTCCTGTAGCAAACGAGTTCGTTGACCAGCAAAATCTTTTGGATAGGGGATTTACTCCGACCCCATAATATAAGATGGCTTTCCACAGGGAGTCAACACACTAAAAATATGTACAAAAATATACCCTTTAGTACATAACAATTACAAACATGTAATCTAAATTCTTCTTCTGCTTACAGGTAAGACCACCTCAAGAAGATCCTAACTCGGCCCACAAACGAGGTAAGTATTCCAGAGCTATTGGTGTCAGTGACTGGTCAAGTGCAAGTGCTATAGTCTATGGCACTTGAGAGCTGTACTCTCGACTCGAGAACAACCATTCTAAACCTTAACACAACTTCCTCAAGTGCCACTTCAAACCTACGGTTATTGTCCGCCGCTTTGTTTTCTTATGTTTTGCAATCGCTGAGAACTCCGTTTAAACTAAATATTTATTTATTTATGTTAGAAATTACTAAATGCTAGTCGTAGAACTATTAAAAAAAGTGAATGGAAAATATAGGATGTCAAAATGGACGTCGATATTTATATATCTAAAGAACTGCAATAAAATATTTAATATGACCGACATTTGAAGATAATTGCTTTAGGTATTTAAATATTTATTAATTTTAGCTTTTAGTTTGTTACTAGCAGACTGCGGACATCGCACATAGTTGGTTACAATACCAATTCTGCAGCGAACTTCAGATATTTTATTATTATTATTATTTTTAAACAACTCATACTCGAATTTCCGTTTTATTTTTATTTCCACATCTTTTTTCCCCCTTCTCAATATACTATTCTATAAAATAATGTTATTTGATGTTTATTTTTAAGTCACTATATATATATATATATATATATATATATATATATATATATATATATATATAAATATTAATTTATTAGTGATAAATTAATCAAAATTATTAATGATAAATTATAATAGGCTGAACTTATTTTTAGAGCCTATTGAAACATTTTTGTCACCTAAAAAACCTAAAATCGATTTTTAAATAAAAACCTAAAAAGACCTATTTTTGAACCTATTGAGCGATTTTTATCACCTAAAAAAACCTAAAATGGGGTTTTGAATAAAAACCTAAAAAAGACCTATTATGCCTGTTGCAGAAACCTAATTTGACACTTATTTTATCCTAAAAATCTGGTCCCTAATTATAAGTAATGATGGAATGGTTGGGATTCGGCTGAAGAAACCTCAATACGATTTTTGTTAGTTTTGTAGTTTATATTTTTTATGTTTAGGTTGCCGGAAAAAATGTCCAAACCTAAACACAAACATATATAAACTACAAAACTGACAAACAAGGCATTTCTCCTATTTACGCGAATATTTTTCAAAAACTTTTCTCCTTTCCTGTCATAAACCCACCACCTGGTTTGTTTTCAGTTTCATAAACCCTAGTAGATTCCTTTTTTCTTAGACACTTCCACAATGGTTACTCAACAGTCAACTTTGGTCTTCCTCTGCCTCCCGGCATTTTAACTGGTATGTAGTATCTTATTTCTTTGTTAAAATTAATATTATTATTAGCACCTATTTACTTATATAAACTTCAATAAAATAGCCTTTTTTCTTCTTTTATTGTTATGTTTCTATTGATTTTCATTTTACTCATTCTAAGAATTTAAGAACAATTTGTTCTTTTATAATAAGTTAATTGTATTTATAGTTCTATTACTTATCTCAATTATAATTTTGTTTTTTTTATTAATTTCAGTTTTTCTTGTCATTTTAGCTGACCAATGAGTAGCCGAAACGTCCTAAATATAGATTTTTTTAAACAAAAATCATATTGAGGTTTCTTTAGCCGAATCCCAACTATTCCATCTGTACTTATCACCTCGACGGCTAACTATCTAATCTTCTTAATCATATATTATTTTCTTTATAGCTTCTCTCTTGACCACTCTGGTGAATTAGCATAAAAACGAATGACATTCGCACGACATGTGGTGTAGAAACCATGGGCTTATATCTAAGCTGTTTCTTCCTTATACACATCTACACCGTTTAACCGATTTTGACCAAACTTGGCACACAGGTAGGTCTTGATACGGGACATCGTCTAGACTAGGTCAAAATAGTCTATTTTGACCAAATTTCAAAATTTGGTCAAAAGGTCAAAAGTTTTTTCAAGAAAAATTGGCTACACTGAACCATTCAGATTCTGAGGGCCATTTTGAATCGACAGCCATTTTGAATAATGTCTCAAATTTATTTGTTGATGTTCTTGATAATTAGAATAACTCGAACTCATTGATGACTTTACATCATTATATAATCATGTAATGCAATTTTTTTCAATTTTATATCAGTCACTGTCTAACTAAGGAGCGCTGGCCTTTCTTTGATAAGAGCTCTCTAGTCGCAGGCTGTGGTACTGGCCTCTGTCGGCTGTTTTATGAATTGCTGTGGTGCTGGCCTCTGTTGGCTGTTTCACGAATTACTAGAAAGATATAAACAAATTCACACCGTTTGATTGATTATGGGTATACAGGTAGATCTGGATACAGGGTGAGTCATAGGCAGAAAGTAGGTGTAGCATGGCACACTGGGTCACAGCTTGTAGAAAATAAATTTGGAGGGGCTGGGAGAATTTCGGGGGGCTGATAATATTTGTGGGAATACTAACATTCTAGAACTTGGAATAGTTAGCCAATTAAAACGCTTTTGCACGCAATTAAAACTATTTTTTTTTTTTTTTATCTAAGTGATCTTCTTTAATTTATTAAATAAATAAGCCAGTTCACCTACCTAAGAAAGCTAATTACATTTTGCAATAAAAGATCTATGAGATACTTGATGCTGAGAATGGTGAAGAAATGAGAGCTCAACCATGCTTTATTGTCGCATAATGTCTGAACCATGCTTTATTGTCGCATAATGTCTGATTTCACGCTAATATTTCACTGGACGAATTGCGTGACGTACAAAGGAACAGGCCCGTGTCATTTCTATATTTCACAACTAATTCTATTTAACGGTTTCCATTTGTTAGCTTTCTATTTCATTCCTCTTTTATTTTTGTCGTATTTTTTACTTAGGACCAGATTCCTTCAGTTATTTCTAAGCCTCTGCAAACAAGAAAACAATTTTTATCTTTTTTGCTGATAAATAAATAAATGAGCCACTTAGTATAAGTCGAAGAAAAGCCTTATTTTTATTTAGATTCCATCACACATTTAAATACAAGTTAATGAAGCCGGGACGAAGAAATCAGGAATGCCTTGAAGTACTCACCATCTGTAAAATGTTTTCATTCTAAAAAAAAATGCACTATAAATAAAAATCTCTGTATATAAATAGAAAATTGTAAATTCTATTATCATTAATTGTTCTACCACTTACCGACAATTTTATTTCAATCATTCCAAACGAATATAGTAGAATTTCTATTTTCATACTTAACACATTTTTGATGAGCTGCATGAAATCTATTAGCTGAATTTAAATAGCTGAAAGTGCATAAATGACCACAACTTTCGTCCGTCACCTACGGTTAAACTGTGAGGCGTGAGCACATGAAGAACAAAAATGCAGAAAAAACATATTTTTTATTTTATACAAAGGGGAAAATAATTCTTTGCTTTCAATTTAAGACAAAATGCTCAAAAAAAAACCAAAAAATTCATTCACGACTTCTTGTAAGATGGTTTTGGTGATCCTTTCACCTCTCCTTCTTCAATTCTATTTTAAATCCCTTCTCCCGTACCGTCTCTCTTTCACTTGTGAGTGATATGATTAAATATGAAAGAGAAAAAAAAGTCCGACTCGCAGGAACTGCGTCATCTTAGCGCGGTTCCGTCTTATCCCTAGTAGCATTTGGAAACCTTGCAATATTATTTATTTATTTATTTATTTATTTTAGGGCGCATCTACAACTTGGCCATTAGCGCCGGGCTATCTACAGGTTGCCACCCTTTTATAATGCCAACAGCACGTAGTAGGTCACCCATTCAGGAAACCTTGCAATAGAAACAAGTATTATTTTGGTTTGGCCTTTCTTGAATTACTTTTATGGACCCAGATCCGTGACAGATGGCAGGAGAGCCTTACCTGGAAAAATGACCTTCTTAACGTTCACTCTAGGGAAACACTATTATCAAAACGTTTCTCGTTTTTTTTTTTTTTTTTTTTTTTTTTTTTTTTTTTTTTTTTTTTTTTTTTTTTTTTTTTTTTTTTTTTTTCTTCTTCCAATTGAAAAGTGACCCAAAAACTACAAAACAGATGTGATATTAAATATTTTTATATTTCAGTATGCAAAAATCAACGGGAAACATTCAAAATCCCATGGAAATCCCATGGAAATTTTTAATCCAAGTTCTATGTAATACGAACATATTTATTTCAAACAATATTAAATTATTGTACAAATTACTAAGATACTCTTTACGATCCCGACAACTGGCACCCACTTCTTCCCTAACCAATAAAGACACGAATATTGGGGGATTGGGGAGGACTTGGAATATAAATAATGCCTATGAGGGGGGGAGGATATAGCGACCCCCCCAAGGAATCTATCTGTCATGATCTTTCCAAACATCCCCCCCCCCCATATTTCCATTCAGGAGCTAGTTAGAGATAACGAGGTGTCCTCACAATTCGACAAGTAGGCTCTTCCTTCTTGAGGGCACTCCATGTCCCTATCGAGGGGATCAAGGGAAAATGATAAGTCTAGTAAATTCTGAAAAGAGCGTTGAGATTCTATGCACAAAACAGGCGAAAATGTATACTTATTTCATAAAGGTTGAGCTTGTTGGGAATCGGTCTTAAAACTAATGAAGCTATATTCTTAGCACATGTCATCTCTCCTTCTTTAGGGAGGAAACCCGCTTATAACGTAAAACAGAGGTGCCAATGAGAAATGCCTACGTTTCATTTCTCAAAACCACTAGTTAAAGTTGGAATTTTATTATAATTCCAATTGAGTGAACATTGAATGAAGTGAAACCTCATACAATGAAGAGGACCCTGCTTTCCATCTTTTGTGTTGGGGCTATTCAAGCGGATGAATAGAAAGCTAAAGAAATAAAACAAAGCTGAATGAAGGGCTGTGGTGGGAGAGATGATTCATTAAAAGACTCATATTAGCCAATATAGTTTCGAAAGGCGGTTACAAGAGCGGTGGCATGCTCTTTTGATCGCGACAAGAGCTTTCGTTGGAAGTGAAAGTTTTTTTTTATTTTTTAAAACAACTCGCATTTTCTTCTGTGTATCGCTTTAAATCGGACTAAAATTAATAAACTTGGGACAATTATGATTCTACATATGTTAGTTATAGGGCAGGTTTCACTCAGTCTTCTGGTTAAGACAAGGTATTGGCAAAAATAGATATTGAGAGATTCACTTAACAATGTAATAGGAAGAAGGAAAGAGGGTCTGGGGAGTGAGAAAGAGAAAGGGGATGAGGAAGAGAGGCCTATTTTTAAAAGAGTATTTCTTAATGTCAACATAATTTTTTGAAATGTCCTGGTAGTTGAATTACTCCAGCTTTTTTTTTTCTTCTTTTTTTTTTTTTTTTTTTTTGCTGTATGAGTTCTGGATGTTTTATCCTATTGACCTCTTCTATAAGTTTCTTTTTTTGTAACGGCCTTATATGTCAATAATATATAAATATATTCTGCATAAGGTTTGTTCGCTGTAGAGTTTTAGCATAAATATACTAATTAGTCATTGCTAACTAAACTGAAAAAAAGCGTTACAAGAAAGTGTCCGCTGGCGTTCGCGCATGCGTGATGGCCAGGTACGAACATAAATATGCTTTAGCGATGCCTAAACTGAAAAAAAGATACAAAAAAAAAAAAACTTACAAAAATTGTCCGCTGGCGTTCGTGCTTGCGTGATGGCCATGTACGAAGCCGTGACGTTCGCGCATGCGCGGTGTCCATGTACGAAAAAGAAGACTGTATGTTACACAGTACATTACATAGGTTTGTCGGGTGGACCTAAAGCATATTTAAGTTCCTGAATTTGGGCAGGAGGATTATGTTTTATTTTATTTTTTTTTTTATGTATTAATACGAATTTCATCTTCAGCGGTTGTTTTCCAGCAATATATTTCGCAGGAAACCCATCATGCTTCATTTTTTCAGTGATTTTAATCGCTTTTTTTTAATAAAAATAGCAGCTGGAAGGATGGGTTTCCTTTGAAATGTAACGATGAAGAAACAACCTCTACAGATGAAAGCCTACATATCTACATAAACATAGCTTGCAAGATAAGGTTTTCATGAACGCTATTGGGTCATAGACTTCTATGTGTTATGTTATGACACGTCGGCATTTCTTGTCAGAAATCCCATCTAACATCTAAGTCTTCAGCGGGGTTGTTGGGGGTGGAAACACGCCAACAAGGAAGGATTCGGTAATGTATCAACTCCTTAGAATACAAACGACCCTAGAAAGCGCCACAAGGAAGCCGAGACTGACTCCGGAATGAAATGCCTCGCCTTATAAGGCCGCATATTTCTCGGTGAAATGAAACTGCTTCATAAAAGAGGCAATATTTAAACTCCTGATTTCACTTTCAGATTACTTTCGCGAATTTCAGGCTACGTCGAAAGTAAAAGTGGAAAACTTTTACTGCTTAATTTATTTTTTGCTGAGGATTGCTTGGATAATTGTCTTATAAAATATAATAATGAGTCTCTTGAAGTTATTGTGAAATAGTGAAATGCTTAATAATGGCAACTTTCTTTTACTCTAACTCTCTTGTTTGTAACACGACAAATATAAAACGTTCAACAAATGCACAAACGCACGCACACGAAACACACACATGCATATACTTCGTATATTGGAATCCCACTTTCCGGAAAACCAGCAAAGGGACATTCAGGCGATTTTGTTAGGCAAATGTGAATGTTTTCAGTAACCATGCCGAACGCACAAAACAACGAGGTGTTTTTTGTTTTTTTTTTCAAAAACTTATTTGTTTGGCTCCTGTAAATGATCCCGATTCTATTTTCCCATAAAAAATTGTCAGGCGCTGAAAAACGCGCTCAATTAACGCGTAATTTAACGCCGTCGTAGTAATATCGCGTGGTACTGCGCAGTCACAATCTTGAGATATTTCTCACCTTGTATGATACAGCCTTGAAGCCAGAGTTGAACTGTACAGTCCATCGAAGTAGAATGATAAAGCCAATAGATTAACTGTACAGTCTAATGAGCCAGGACTGTGCAGGCCAGGCCTGACGTGTGTACCTTTCCTTCACGTACAGTGGGTCTACTAAACTGGACTGTGCAGTCCCTGTCTAAATGTTTATTAAGATATCGTGTGTGTGCTCGACACGTACAGTCCAAACCTTGAGGCCAAATTGTGCAGTTCCGGCCTTGAGATTTGAACTGAACGTGTTTGGCCATCATAATGCTTTGACACTTATTAGGTATGTTTTACTTAATATGAATTCTCTCATTTTAAGCAGTTAATATAACGCAGATATTGTACCTCAGACTTAAAGATTTAAAATTAAAATTTTTATTACACTGAATAAGGTCAGTCTATTTTCAGTATATTTTTTTTTTTTTTTATAACCACAGACACTGCGTTTGTACCTCTTTGATCCCCGATGTTGCCTCAATTGCCTAGTAATACTAAAAGCAACTCCAGGAAGGCATTCGACCACAAAAACAAGCCTAAGAAACTGGTGCCGAGCAATTTGCTGCTAGTTTTTCCCAGCAAGTATTACGTGAGCATTGTCCGCGAAGAAGGGGCATCGCCAAGGTTGCCACAGGTTCCCAGGCTGTCCATTCACAACTACAGCTGCGTCATTCTATAATGTGTGAGCTCTTAACTCACTCTTGCTACCTCTATGGTGGGCAACCACAATATGCAGAAGGTGTATGGCTCTAAATA
Organism: Gonocerus acuteangulatus; assembly: GCA_946811695.1. Classification (NCBI taxonomy): domain Eukaryota; kingdom Metazoa; phylum Arthropoda; class Insecta; order Hemiptera; family Coreidae; genus Gonocerus; species Gonocerus acuteangulatus. The sequence continues at coordinate 24,557,319 of OX328127.1, forward strand.
TGTAATGATTGCTTGCTTACTTTGTTACTTTATATTATTATAAGATAGTAACCATACAATATTAGCACTTATTATTATCAATCTTAATGAAATTTCATATATATATATATATATATATATATATATATATATATATATATATAAATATATATGTGTGTGTGTGTCAAGAAACAAAGAAAGAGGGTGTGTGGCAAAATACTTGTCGATGAAACTGCTAACCATAAAACATATGCGAATATTGGGGCCCTCACAGTGGCAAAAACGTTGCTTAAACGTTGAGCTTATTTTTGTACAAAATATTGAATGTTGGTGGACCCCTCACACTGCACAAAAATATTGCATGAAATTAAGTGTTGACTAAACATTCGTGATGGAACCCAGGCGCATCGCTTTTTACTTACCCATAGCTTCATACGTTTTAGCCCAGGGCGAACCCGGAGGTTGAAAGAAGCGTAGTTGTACTGTGTGCAGCGTTGAAAAGAAAAGAGTGCGAGTCAGGAATTATTTGAAGGCATTTTGCACGCGTTTAAAGGATTATATAAACATAAAAAAACTGAAAGTATTGAAACTTTGAAGAAAGTCTAATTACATAGGTTAATCATCCTAATCCTATAGCCCAATCCTTATCCAGCACCAATCATCCTTCCTCTCCACCCAGACGTCTTCATAGGAAGTGGCCCCGGGATCTACTAACGCAGTGAAGTGTCGTGAAGTGCTCAAAAATCAGTGTGATTGTAATAATGATAATTGAGAGTGATATCGATGGATATCTTCTCTCCTCGTGATATCACAGGTCACGCCTCATTCGCCTCCAATCCTCCCTGCTAGTCGCAGAGTGTGGTTGGATGGCGTAAGGTAACTCCAGGTCATCCTAGAATCCTTCCTAAAGGAAGGTATTCGGTTGACAACTGGTGGCACCTGAGGCGTGGTCAAGCTATACCTATACCTATGTCAAATTACATAATACATATACTGTAGATTGTAATATTTCTGTAAATAAAAAAAAAAAAAATAATAATAAAAAAAAATAAAAAACTTGTACCTGGAAAAAAAAATTACATAGGTAGGTACTATACGAAATCCTATTATACAAGTACACATTCATTATCCATAAGTGTATACTAGGTACGTAAGAGCAGAATTAGTACGTAGTACTTGTACAAAATATTGACAGGTCCACAAACATTTTCTAAACTTTTAGAAAACTTTTGAACGCCCCACAAAATATTGAATACCCCTTTTCTTGCATAATATTTCTCCTCAGACGCGCAAAACTGACGTCTTCAAGTTTTTGTGCAAACTTTTTGTCAGTTTTGTCCCCTTAACCGATTGCCAAGGACGAGAATAATTACATACATCTTCTGATCTTTCATTTGACCAATGGTAGTCATTTCTAGGAAAGGATGATTAAATACTTACAAAGTATGCATGTTTATCAAAACATGTAACAGGAATACTGCTTCTTTTTAAATTGCTCTTTTTTTTTGTGTCAGTTTTTTTTCTATTTTCCTTTATTTTAATTTATTTCATATAAGTATTTTCTTCCATAATTATATTTATATACATTTACATAAATCTTACTGTGATTATTTATTCAGTTCCATTCATTATTTTCTGGAGTTTCCATATAGACCTCCAAAAATGGTCGTCATAAACCATTCAAGCACAACGACAAATCTTTCATGTTCCTTTTTTTTTTCTTTTTTTTTTTTTTTTTTTTCTTTTTTTTTTTTTTTTTTTTTTTTACGGCGGATCTACATGTAGGTCATTAGCGCCGACATCCAGGGTGCAGCGAGGAATTTTACCAGCGAGCCAATTTATAATTACTATCTCTTTGCATACAACTCCACCGCAATGGAAGAATGAGTTTTCGACGAATAATTAAATGATTATCTAACTAATCAAATATTCCCCCGTCGAATGACGCCGCGGTCTACAGCGCAACCTAGTGACATCATGGCCGCCTAAATAGGGCCTTGTGGTTTCGAGGATTCTCAAGGTCCTTTAGATGATTCATAATATTATTTCCTTTTATGAATGATTATTCATGCTCCTCGTTGGAATTGTAATTTGATACATGAAATAAAACTGTCCATTCAGACTCCAATAGAATCTTATTTCATTCAGAATATTTTTCTAATGGAGTAAACATTGATTTCAAGATAATTAAAATTCATCTAATAAATACATCTTTCGTTAAAATATATATAAACTCGTGTCAGCGTGTTTCCTTCCATCCTTAGAGAGATGAAACATGCTAATGAGGTTAACAGACGTAAAAATGTAAAATTAAATGGCAAAGCGAAGCAAGATCTTAGGCGACCCTACAGGGATAATAATAAACTAGAATATATCCGAATTTCCCAAGAAAAATATGTTTTTGCCCGTTTTACTTGTCAGCTGTTATAAATATGGCCTTGGAAACGGATTCCTTAGATTCAACATGCCTAATTATTTATTAATCGTGTACATGGAAGCCTAGTAACACAGAAACGTAAGAGTATTTCGCCTGAAAACCATGACGAATGTATTCTTGTACCATATTTCATCAAAATTATGTCCAGTTTTCACCCACCTATATCGAGAAAAGAAATACATATGTTTAATGTTTTTTGTGTGTTTGACACTTGGGCTAGTAACGCAGGGCTATCTACAGGTTGCCTCCCTTTTATGCCAACAGCACGTGGTCAATCGCCCATTCAGGTGGTAGCCACGACTGACGTAGCTTAACTTCGGGGATCCAGGAAACCGGTACACATTACTGAGGAATGTGCCTCGTTATACAGCTCCTGCGTGATGGAGGAAATGCCACAGGGTAAAGCTATTTTTTCATTCATTTGTTTAAGAGACAACGAAAATAGTTCTTTGAGCCAACGGCCATAGCCACGTTGAATGCACCGGCTCCCGTCGATCACTGAAGTTAAGCAACGTCGGGATTTCGCTGGAGTAGCGCGTATCTGAATGGGTGACCGACCACGTGCTGTTGGTATTATAAAAGGGTTGAAACCTGTAGATAGCCCGTCGTTCATATAAACCAAATAGTTGATAAACCGTTAAACAAATAAACAAAAATCTTGGACCATTGGCTTCATACTCCAGTGACTCATGTACTGGATAGTTTCCAGAACTATACCTCTGTACGGAAGTCTTTACCTAACCATGGAGTCCTTGAGAGTACACAGATACTACCTCTTTGGCGAAGTATTTAGCATGCAACTCTACCTCTTTGGGATAAGGATGCGTCATCAATCTTTATTTGGTTGTTGGTACCGTTAGATGGCGGCTTGCTTCTCTTATCTTATATAACTGTATTCTCCTGAGCGTTATGAATTCAAACGAACCCTTATATCGATCCCACAACGTAATAAATTCGGTTTAAGGTATAAGTGTATTCAATATCAATTTCATTATAAGCCTTGTTCTATCACAAATTCAGCAATTCATTGATATTTCACAACTTCCTGAATTTGCGGGCTCCCCAATCAATTTTTTTACCTAGTTTACCTTTATAACATCTCCACGAGATGTAATCCTACATAACTTTACAGTTAAAGACTGAGCATCGAAATACGGAAAATCACGACCTAAAGAAGTAATTCTAGCCTGACTACATACCGGCCGCTGATGTATAACCCACGAATATTTATTTTTTTGGGGGGTGTCCCCCCAAAAAAACGGCCAAACTCGATGCGTGATGAAAAAAAAACCCTTTGCCATATATCTCGTTTTTGCTTCGTTTCCGAGAAAAATAAAAATAAAAAACATGAATTTCATTAGGCCTTTATAAAAATCGTTAAAAATATATGTTTTTCCTCCACACCCTCAAGTGTTAAATTTCAAATTTTTTAAGGATTGAAAATGTATTTGTATAAAGACTTGAAAGTTATTTTTTTTTTTTGTGTGTGTTTTATAAATTATGTTGAGCTTTACATGTCGTCAGTTTATTTCTCGACCATGAAGATATTTTTTTGTTTTTTGCGGGGGGTGGGGGATAAAACATATACTTTTAATGATTTTTATATATCGCAAGTTTATGACAATACTCTAGGGGCTAAAACTAGACAAAAATTGTAGCTCAACACTATCAACCACACATTTTTTACTCCGTTCCAGAAATTTGGCCTTCTAAACGTTCTTTAGAAAAAAAAAAGTGTTTTTTTTCTCTTCGAATTTAATTTAAAAATACAGATAAAGAAAATACGAAAAAGATATTGACTCAGGAAACCATAATATTATTTAGTTGTCTATTCTAACCTGAAAGTATAATGCGTATGTTATGGAAGCGTGCTAATATTTCTAAGTTCCTGCAAATGAGACATTTATATAATTACGTATAAGTATATTAGATGAAATACGTATACGAACTTTTGCAAAGTTCACCTTCTCCAAATGTAGAGTTGATTGGCCTTCTTTTAATGATCCCCTATTAAGCTGAGGATTCTCTGCTTTGTAATACCATTTAATTACACCTCTATAGTCACTTCAAAGCCTCAAAGTGTTTTAATGAGAAACAGCTTGGTAAAAACTCGCTACTTAATGCTAGAAGGAACGCCGTCATCTCTTGTGGAGCTTCGTGTCTTCATTTCCACAATTCGTGGTGTGGCGGTGTGTTCTAAAGCCAAAGAAAACCACGTTTACCGCAGATGGTAAGATATAATTTGTCTTAACGTCTAATTAAAACAGGTTGGCGGTGTTAAATTAGTTTCTTATAGAGTTTTAGTTATAATTATACTTTTTCACCGACGATCTGCTCTTGATGCTACCTGGAATTGGTCGCCTTCATTATGAAGTAGGAATGACCCAGTCTCTCGTTGTCTATTAAAAGTTAACAAAAATACTCGTAGGTTACGTACCTACTCTTCTATTTGTGAATCGGTGAGCATACTCTCACACCGCTTCTAAAGCATTACCGTTGCTGATACAGTACACGAAATTTAAATCAGTATCAAGAGATTAAATTTTAGTTGCGATTTTATCCAAAACGAAGCAAAAACGAGCCAATCTCTAAAGGACTTTTTGTCTTAGTCCCCCCCCCCTACAAGCTCCTGAACTTTTGCCATTTATATATACATATATATATATATATATATATATATATATATATATATATATATATATACAGGGTGTCCCGTAAATGTCTAGTCATATTGTGAGGGGTGATAGAGGACCTTTAGGGGAACAAAAAATGTTCTATGACGATTTCCCGAATTCTCGCCCCTAAGGGAGAAAACGTCGTTTTATTGTTTTTTCGAGACAAACGTGGTTTTTAGAAGAATAATCGTTGTAGCTCCGTCCCAGGTGGTTCTACTAGAAATGAAGTGAAACCTATCGAAAGCTGAGTAAATTTACTATAAGACTAGTTGGGAGTAAACGTAAAAATGAATGAATGTAAGTATGTATATCTTACCAAAAGAAAGCTATTCTAAATTTCCTGACATTTTATTGATATTTCTTTCCTGCGTTACTCCTCAATGGGCGGGGTCTGTGATTTCCGGGTTTTAGAAAAACTTTCTCATTTAACGACCTTTCCATTCATGTATCACAACCCTGTGTTATTGAAGTATTTGAACGGTATAAGAACAAAAGCTTTAAAAAAATCATGGATCTGTGAAAAGAAAATTATATTTTTTTCTTCAGTTTATTCAAAAATCTGAAGAGAAATATTTATTTTTATAAATGTTTACATAAATATTAAGTAAATATTTACTTATAACAATAAAAAAAATTACTTCCACGAATATAAAAAAAATTCCTAAAACAGTAAATAAATAAAATACACATTTATTTTGAATTTATTAATTCAGGTAACTAATACTGGGTCCAGGTGGCGGCCATTAAGGAACACCAACCATACATTAACCTAAAAAATTACTATTTTTACCTAGATCACGCATTTGAACACATTTTTACAGGTATTTATATTTTTTAAAACAAATGCTTTACCTTGAATTGATTGTGGTAATTACAAATTCTATCCCTCATAAATAAGACATACATAGTCCTGTAAAAATGTGTTCAAATGCGTGATCTAGGTAAAAATAATAATTTTTGAGGTTAATGTATGGTTGGTGTTCCTTAATGGCCGCCACCTGGACCCAGTATTAGTTACCTGAATTAATAAATTCAAAATAAATGTGTATTTTATTTATTTACTGTTTTAGGATTTTTTTTATATTCGTAGAAGTAATTTTTTTTATTGTTTTAAGTAAATATTTATTTATTATTATGTAAACATTTACAAAAATAAATATTTCTCTTCAGCTTTTGGAATAAACTGAAGAAAAAAATATAATTTTATTTTCACAGATCCATGTTTTTTAAAAACTTTTGTTCTTAAACCGTTCAAATACTTCAATAACACAGGGTTGTGATACATGAATGGAAAGCTGGTTAAATGAGGAAGTTTTTCTAAAAGCCTGAAATCATAGATCCTGCCCATTGAGGAATAACGCTGGAAAGAAATATCAATAAAATGTCACGAAATTTAGAATAGCTTTCTTTTGGTAAGATATACATACTTACATTCATTCATTTTTACGTTTACTTTCAACTAGTCTTATAGTAAATTTACTCAGCTTTCGATAGGTTTCACCCCCTTTCTAGTAGTACCACCTAGGACGGAGCTACAACGATTATTCTTCTAAAAACCACGTTTGTCTCGAAAAAACAATAAAACGACGTTTTCTCCCTTATGGGCGAGAATTCGGGAAATCGTCATAGAACATTTTTTGTTCCCCTAAAGATCCTCTATCACCCCTCACAATATGACTAGACATTTACGGGACACCCTGTATATATATATATATATATATATATATATATATATATATATATATATATATATATATATATATATATATATATATATGCCAATTGATTAAAGTCATCATTGAGGATACAATCAGCATCTTGTTCCGTAAATAACCATTGACAACCAATCAAGGAGATAGTAGCCATTGAGTATAGATCTAATGATCTGATAGGGAGCCTCAGCTCTATAAATAAGAGCCTCCAGAGTGCGCTAGAAGCTAGGCCTACAGACACATCTATTAAATCTGTCCGCCGCTGCCCTATTCCATGTGTTTTCAAGGGAACTAATGCGAGTCGATTGTCGTCTCTAGTTCACTTTTTCAAATCTCTAGATATAGACATGTCAGGGTGTGGAGTCGAGTATTTTAGTCTTCGTTGGGAATGTAGTCTCTTCTCCATTTCAACTCGTTCAATTTGGTTTCTTTATTTTTGTTTACTCAGGCATGGATAATTAAGAGCAGTCAAAATATTCTCGTTTTGATATTTTTTTTGTAACATTTATTGAGTTTCTTTTTCCTACCATAGCTAGAAAACTCGCTTATAACGTCACCTTATGACGCAATCCGGAGGTGCCGAAGACTCTATAGAATACGAAAATAGGGGCGGATCAAATTTCTATATACCTACTCATTTTAATATATATATATATATATATATATATATATATATATATATATATATATGTATGTATGGAACGGCTTCTTTCTCCAGCGGTGTCGCTCCTCTCTCCATCGCAATATTTCGTCGGGTTCATCTCCGAGGACGACACATAGCAGCCTGAAGAAGTCGGAGATGAACCCGACGAAATATTGCGATGGAGAGAGGAGCGACACCGCTGGAGAAAGAAGCCGTTCCATACATACATGTGATACCCAGCGATGCAATTTAAAACAATATATATATATATATATATATATATAATATTCTCTCGTAAATTAACGTCCCCCACATTTTCTTTCCTATTATTTTTAGTAAAGGCCGTAAAGGATAAAAAATTGTTTTAAACTTCATTTATACCATTTTATTATTTTGTCGACTAGTTTCTGGCACTTCACAAGACAAATTTTCTTATATATAGTAATTAAATGATTAAATCTAAATCTAACTTAAAATAATTTTTTTTTTTTAAATCGTAAAGAAACCATCGCCACTTGTACGAGACATGCCATGGCTGGTGATTGTTCCTTTTAGAACAAAATTTATTCTATTTTTTTGTTAGTTTTTAGACTTACTCATTTAAATAACGATTATTATTTATAAGAAAGTTTGTCTTGTGTAGGGAGGCCAAGTGGCAGAAACTAGTCGACAAATTTAAAATAAAATTGTATAAATGAAGTTAAAAAGAATTTTTTATCCTTTACGGCCTTTACTAAAAAGAAAAGGGTCAAAACACACTATACGACGGAAGTCTTCACACTCTCAAAGGGATCTCATTTACAATAGTGCATGATAATTTCGGCCTCAGTAGCATTTCCTCCAACAAATAACATATTATGTATGCTCTGGAATCAAATTTGTTTTGTATTATATGGGAGCAAATACCCTCAAAGTTTTATTTGCTTTGATTGATGTGAACCCAACGGGTATTTGGTTTGACTAAAGTTGTCCCAGACTGAGAACTCTGTTTATCGTCCCTTCCTGATAATTATATGGAAAGTGGGTGAGTTGGCCGGGGGGGGGGGGGAGAAGGGATAGCTAGTATCGATTTCAAGCAGGATCGAGTTATCCCTGCTCAGTTTCAATTTGGTTCTATTTGCTTTCCTGGTCAATCCTTCAACCAATTTGTTAACAGATATAGTATTCTGCTAGTTGGTTGGATAAGTTTTAATTTCAAAAACCCGTTTCAGATATATAAATGGATAAACCGACTTATAAATCTATGTTTTTTTATGTAGCTGAAGATCAAAACTCTTTTATTACACACTATTCTTAAATCATCTTTTATTTGCTCTTGAGGAGGACTTAAGTAAAAAATAAATTACAGCCATTACCTTAAAAGAACTTCTGCGGGCTGTTTTGTTGGCGACTCAACAACACCATTGATTGTGTAGTAAAGTTTCTAAAAACTTCAATATTAAAAGGCTGTCCAATATTTAAATGGCTATTATTCTAATTATGGAATAGTGTGAAATTGATAATAATAAAAAATAAATAAAATAAAATAAATAAGATAAAATAAAAATTAAATAGCAAAAACAAAATAAATTTCACGAAACAAATTCCTAATAAAAGGAGAAAAGGATAAAAATATATACATATATTCTAAACGTAAACAAAAAAAAATGTACATCTTATAGGATCCCATTAAAAATAATAAAAGTTGCTATAATTAGTACGTTGGTCACCGAAGTTAAGGAACGTCGGGCATGGCCAGTGCCTGAATGGGTGACCGGCCCCTTGCTGTGGGCATTATAAAAAGATATATAGGATATGTAGATAGACCGACATTAATATCCCACTTGTTGATAAGTTATTAAAGAAACAAATAAAAAATTAGTTAGTGAAGGCGCTGATGAGTTTTTAAGTTTTGAATTATCTAAGACATTCCTTCAAAAATAACTATTGCCTTTTCTTCGCACCATCGGCATTTCAATCTTCGGTAAGGTCATCTAGTTAAAAGTATATAATATAAATCTTTATAACTTTAATCTTCAAGAACAGAACTCCTAAGATTTTGATGGTTGTCATCTGGGTTTGTCATGGTAAGCATGCAAGTATGCTTGCTTGTCTGACGCTCCGGTCAGCGTGACGCTTGTGGATGGAGCTTAGAATGGCGTAGTTCTTGTGGTTGGACATCCCCTCCCCCTTTTACATAACTGTTAGTAGCCCAAAGTCGTGGTAAGAGGTTTTCGAATCGGCCACAAGACTGTTGAGACCATCAGAATTTCAGAAGCCATGGCTGGTTTATTCTAAAGCACCAAGTATAAACCACAGACCGTAATACTGGATTATCTAGAGCCCATTCTGTTCAACAGCTGATTGGACTTACCTTTTTCCAAACCTTGTTTTCGTTATGTCACCTCCTTACATAATGAAAAAAAAGACGTATTCATGATATAATAGTAACAATATTTTATTATAGTGGTATCCCCGGGGTTTAGTAGCTAACGCCTTAGAGTCTCGTGCGGTTTACAGTCCCGCCGAAAGCAGGTTGAGTTCTGTCATCTGTAGGCCCGTTGAAAGAATTCTCTACTCCACCATGGGTGATTAGGAAGGGTGGCAACCTATAGATAGCCCGGTGAAAATTGCTAGATGCGCCGTAAAAAGAAACGCCGTAATTGTCTAATCATTTATATGCATGCAGAAGATACATTTTACTGCTTGCACAACTAATTAAAATAAAGCCATTAAAGGTACGAAATCAACACTTTCAAAAAAAGAACAGATTTCTTAGTAATATACTATTGGAAATTGTATGAGGACAGTTTTTGTGTGGAAATTTATGAAGGTTTCGAATGGTTTCTTTTCACTCACCAGGATTTGAGGTATGTAAGACAATCACAAAATAGTTCATGCCTGTCCGTAATTTTTTGTTCTAATACTTAATACTTTCACAACTATAAACTCAGCCGAAATGTATACCTATATTACAGTTAGGCGAATGTAAGACGTCCTAAAAAGTGTTGAACTCTTCGTGTAGAGCAATGCGTCAATTTCTTGTAGGGAACTGCTACATCTTCGTGTAGAGGACTGCGTCATCTTCTTGTTGGGAACTCATTTTTCTACATGTAGGGAAATGCGCCATCTTCAAGTAGGGAACTTCCAAATCTTTACGTAGGGAACTGGGTTATCTTCACGTAGGGAACTCTTTAACATCTTCGTGTAGTGAATTACAACACCTTAGCGTTAGGAACTTAGTCTTAGTGTATCGTGATACGTCATAATAGGAAGACTAGTGAGATATGCATTTTAAACATTTCAGAGATCTCAAATGATTATACAGGGTGACCCGAATTTAAATGGCCAAACTTCGTGGACCGAAAAACTAAGAGGTAGCAGATGAAGTGCACCAAATATCATCAGAACAGTGTTTAGCTGCAATTTATCAAGTCATTCCTAGTGCTTCCGTTTCTGCAAGAGGGCAACATTTTAGGCAATAACTAAATTAAATGGGGTCTCCCGAGTCTAGTGGCTAGTTTGCCTTAGATTCATAAGGGGGAAATGGGGTCCCCACCGGTGGCAGGAATTTTCTCATCCCACGGCTCGTTGGGAAAATTCCTCGCTGCACTCTGGATGTCTGCGCTAATTGCCTAGATTTGTCGAAGCGCCGTAAAAAAAATGAAACGGATGGTAACATAAAAAAAAAATGTAAATGAATAAAATTACCCAGTCTCGCGTTGTCCAGTAAAAGAATCGTCGATTAAGCATTCTTTTATTTGGGAATCGGTGCGCCATCTCTCGTACCGCTTCTAAAGCATTACCTTTGCAGAAACCGTACACGAAAACTAAATCAGGAAAGGACTTTTTGACTTAGCTTTTTGGTTTCCTTCACGATCCTGAAGTTTTGCCATTTAAATTCGGGACACCCTGTACACGCCTAGTGTGTTGATGGATTCTCTAACAATAGGAGAATCATAACATGTAACAGTTGTCGTAAAACTAGAATAAAAACGAATTAAAAAAAAATCGAACTTCCACCATCACACCCTCTTTGAATATATGTGATTGAATTAATTAACGCTTTACATAAGTGATTCATAAGCCATATCAGCGTATTAATAGATTGCTCATCGAGATACATAGCATTGAAGCGTGCTGGAGCATAGTATCCGTTAATCCATGATGGCTGCTTTCTCTAGATAATACCAAGGACAAAGGGTTTACGCCTCATCGGCTCCTACCCTCAACGGGGGGTTCCCAAATACATTTTAATAAAAAACTTACTGTAAAAAAAGGGGGAGAAATGGGAATAGCGGCGCCTCATCTTTCAGTCAAAACCTGTCCATCATTCTTCTCTTCTTGGTACCGCTTGTAATGCGGCAAGGAATTATAGTCGTATGCAGTGAGAATTCTGGGTGCTCTATATATATATATATATATATATATATATATATATATATATAAGTACTTCGGAAGTAAAGGACACTATGTCCATCTTTTTCTTAAATTTACTTAACCCCATGTTCTTAATGTGGATTTTTGGAACCATATAATTGTTATGGGACACCATACCCTGTTCCCAAAAATAACGAAGATAGGACAGTAAAAAATAAAAAAAACGTGTCCGTTTTCATTAGAGGTAAAAAACACCTTGTGGAGGACTTTTGTTTGACTATGATCAATACTTCCAATGAACTATCAATGCCAATAACAATGTGACACATTTTCGTTTAAATGTGTCTATAAATAGCGAAGAAACAAATTTTAATAGTTCAAAGTTATGGGAAATAGGCTCTCCTGAGCAAATACAAATATGTGGAATGGTGTCCATTACCTCCGGGGTACAGGTATATACATACAGACAATGTTTCTTGGGCCTCTGTCGCCAGCGACGGTGTGCAGATTAACATTTACTGCAATAACACCTAACACTGTTAACAGAAATCAAATATAGGGACAAACCAACCCAGATGCCTTTCTGATTTTCTCATGAACGAGATAACTCGAGAACTGTATATTTGACAGATATTCATAATATCGCGCGTAATATTTTTACTTGAGCTCTTATTAATAATTATTATCGAGATTGCAGTTTTGTTTAACGTTTTTCTTAATTGCCGAAGTCGAGTAATGTTATGACCTGTAATAAATATCTTGGTTCTTTCTCGAAAAAATTTTTGATTTTTCCGCCTTACAAAGCTACATGTATTGAGATATATCGGTCAAAATAATTTTGTATATAAATTCGGTTAGCAACCTTTATATTCAATATTAGCAGAAAGCCTTATTTTTATAATCTCCAGGAACTTCCCAGACAAACTAATATGATTACTTCTGTAATTTTGTAGAATGATCCTTCACTTCTTGCTAGGAGCTATCTGCTACACCTGGATCTATTTACTGGAAGGTAGTTTGCTACAGGAATCCTTCCAATTTAGGGTGGAATGAAGTTGGCAGTTCTCCAGAACCTAGAGACAAGGATGTGTGGACTCTTCCTTAATTACAGCAACTAAAAACATTTAGCTTTTTCAATCAGCAGTAAGCTGAAGAAGGATAGCATCAGCTAGGCAATATATATATATATATATATATATATATATATATATATATATATATATATATATATATATATAGTCTGCATATTAACAAGCTAGACATTTCGTTTTAGTCAACATATTTTTGTTCCTATTATAATTAAAATCAGACTATTTTTTTTACGGGGACAATCGAGAATTGACAGTTTTTTAATATATATATATATATATATATATATATATATATATATATATATATATACGTATATATATTAAAAAACTGTCAATTCTCGATTGTCCCTCAAAAAAAATAGTCTGATTTTAATTATAATAGGAACAAAAATATGTTGACTAAAACGAAATGTCTAGCTCGTGAATATGCAAACTCCTGTAAAACCACTAAGATAACCAGACTGTCAAAATCGGGAAGGTTAAACCTGGTAAGTCAGTGTTGCCGGTGCCAAAATAATTATTTAACTTTTTTTCTTTTTTTTGTTTGCTTCCTGAGCACTGAGGAAACCTGGCATATACCTTGCCCGGATTGAGTTAGGTTTTGTAGTGCGACTTCGTGTTGCCCGTTTAACTTTGAGGCATTTATTAAATTATTATTTTATAATCTGGCAGTGGACTGTTTATTTATTTTCAATTAATTTATTTTTGTCATTTTTAAGTGATTTACTTTTTTATTATAGAGACTTTTATTTTTTACCGGATACTCAACAACTCAAACATTTTTTTCTTGACGAAATACGAGTGAACAACTTATAGTACTTACTGTTTTCCATTAAGAATTCTATATACATCTTTTGTGCGTATTCTGGCATTGAAACTCAAATAAAGCCACTTCCACATAATGTATTTTGGTTAAATTTTATGTTGAAGAGTAAGAGCAAAAATATTTTTTTTTTCAACAGGCAGGTGTTTTGAACTGCGCGTATATTTTCTTAACAGTTCCGGTTAATTTGAAGGTATTCAAAAGTTTCGTTAGTGTATTGTGACACATATTACAATTTGTCGAGCGGTTAGCGGATTTGTCCATCCGTCAAAAATTTAGGATCTTTGGCAGTAGTTTTATTTAGTACAACAAACTAAATTTAACTACATGTTGAACATAGAACATAGATCTAACATTGAATAAAAGGATGGTTTTACAGCACAGCAATTTTTTCGACCCTCCCCAGGTGATTCTGCTATCGGAAGGGCGGCAACTGGTAGATAAACCTTGGAAGTCGATGTATCCCCAAAAAAAGGCCCTATATTTGCATTGGGAAGGCGGTGCTAGCGGCAGATATAAGAAGAGTGCCGACCTATCTACCCCGCCTAGTTGGAGGAAAATGAAGAAGGTATTCCGTTTTTCCCTTTGAATCGCCGCCTAGCTGCTATAGCATTGTTCTGCAAGTCTCAAGAAACCGCTACTTCCTTCCATCCAGGATAGTGAGTCAGTCCGTGGGACATCGCTCCATCTTCTTGGATATTCCACGACCGAAGTACATCTTACGAATTCGGAGCCAGCTAAAGACATTCTCTGTGGGGAAATTCATTCAGTGGAGATCTTTGACCGCTCAGATTGCAAAGTTAGACGTTGTTGGGCTTTGTTCGTTTGGTTAATATTTTTTAGTGATTTATTTTAATAATGGCGGAAGGATATATTTGAACACATCATTTACTCATAATATACTTTATTTAGCCTTCGTATTTTCGTGCTATTCGGAAGGTCAAGTAATAAAAACTTCACCACACAGTTTCACCAACTTTATTACGTCCCTACATGTTTCACACCTTTTTGGTGCCTCTTCAGAGGAAACATTTACACTTATAAAACTCAACCTGAAGAGGATAACCTTCCACCATTGCGGCCACGTCTAGACTGATCATGGTCTGAAAGAATCCAACATGACGAAATATAGGGGTCTCCCGTGGTCTAGTGGCTAGCGCCTTATATTCATAAGCGGGAGATGGTGGGTTCGATCCCCACCGGCGACAGGAATTTTCTCATCTCAGGGCTCGCTGAGAAAATTCCTGGCTGCACCCTGGATGTCGGCGCTAATGGCCGAGATTTGTCTATGCGCCGTTAAAAAATAAAATGATCGATAATCGATATGTCATACGTTTAAAATTAATTTCCAGAAGAAATATACTCTTAAAACCATCTTCCCACCCTCTAATTAAAACATATTTTTTATTTTTTTTTTGTCAATTTTTTTTTGTTAATAAAAATAGTATTCAAATGTATAATTTCAGTTTTTTTATTTACCACTTTCTTTCTATTTTTTATGATAAGGATATTTCCTTAATTCTTCTTTTCATTGTATTTCTTTCTTTACTTAATGTACTAATATTTTCAAAATCAAAACTATGTTTATATTTTATAGCATGATAGGCCAACGCTGTTTTATTCTCTCCTTTATCAATACTTTGCGCATGTTGTTTAATTCGTTTTCGAAGTAACTTTATTTAGTGCTCTACATGTTTCTCACATTTAGACGCCTCTTCAGGAGCAACTTAACATAATATATGTTGAGGCATAATTTTACCGTTAACTGAGTGTTACCACAGTTAGGGCCACTTAAAGAATAGTGATGGGCGATAGTCGATAGTTACTATCGATAGTTCATGACTATCAATAGTAGCTATCGATTTTACTTTTCTTTTTTTTTTACTTTTTTCCGGATACATTAAAAAATACATAAAGCAATCCATTCACATTATTATGGAATTGCTGACAACCTTGTTCGCGAGTAAGACAGTTCCTGGAAGAATGTTTGCTATATAATTCAGTCAGTGGAACCCAGACTGTACTAAATCACCCTCCGAATCCGAAGGATGACTAATTGATGAATGATGACTAATTATCATGTTTGAGATGAGATTAATCATGATTATAAATGGCGATGATCTTTCCGTTCTGCTGGAATCAAGTGTAATCGTCTTGGGATCAACCTAAGTCTTAACAATTGAAACTATGATTTAAAGTTTTGTACAGTTTTGATTATTCTCGTTTGTAATTGTGTATATTAATTTTTTAGCTGAAGAAGGCTGCCAAACAGCAATATTGATTATTCGGAAATTTTACGGTTTTTCTTAGCCGTTTCCCATCCATTCCTTGACTTCTTAGGGTGCGTTTACACCTGACATTTCTCGCAGGAAATATATCTCAGGTGTCGAATATAATAATTATCATAATTATTATATCCTACACCTGAGATATATTTCCTGTGAGAAATGTCAGATGTAAACGCACCCTTATTGCTCGTGATAGAAATATATATCTCAGACATAAATTGTTTGCATTATACATTGGTTAAAATTTCTCTCTGACATAAATATCCTGCAATAACTATCAGATTTAAACGTACTCTTAGAAACATTACTGTTTACCTTCTTCGCTAAACTTGCTTTTTTTTTCTTTCTATTTTCTTTAATAGAAAACAGAAACGGCCATTTATTAAATGAATTATACAACAAAGAAATCTATTATTTTCTATGTTAATTTTGTATATTTATTTTTTAGCTGAAGAAGGCTGCTAAAGAGCATGCCGATACGGTCAAATTTTAGATTTTTCCGAAAATCTGGCTGTTTTTCTTAGCCGAAACCCAACTACTCCTTGACGTTTTATTGTTATTTCAGTATTCATCTCAAATCTACAATTATGTGTTATTAGCAATAAAAATGATAAATTAACCTATCTTTGGTCTTGTTTATAATAGTAATATTGGGACATTTTAGGGGTTGAAGGGTCTATGGCCCAGTGATAATGCCTTTGCCATTAGATTCTCAGTAAGAAAAAGAAAAATAGAAAAAAAAAATTAAGAAACCATTTAGGAAGCTTTCTATTTTCCTAATATGCATCACTATATTCTAAATTTCTCATATTTGCTGTAAAGGCAAATTTATTTAATTGTCTTTATAATTCTGTCTGTTGAATCCTGCGGGGACACTGACGCGGTGTGAGAAAATATACATTTTTCATATTTTTTCATGGAGTCATTGGCATTCTTCTAGAGACTGTGGTGGGGTTTACATTTAAAATGATGTCATGAAATAATTAAGATAACCCTTTCAACGAATTGAAACGGATATCTACTGTACAACTGTGACTGACTCACGTTGTTGCTTCTGCAATACTCGACGACAATGCCGATTAGCATACCAATGGATTCTGGATAAATAGTTGCTGTCCTCTGACCCAGCTGCTCCTTGACTAATCCTCTCTCCATGTCGAGGAATCCCAATGCTCCATCTCATTATGACCTGGTCGATATTGAGGAGATGTACAGACTCGGGGGGTGTACAGAGCAAGTCCCCTTCCCTTTGATCTGCACAGTCTACAAGCTGCTGTGCTTGTACAAAGTCCTTTGAAGTCCACAGTGTTCTCTAATACTCCCGGTCCTAAGTCAACGCTTGTTCTCTTGAAGTTTCAAACCGCGTTTTTAGGGTATTCTCTAGAATGATTGTCAGCAATGGCTGTTTCACTAAGAGCAGACATCAGGCTTTATAGATTAAGTGTTGATAAAAGTTTCCACCGGGTCATTTTGCATTACTTCCAAGCATTTTGCCTTAAAGCTTGGAACCTCCTTATACATTATAGGCACTTTTCTCAGGTGATTGTCTGCTAGCAAAGAGTAGAGTGTTCTTGACATTTCTCTTTATTTTAGCTTTCCAAAATTTTAGTTATCTGAGCATTATTGTTTCATTGCTAAAAAAAAAAAAAAAAAAAAAAAAAAAAAAAAAAAAAAAAAAAAAAAAAAAAAAAAAAAACATGATGTATATATTTTTGTCAGGTAATTTTTAGTATAGCTTCTTACTTCGGTGGTACAGAGTGTCAGAAAAACAATTGTTATCCTTTGGAAAGATCGGAAAAAAATAATTCACATTTTGCCCCCCCCGCAAAATTGGCCTTGAAATGTTTTTCAAGGTAAATTTTTTTTTATTGCGTATTTCGAATCTAAACGTCATGAGGAAGAATAAAATCTAGAGCACCATAGGTCGGAAATGACTCCTTATGGTCAAAATGACCATTATCAACGTATACGTTGGCCATTCCATTCCAATTGACAAATCATCATTGACAAATGAGCTGAGAGACTCATTTTCAATATATAATAATTTTTTATACTGGAAGATAATTTTTTTTTGTATAAACTCAAACGAGGTATTTTTCTGTAAGGCAATGTTAGTAGAACATGCCAAAAAAATAAATTATCATTCCGGCAACAATTTGCATTGAATGGTCCACGTATACGTTGTTAATGGTCATTATAATGCCCATAAGAAGTAATTTCCGACGTATGTTGCCGTTGACGTTTTTGTTTCTCATGATGCGTAGATTCGAAATGTGCATTAAAAAAATGTTACCTTTGAAAAAACATTTCCAGGTCAATTTTGCGGGGGTCAATATGTGGGTTGTTTTTGCGGATCTCGCATTGGAGAATCGTCTGGCCAAAGATGACCATCATTTTTCTGACACTGTGCACATACAAAAATTGGAACTGACATTTTCTGCGGCACCACGGATATGAAGTAGGTGTGTTTGGTACAGAAAACCGATCTGCTCATAAGATTTGACGAATAGCAAGCGTTATCAAAATAACTTCTTATGCGTGAGCTACCAAACATATCTCTTTACATCGTATCTTTACAATAAAAAATCCATTGAAAGATGTTGGTTGACACCCAGACATAATATAGTTTCAAAAGAAATAAAATGAAAATCAAGAATAATATAACCGGAATATTCGTTCCGAAGTTGAATGTTCAGCATTCATAATTATCTATATTATCGAATTAAATTATATTATGTATGAAATAAAATAAAATAATTAATCATTATATAAAATACAGAAACTATTTACCGAATTAGCAATTGTTATATTCATCATTATAAAAAATGTAATATTGTTAAATTTAAATAAGTAGAATAATTTAGTTTGGCACCTGTCTAGCAACACGCGCTCCGGTAGCCTGCTGTGAATTTCAGTGAAAACTAAGCCGTGAGGGGGGTAACGCTCAGTAGGGCCAAACGACATTTCGGGTTACAAAAAGGCTACAGCCTCTAAATCGTAAGCGATTTCAATGCATTTTATTATAATAAAATTTAATACAACTTTGTCTAGTCAGATTTTTGTTTTTTGTTACCCCTGTTTATTTAATTATGTGTAACTAATTCACGAATTCTTAAAATTAAACATAAAATAATATTTCATTTTTCATCTAACTTAATATCAGCAATAATACGGTTGAAATTAAACATTTAAATCCTGATTAGACTTGAAAGAAATGAGAATGACACCTTCAAAACAATTCAACAATGGGATTATTGAAATAATATGATTTTTGAATGATTTCAAAATAGATATTGATTCAAGTATAATCAGGATTCCAATGTTTAATTTCAACCGTATTAGTGCTGATATTATGTAAGATGAAAAATTAATTATTATTTTATGTTTAATTGTAAAGGTTCGTGAATTACATACACGTGATTTAATATACAAGGGTAGGTAACAAAAAAAAAAAAAAAAATCTGGCTAGACTTCATAAATATCAAACGTTGATTTCGACAAAAGAGTACTGTAGTGACGCGCCAACCCCGCTTTATTGAAACTATGTCTTTGTCTTTGCTAAGAAAATGATTTCTGAACGTATCTCGAAAACGTTTACGAATTCGTGGTAAGTGAAAGGTGACCCTTTGAAAGTCTTGTGGTGCCGTACCACCTCAACTCGAGATAATATTTCTTGTAATTACTGAAGTGTTAGTCTAGTTTCATTGAAGGTGCAATGTAATGACTATTTATTCCAATTTTTTTAAATCCCACCAGGTACAGTCATTACATGGAAACTCGCTAAAATGATGCATCTCCTACCATCTGCCTTTCTTTTAAATTAAAGACTGGCAAGCCATCTGACAATATTGTATATCCAGAGCCCTTTATAACAAAAGGTTAGTTTCACACGAGGAGCAATGAGTCGCCATTTTGGCTCTCCAAATATAAATGAACCTGTGTGACCAATTGTGGAAAGGATAATTTTGATAATATTGAATAGGCACTTTGCGGATTTGGGATTCTGAAGTGAATTAGTAGTATTTATAGGAATGTCATTGTATTCCAAGCCGTACGAATGAATGTCCTAAGTTTTCCTAATTTATCTAGCTTCCAGTCACAGCTAATCTGGGAGTATTCGCTTAAAGCCCGAGATAAAATGCAAGAGAGAGCTTTCAATTTAATCTCTCCCTGCAGTAGGACTATTTGTTTCGCATCAGAGAGCCGGACCCCCCTCCCCATTGATAATCTAATTCCTACACCCACCGAGGCTATTGTCCTCGAAGGGCGGGTGTCCTCCCCTAGGACGGGGCATATGCTACGCGGAAGAGTAGGCTGTGAATGTGACACCGAGATGGAGTCGAAATGTTAACGATTTAGATGTTCAATAGGCCACGAAAAGATTGGCCTATACAAGAAAAGAGTTTTGGGCTTGAATCATCATTAACAACTTGTAGTTAACCAATCTAGTTTAGGCAGACGTATACCGCTCCTGATTTTGGAAAAGTACCGTAAAATATGGTCACATTAGTACCATGTGATGAAATAGGTCCATTTAGCTGATACCAAAGGGTCGAACTTAGTCCAAAGAGTGCGAACAGACAATATATATATATATACTTACATATTTTTCTGTTCACTCTCAGACCAATATAAAGCATTCATAAGTAGTATTTGTACCAATTTCACCACACTGTACTAATGTAACCCCATTTTACGGCAATAATTTGGGGACAAAGTAAGCTGCAACTCCTTATGGACTTTTTTTCCGCAAAACATCTAGCTTATTAGTTTGACAGAATAAACACCCCCTCTCCCTGTTTAAATATGACCCCTCAATTAAATTGTTATCTGCCCTTGGGGTAGAAAAATGCCACTTTGCCTACCACTAATGTAGACTATTTGTTGGTAAGCCTATTTCCTTGTTAAGGGTATGTTGTATGCCAAGTTTCGGGGATCAAGAAACAGTAGCGAATTATAGTCAACATTTATGAATGTATTTATCTGGTCATCCCATAAGCAATGTCGATGTCGGTGGACTGTAGAATGAGTCGATCCAAGTATTTCTGCCAGCTTTTCGACAGTTTTCTTCTACATTAGCCTGCAGGAGTTAGTCGTCAACCTCTGTTGGTCAACCTGTGTGAGGCTCGTCTTCAAGCTCGCGGTTTCCCTCTCGAAATCGTTCAAACCACCGCTGCACTTGTCGCTCACTAATGACGTTTTCGCCATATATTTCTACAAGTTTCCAATAAGTTGAAGCAGCAATTTCTCGTTTATCGAATTCCTAAAGCATAACATGGCGTAAGTAGTGTCTTGGGAGATCTTGGCGTAAGTAGTGTGGGAGGGAGGAAGACCAAGAAGACCTTTAGGTGACCATGGTTAAATGTTGTGTAACATGGTCTTCCTTCCTCCCCTCTAGACATTATTCAGAGCTGAAGAAGGCTGCCAAAGTGTAGCCGGAACGTCCAATATAGATTTCTGCCTGATGATCTGACGATTTTTTTTCTCCTAGCCGAATCGCAACCATCCCTAGACCTCATTAATTTTATATTTATTGTTGTTTTGCTAAGAATTGTACCAAGTTCTTTTAACAAGAGTGTCCATATTGAATCCGATCTTTCCACCATCAGATACATAACACAATTTCGTATGGCCGAATCATTTCCTTCCCTTCATTTAAACCAGTTACACTCCCGTCGCTTCATACATTATAAATAAAAACCCCAATCTCTCTGCACATTAATTAGAATTGTTCCCGATTACCGGAGAGAGCGAAGGGGACAACCACCACCCTAGAGTTTGGGGGGTGGGTATTGATATGCCTCCGCTGGGCATGCGTGTTACCGCCACCAACTGCGCCCGATCCTCAGTCGAGTCCTGTCTTGGCATCAAACACCAACGCACTCTGTGTCTTTCAATCACAAACTCAACTCACGTGGACACGAAATATATTCAAATCATTCCCTTAAAGGTATCTAAAATTTTGTCATTTTTACCATCTGTTTTTGAAGGAAATAAATTATTTTATATCAAATCATAATTCATTAATAAGAATTTTGATTTTCCACGTCACTGTTATATCACAATGTACGTAAATTGGCAAAAAAAAAAAAAAAAATAGTAATCGTGGACCATAATTGCTTGTAATTTTTAGACACATCTGCTCAGAAATTGCCGAACGTAATCAGGTCAGAACTCAATTTGTAGATCACAACCAAGTGCCGCATGTTAAGGTAAAAAGTAAAATAAGAATCCAAGACATCATATAGAAGTAAATGTACAGAACATGTAGTGATTTATTAAAACATTCATATTACATGATGTGTAAAATAATCAAAACCAATCAACGTTCAATCAAGTATTTAGGGTTAATGAAAATAAAAATTGAAAGTTTTTCTTAGCTATTCAAAAATGTGAATTTTTATAACCGGCATTTTGATATGACAATGACGTTATTTATTTATTTCCGTTTATGTATAGTTTATGACATGTTTTACCTTTATATATATATTTGTGTGTCTGTGTGTGTGTGTATTCATATTTATATATCCTAAATATGTATTAAAACACACTTACAAATTTAAAGTGCGCACAAACGCACACACACACACACACACACACACACACACACGTGTTCAAAATATTCCTTTTTATTCTACGACATTCTAAATTAATATGTTAACTATGCGCCGTCTTGTGTAAAAGGCTCATTCAAAACATCAAATGTCTACAATTTAAACATAATTGTTACATATTTTCCCCCATATAATGAATTAAGCCAAGGCAATAACTAAAAGAAATTATTAAATATAAAATGTAAATATATTGTAAAAATGATTAATTAATAATCGTAAATAAACAAATAATAACCTCCAGTAATATAATGGCCAAAACTTAAAGATCCGTTCAAAAGTTTTTAAATTAAAGTTTTTTACTATTTTTCTTACTAGAATGAAGATGAATCCAATAGCATCAAAAAATTAGTGCAGATAAGACCATATTACTATACTCGGATGAATAAAAGTTGTTCTAATGTTATTATTATTACTAAAAATACATTTTTCTTCTAAATTGTACTCATAGACTTATTTTTTTACACAATGGAAATTAATTTTTTATATATATTAAACTAATATTTGGCAGAATACCTATCAATAAAATTGTATTACTATTAGAAAAACAAATTTAGTATGAATTATGGCTATTATAAAATTATTTCTGACTAAAATTATAAAAGAATAGTAGTCTAGAATATTTTAATTCGTGATCAAATCAAAAATCACCAACTTTTTTTTTTTTATTATATACAATTTCAAGATTTATTTCAATAAGTAATGCTGAATATAGGAGTAATTTATGAACATTGAATCAACAAAGTAATTTCTTATGTAGTCAATATTGAATAAATTTATATTTATTTTATATTTTTAAATAATGGAATTTTTTAATGAAATTATGAAATATTTGATTATAGTAAAGACTTATTTTTAAAATACATCTTGCAGATTAAGTATATTAACTCCGAGTAAGTTAAACTAAATATTGAGGAAAAAATTATACCTACTAACGATTATTGTAAAATTTAATTCTAATTCATTCAAATAATGTTTTTTTATAATTTTCACCAAAAAAGTATAATTCAAAATAATATTTTGACAAAACATTATAGAATTGAGAGACATCCCAACGAATATCAATAATTGTAATTTTTTTAGGAAAAAATTTAAAGAACTAAATACAGATTATTTGTGTAAAGGGATGAACCGAATAAAGTATCTGCGATTTATTTAAAAAGAAGGATCTTCTGAAACACCGAAATGTATCAATGTGCTCTATTCTTCAAAATGAATAAACATTGCCCAGCAACTTACCTTTTAGTTTTTTATTAATATAGGAATGAGTTATATTTTAGGCGTAAACCCTCCAGGACAGGGATAAGAGAAACATTACTTGTATATAAAAATTGCTCGGGAAGAGGCAACATATGACGCGAAACATTTCAAAAGCAATCAAGAAATAATGCGGAGTTAAATTGGATTTATATATTTGATATATCGTCTTGAAAACAAACTTTTTATAATTTGAATCACCACCGTATAGTTTAAAAAATATGTAAGATCATTTTTTTTTACTACAAATCATATCTAAAATGAACTTCTTAATTGTATTCATTTACTTTCGAAGAAATATATTGCCTTATATTTCTATTGCATTTTATAAATATATTATTTATTACAACTCTTCAGTCACTATTTTCTTTTTTTTTATACCTTTTTTTGTTCTTTTGTAAATATTATGAGGGTTGTTTGAGAAAATGCGTCTAATTTTCACTTGTCACAAAGAGACATGTACTCCCTTTTAA
The DNA here is from genome assembly GCA_946811695.1 of Gonocerus acuteangulatus. Classification (NCBI taxonomy): domain Eukaryota; kingdom Metazoa; phylum Arthropoda; class Insecta; order Hemiptera; family Coreidae; genus Gonocerus; species Gonocerus acuteangulatus. The sequence goes on from OX328127.1 coordinate 24,581,667, forward strand.
TATTGATATAATACAATTTGAATAAGATGTTTTAAAGCGATTAGGTTTGTTATTATTTAAAAGGTATATATTTCCAGATTTTTAATAAAACTCACCAAGTTGTATATAATGTTATACACAATTCCACCCCTTGTTTCGTGTTATTAAATGGCTTTTAGGTAAATTACAGGACCTGGGATAAAATGGAAAATTGATGTTCATTAATTGTGCTGCTAGAACTGACAATTTCCCATTTCGGTAGAATTTCTGACACATCCCCCGTTTTCCACAATTGCTTATAGGCCCTACAAAAATTTAGTGATATATATCTATGTAGTCATATTCTTTGATATCTTATTTTAATCTAGGCTTAATGCCAAAAGTGTATTAATTATTTATGTTATTTCTCTTAATTTCGCATAATTTTCACAAAAAATTATTTCTTCATGTGCCCATTTTGTTTAGTTCCAAATTACATTTTCCTCACCAGTTGTGCACGATACATACCGAGTTTTTTTTTTTTTTTTTGTTTTTTTTTCAATGAAATAAATTTAAGGACGTTACAGTCAAATTAATAATTTGATCCCGGGTTAAGCCATATCCGTAATAGACCCCAGAATTTTATTCTTAAAAGTTGCGTACGAATGAATGAATGAAAAACAGTCCAACTGATGGCTGGCCATACTTGGCGGTAGCGTTCTTATCATTCCAAGGAAAATCATCTTTTGTATTTTTTTTTTTTCTTCTTATACACTTTATTCTCCTTGGAATGGTAATAAGCTTCCGGCCTATATAATAGCCAACAGTTGGTTATTCCAAATTTCTTTGCAATGGCGCAAATAATATGGCCTGGCTCAGGGGAATTATTAAATTGGTACCAGAGTTCTAAATTGACCAATTTTATGCATCTCCGATTTTATGCATTGATCCGACATGATGCATCTTTCTTAGCCGTGTATTGTTAGAGGGAAACCACCAGTTACGGGCACATTGATAAGTTGACCTGGACTCGAATGTTTCAAGTATGCAATTTTGAGAGTAATTATTTCTAAAAAAAAAAGGCATTTAAGAACTTTAATCGGCGTATTCGTGTTGTTTAGCATGTTGACCGACCATCCGAAGATATTTCTAGACTTTCCCAATTCCATATTTTCGAGAAATGTCAAATATCCTGCTGTCAACAAAATTGGCGACATTTCATCTCGAGCTTTTTGATAAATGCTGCCCCTTTAGGAAACGGACGGGCGCCACTTCAAGCGCGACTAATTTCGCGTCGCCCAGCTTGTCTCACTGCGCAGGAGTTATAGAAAGGGGGCGACCATTGGGAGTTATAAAGCGAATTCTCCTTGTAGAGTTATTAGTAGAGTTATGAACTCAAGGGAGTTTTGTTTTCATTAGGTTCTGATTGTTCTCCAGATGCCCGTTCTTCTACCCCCGTTAGAGTTCTCTAATCAAATCATTTTCTTGGCGGGGGGGGGGAGAACTGCTCTTCAGACGTTATTGTTTCTAGATTGATCGTTTGTCATGAAAATACTCTCCGATGGCTCTCTCGGGATGGTTCCTTGATTTCCGTGCACATTTTTTATTCTTGTCTCATCTCCATTCTCTGCTATAGCAACATGGAATTCCATTATTCCAGATTATTCCGCTGTGTAGGAGTACTTTACGGCCTTATTGAAAGTCCAACTTTCAGGAACAGTCCAGCAAATAAATCACTAAAGAAGCTGATGAATAAGTGATTGTAGAGAAAGACAAATTAGTGAAATATCAATAAAAAGAGACATAGTTTGCAAAAAAATACGTACTTTGACGTCTGTACACAAATGTATACACTTGCCGGACGGGAATATAATAAAAAAGACACAAAAAAATCACGTTATTTTAATTTTTACTGAATAGTTTTAGTGACTATGTCATTTTAGTTTATATGTAATTAAACATACACACATTAGATAGGTGACGAGAAAATCGTCGAAACAAATGCAAAGTATCGAATGTGAAAAAACTCATTTTTCATTTGCAATTTTTCTGATTTCTGTTGGACTGATGTACGTTGTGGCAAACTCTCGAAAATTAAAGAAAAATAATTATCAATTACTGAAAAAAACGTGCATTAAGTCTAATTAAAATATATCATTAGTTAATATATATAGAATCACTATACGGTACCAAATCACTTTCACATTCGATAATTTGCATTTGTATCGACGATATGTTGACAGTATGTGTCAATATTCGTATCTAGCCTCCGTAAGAGCTGAACGAAATTTTTAATTAATATATGGAAGCCCGGTGGACGTTAGCGACCGCGTCTTATGTCGTGGGTTCGATCCCCACTAGGGTCGGTGGCTATTCTTTGGAAAAAAAAGAAAATGCATCAGCCTTTTCTTGGCTAGAAAAGTGTGGTTACCTATAGACAACCCGTCCTAATGTTCGGTGTAAATTATAAGTTTACGTTAAAATTTAAATAATATGTAATATAATATTTTTTTTTGGTTTTACACTCTTAAATATCATGAGTAGAAACTTTGTGGTTAACTTGGACTTCCCATAGTTGAACCCACGCCAAGCGCACAGGCCTAAAAGAAACGTAATATTAGGGGAATATTCTAAACGTTAAAATCTGAGCCTTAAACTATTTTTTCTGTATTTTTTTCTTTCTGAACAACCTTTTAGTCACTTGAGCCGTCTTACGTGGAACACGGTATACACAGGGGGTCCTAAACCCCCGAAAAAATAAAAATATCTTACAATTTTTAGGAGCGTAGTTTTGGACAAACGGTACAATTCTGTCTCCATCCTATAAGATATGAGGAGGATCACTAGAAAAATAATGAATACTATCATCTGATATTTATCTGTGACTCAGTCAAAGAGGAGCCGATTATCATTGAGAGTTGCGGAAGGTCGAAATTTGATAAGAATTATCACAAAGGCTCGTCCATTGTTTACAAGTTCCAGCGAAAATCAGCCTTGATCTTCCTATCGCAGTTCCCTGATATCACTATCACGTTTTTAGTAGCCGTTAATAAACATCTTGTAACCGGTCAGGACTCATGGGAATCGAATGGCTTCGCTGTCATTTGAGAAATAAATTGCTGACACTGCCTATTAATTTGTAAAACTATCAGTCAGGAATTTGAATAAAAGATTATATTCCGCCTCTGCAGAAATGATCTATTACTATAGTTTGTAGTTATGCAATATTTACGACACCATGATTGGCGTTCTTGATACATTATTCATATAATACAGTTTTGGGAATATTGGTGTTGCAATAGCACTATTCTTGCGACATTGGCATTGGTCAAAGTTTGTTAAACTAAATATGATGATTTAATAAACTTACATTTGGCTGAAGTTCAGTAATTTATAAAACAAAATTAATTGGTTTATTTAAATTTTAACGTCCACTAAGATTTTTGGGGCGGGCAAACTACAAATTACCACCCTTTTCTAGCTTGGTATGTATGAATATGGTTTAAGGACGAAGAACGTCTAAGGTTACCATCGTCCTGTGAAGTGTTCTTCGATGAAATTTATTTTTGTACTATAAAGATATTACAGGAGTGAATTACATAACGTGTATTGTCGGGAATGCTCATAAATTGTAATGTTATATAATGTTCAAAAAGTTTTTAAATTCGTTCTGAAACTAATATGGCTAATATAAATCTTTTGCATAGATACTGCTATAATAATAATTATGGTGATTTGAGCTTGGTCCGTTACGGCATATTATTTAAATCTATATGTAATATATATATATGCATCTGAGTTCAAGGTATAGAATATATACAGAAATTATTTATTTTTATTTTATTTTGTTATTTTTTTTTATTTCATTCATTTATTTTTTCAGGCTATATTTCTGTATATAATTTTGATTTTTTGAGAGACTTTAGTACTTTGTCCACCATGGAGGGGTTTTCTGCAAGTGCTTCAGATATCTCTTGGAATTTCATTCTTTTCTAGGGCGTCTTCGTATAACCTGCAAGACTCGAAGATATGCCGCACAAAAATCGGTTCATTACATGACACGTTTTCTAGCTTGGGTAGGGCTCATAAGGTTCTCTATTATTGAAAGAAAACCAACTATTTTTTGTGGGAATCGAATCCACGATCTAAGGCACAAAGTCCTCATGGCTTAGCTCTCCCGATGACCAGACCTCAACAAAATTAATTAAATTTATTACAAATTATCATTATCCTACATATTTCACGCTCAATTTGGCGCCTCGTCAAGGTTTTTTTTTTTTTTTTTTTTTTTTTTTTTTTTTTTTTTTTTTTTTTTTTTTTTTTTTACGGCGCATCTACTTCTAGGTCATTAGCGCCGCCTCGTCAAGGTCTTATTACTATTACTATTTTTGGTTATTAACTTTAGAGCAAGGATCTTACCTACCCCAGGCTGGACTGACAGATATGTGTATCAATGAATTTTATTCTCTTCCTAAAACTTTACGAATAAATGATGTAAATGTTTTACGTTAATATTCTTAATAACAACTCTTTCCTTATGTTTTATTATATGTGCTTTCTCTTTCAGTTCCCTTTGGGCGGGTTTCTTCATTTTCAAGAACATTAAAATATATTAAGTTACTCTATCGGACAGTTTTTATCGTGTACTTATCACGGCCTCATTTTTCCTCTTATATAGCCCACAAAAGATACATTAATAAGTTACTCTGAGCTAGAAAGATTGAAGTATACCCCTATCATTAATGGGCCGATTTCGCTTCATAACGAACTCGTGATTTCTCCTGTTGACGGAATTGTATGTCCAAAATAATACAAATTTTGGCAACTCTTGTTTAGGACAAATATAGAAACCTCTATTATCAGTTGTTTTACCCTCTAAATTTCCAATTACATTATGAAATTGAGAGATAATCTCAGTTCTCAGAATATGGTTGGAAAAGTTGTTTAATATTACAGCGTTTACATAGTTATTTTTACATAGTTTAGTTTTATTTGTGCGATTCGGCAGTTTGTTGATTTTATTTGGGAGTATTTATTATCGGAAGTTTGTCGCTATCGACTTCTTAATATTATCAACTTTTTAAACAGGTATTAGGTTTTGAAAAAGGGTTAGAAAAATAATGTGTAAAATCAAAGAAAACTGGGGGTTTTTAGGGAAGAAAACACGTTTTTTTTTCGAAATAACTTTCAGGAAGACATATTGTCTGGAACACAAGCACATAGAAACGTTGGTTGGTATCATTGAATCTACTTGCGATACACCCTGTAAAGTCCTCAGCTCAAAGTTTTTTTCTATAATTCTTTCATGAGTACAACCTCAATCCCTCCTACTGTTTTCGTAATAATGCATAAGACGACACGCGTCCGATCTGTCACAATGATATCACCATATCACTATCTGCCTTGTTGTACCCCCAGCTTTCTACGCCTGGTCGTTATTGGGAGGCTCGAGGCAAAAATTTAAAAAAATGCTTTCAGGATGTCCAGCAGTGCGGAATCCAAGATGTCTCAGGTCTTGCAATTCGGTATTAATTTTTTGAATAGATCATGCTTTTCTTTCGAATTGTTCTTGGTAATTTTGAAGCCTCCAAATAAATAAAGCCAAAGCGTCACTAGTTGAACAATAAACCCTTCGTATTGGCTACCCTTCTCTCAATGTTAGAATGAAGGCTAAGAAGAGAGGTAGTTTCTGGTATATTGCCAAGAAATCCCTCACTACTTGGCAGCCGACGCCACTACCCCTACACCTAGCTGGGCCAAGAGTCCTGTAGCGTTATCACTAAGTAACCTTACATGGGTGTCTTCTTACAGCTCACAGCTTCGTGGGCATTATTGATTCCATCCTATATATCAGGAAAGAGGCGTATCTGGTCGCTAGACAAAAGTGCAGTGTCTGAACTCAAATTCTGCTTGTCCGACGAAAATCTAACGATGGACATCGACCAAAATCGAGAACAAAGGAAATATTGGCAACTTATAACAACTTGAGGGTTCTTGCTGTAAACTTCTAATGTCAAGTACAATTTCTGAATGATTTATTGGAGATTTTATTAGAATGGAACAAATATTAATCCTCTGTTGCATATTTACATTTTCGATTTTGTTGCTTGACGAACTCATCCAATCGTTTCTATTGGGAATGTATATGCTGAGTTTTAAGGCCAATGAACCAATAGTTTCGTCACTATCATGTTAACATACGTATATGGCGGGGGTCATTTTCCGTACCTAGTAGATACGAACGGTGAGGATGACAAAAATTCTTTCATGACCTTCAATGGATTCGGAATGCTCTAAAACCAAACTGTTTTGAAATGGTTAGCTGAGGTCTAGTTTATGGCGGATATTAAGCAATGGAATGGCCTGTAAACATGGCAATTTGATTGTGCAATCCAACCATATGGTTGCTCCTTGCCTCTGACATATATTATATAATAATGATATTCCTTGGAAATTCTTCGTTGTATTATTATAGTTATTATTAAAACCATAGCGTATTGTTCCACGAAGTTAGGCATCATGTTGCTTATACGTATGAAATAATATTGTACGTAGGAGCGGTTGTGGGACACCGCCCTGCTCTCTGCGTCTTATATATATATATATATATATATATATATATATATATATATACACCCACCTTCTGTATATAAAACCTTAACAAATGGTCGTTAATAATAACTCTTAATAGATGTATTACGTTCAACCAATAATGGTCAGCTGTAGTTGATTGTTGTGTTTGAACACATTGTCTAACACTGATTGATCTCTTGTCAAGACTCTTGAACAGGTAACCATCCACCATGGAGTACCTGCTACCTGAACTGTAGGATCATTGTCTAGGAACAGGTGTTCCACCGGTCAGCCAGGTACAAAGGAACCCTTAGCCAGGAACTCTCTTATAGATCTTTTGGTGGTTTCCTGGGAGACCCTTAGAACTATAGGATTTAATAGTACTGGGCATCCAAAATAATTTATAGAATTGCCAGTCAAGAGACGTTTCCACTTGTGGTTAGGATATGATAAAACATTTCAAAAATATTAATATCAAAGAACTTTCTTGGTTACTACATAGCCATCCATTTCTTGGTCAACTGTATTATTAATTATGAGATGTATGACATGCATTGCTGACGAAGGCTACCAAAGAGTAGCCGAAACGTCCTTAATACAGATTTTTCCAAAATTCTCATCGATGTTTTCCTAGCCGAATCCCAACTATTCCCTGATTGCTGGTATTTTTAATTATCCGAGGTTTATTGTTAGTTAGTTGCTTCCATGAGTAGTTCCAATGTTGTTATATCGTTGTTTTTATTGTTTTCGTCAAGGGTTTTTCTGTTATTGGTTGAACGTCACATGTCATAAGCCTTACTGCATTTTTAGCCCTCCTCTAAAAAAAATTGATGAAAATGATCGTATGATTTGATGAAAATGATTATAGCAGCATTTTAGTATGGCCATTACATGAGCCGATTATAATTACTACAAAAGTACTTAGTTGAGCGTTTTTCTTTCTGTGGACAGAAATGCTAATCAGTTTTTTCTTTCTTTTTTTCTGTTTTTTTTTTTTTTTTTTTAATCTTATTAATTTATTTTAATACTGACCATTTCATACTAAATCCTTTCAATATAAAAAATAATTTAGTAAATAATTCAACTAATAATTATAGGAAATTTTAAAACCATTAAAGAGTAAAGCATAATATATAACTTAGTCGATGCATGAAATATATTATTTTCAACCCGTAAATTATAACATAGTCAATGGATAAAATCTAATATTTTCAATCCTTAAAATAAAACATTTTTAATTTTTATGCATAGAATATATCATTTTCTACTCGTAAAATATAATATAGTCAGTGTGTATATAATATTGTTGAATTCTAAAATATAGGATAGTCAATGCCTGTCTCATTAAAGCATTTTTAATACATAAAATATAACATTGGCAATGGATAAAATATCATATTTTAAATGCCTAAAATTTAATGATTTAAATGCGTAAAATATAACAATTTTAATGCATAGAATATAACATTTTCAATATTTAAAATATAATCCAGTCAATGTAGAAAATATAATATAGGCAGTGTTTAAAATATAACATTATCAGCCCATAAAATATGATATAGTCAGTGCATAAAATATGATCTAGTCGGTCTATAAAATATAATATAGTCGGTGTCTAAAATATAATATAGTCAGTGCATAAAATATAATCTAGTCAGGCTATAAAATATAATGTAGTCGGTGTATAAAATAAAATATAGTCGGTCAATAAAATATAATATTTTGGAAATTTAAAATATGGGATAGTCAATGCCTATCGAGTTTGAAACATAATTATATATGTATGCTTAAAATATAACATTGTAGAAATCTAAATTATAATTCAGTCAATACTTAAAATACAGTATTGACAATGTATGGGGGGGTGAGGTTAGGTCAGTGGTAGAGCACTGGACTAATTAGTTGGAGGCCTGAGTTCAAATCCCGTTCAAGCACTAAAGATTTTTTCTTCTAGTGTCTTCGTTCATGGGTCGAATTCGGCCTCCCTGACCGTCCCTAGGCCAACCCAGCTTATAATAAATTTATCAACGGGTACCTTGGGTGCTAATGACTCTAGCTGTTGAAGCAGCCAAGGGGAAAATCAGGCGGCCCAAGCATAGTCCTGACCACACTGTCTCCCTAGTGTGCCTGCCGTATGGTCATGAATCAGATACCTCTATAGTATCTGCCCCTCAGGGCTCTCGTGGCCTGTTACGGGACTGATTTTTTTTATTTATTTTTTTTTTTTTTTTTTTTTTTTTTTTTTTTTTTTTTTTTTTATTGACAATGTATAAAATATAACATATTTAAGACATGCAATGCAATGGAAACAAATATTTCCTTCAGAATTTTGTATTCAAATTTTCTGCATTGACTATATGATGTTGAGAGAAAGATGTTGGGTTTTACTTCATTACTATTTATTCGTTTTGACTTTCTATTAATGATATATCTGTTTTCTTTAGTATGAATATTTTATATGGCAATTTTCTAATAATAGTATAATCCCCACTGGAAGATCAAACGATAGTTTAAATTCCAACCGGAAATCTGTATTATTTTCTATATCCATAAGGTTACAATAATACATCATCATTGTATCCAGGAGTATCATCAATAAATATCTCCAGACGGACTAACCACGTACCCTACCTCTTTCTCATGATTACTCTAATTTCTACTTCCTTGGATTGGACGTGCTTCAACTGAACGACCAGCGAATTATCTCTTGCCGATCAGGAGCGATTCGTTCTCCTTCTCAAGGCCGGCGCTCTCTCGGGGAAAACCTACCCAACTACCTACGGGTATATATTATATCAATATTTCAGGTTTTATTTTTAAAGAATAAAATAATTAACCACAAGTACGGATTTTTATTTCTGGGGCAGTAAGTGTTATTAGAGGAATACAATTGTCTCACTCATAATAGAAATAATATCATGTATTATCACAGAATAAACATTACATTCTAAGAAAAAGTGCCCTCCTCACCATTCGATGTGATCGTTCCGAGCTCAGCAATAGCTTTCGAAAACTTCTTGAATTTCTATCTGAATTGTAAAATTAGCTATCAGACATATTCACACTTTTCAATTTCTTTTAAATATTATAGTTACAATGGAATTTTAGATTTTGATATTCTTTGCAATATATACTAAGTTTTACTATTAGTATGCAGACAATTTTCACTGTTTTTTATAAATATTATACTCTTACTTCATTATTAATATAAAATTATTAAAATGTTTCGTTATATTCTGCTTACATTAATATTCAGGTATTTTTTACGGTCTTTAATTTTTTTTTTTTTTAAATAAGTATTTTAATCGTGTTATTAGTATTTAGAAATAACACTCATGCTGATGGGCCTTGCCCAAGCTTATTTGTAAATCTGAATTAACTCTTGTTAGAACAATGTAAATTTTGGAAGAAAAATATATTTACTTTATTTATTCATTAGATATAACAATAGTTCTTGATTTACTTAAAATATTATACCTACATTCAATATTATTATTCAGACAATTTAACGATTTTCCAATTCTTTTAAATATTGTGCTATTTTTTTTTTATATATTGTACTCGAAATATTAGAATTAGGTGTAATAATGGTTTTCGATTTACTTAAAAAAAAAGTATTATTCAGAAAATTTAACGAGTTTCCATTCCTTTTAAATATTATGCTTATAGTGGAATATTAGTTATCAAATGTTTTAACAGTTTTCGTTTTTTTTTTGTTTTTGTTTTTTATATTTTATTTACCTAAAAACAATTTCAATGAATAACGCGATACGTGAAACACTATAAAAACTTATCATGTTTCGTTTAAGTCTAGTGTTTAATCAGGGGATATTGTTTAATATTTATCAATACTTAGACAAAGCTAAGTCTAAAAACTTTTTGAACCTCCTAGTGATAAGGTTATAATTGAGACAATTTGTCTGCACCGGGAATATAGGCCACGCCCGGTTCCTGCTAACTAAACCATCTATTTGAACAGGTAACGTTATAGTTTAAACTGTTTTAAGCCTTAGCGTTGGCTAAGTATTATCTCTTAAAGCCTTGCTTGGTCCTAAACGAGACATAATCAGTCTTTATTGAGTTCCATGGAGCGTGTTGCCCATTGAAATGACAATACAAACGGCGGAATCTTCGGGAACATTTCCCACAAAATTTCGCGCATGCGGATTTAAACTTTTCCATCTATCTGAACGAACCGTAGTATAAATACTACACTATACTACAGTATAAATACTGCCTGTAATGAGGTCAGTGACTATAGACCGGTGCTATGGAGAGGGTAAACCCCCTCCATTCTTCTGCCTCTGAACCCGGCTTCAGTCAGTGTTGTGTCGTCCGCAGGTCAGTGTCTGGAATTAGTGACAGTGTATAAGCAGTGTTTTGGTTTATTATGAAGTGTGGAAAATCAAGATTTTCTTGAATGACCGTGGTAAATAGATTCAATAAATTTCAGTCTATAATTTTTTATTAAATATAATTACCTTTTAGACATTAAACGTTCGTTTTTCGGTTCTTTTCTTATAGAATTGGTTAGTATTTTGACACTCTGCTTTTATGAGTACATGAGATAGAATGTTTCATAAAAAAAAACATTACTTTCTTGGCGTATAAACAATGATAACCTTTATGTAACCTGCTTTAATGTTATCTGCGTGCCATACTATTATGTGAGTGTTTACAGAAACGTAATACAAACAAGCGTTATTTTATTACAATAAATAATGAACATTACATTTTGAAAATTACATCTAATCAGGAAGAATAATGAATGTTATAATTCACAACCGCATTTATAGTTCTTCAGTCGGTCCATTCTGAATAATTTTTATTACTGAATGTATTGTGTTAAGAAATTGATGGATTGAGTTGACAATTTCTTCACACATTTGACAATCAACCAACCAAAGATATTTATTGCAATCTGAATATTTATCTGGCACTAAAACTTTTGAGGGGAAAATATTATCAGAACACCACTTCTTTTGAGCGAAAACCTCAACCAATTTTTAGTTTTTTACTTCTTTTAGACTATTTTTCAGTTCAACCCATTATCACTAGAAAACAAATCTCATCTGTAATAACATTGAAACAAACACCAATTGATACTTTGCATTATTAACAAAAAAAACCGATGTCAAAAAATGACATTACAAAATGTAACGATTCCTGATAATTATTATTAAAACTTAAAAAAAAAATGTCTTAAGATAAAAACCTATTTAGTCAACTTTCTGTCCTAAATATTTTCTAGCCACATCATTCTTGATAAGGAATATTGTGATCTAAATATTCTTATTTATGTCAAAAAGTGTACTTCTCCTTTTAATCACAACATCTAAAAACTAATAGGATTATATGAAAATAAATTTTGTTCTACGAAGATCTATACATTTTGGTTAGGTTAACAGAAGAGGAAGTATTGCCAAAAAAATATATAATTAAATATTATCAATAGACGTGAGCAAACAGAATTTCACATATGCTCTTAAATATAAAATATATATATATATATAAGCATTTTGACTAGAGAAATCGAATTAAATCACTTTTTGGGTGGTATCGTTAACGGCTTTGCAGAAAAATAGAAAACAACTAAATTTATAATGTCGGGCGATTTTCTGCGCCTAACTGACATAAATCGTTTTACCTGTTCCAAATTTATCAAAACTACGATTCATAAATTTTGATTGGTTCGAATAACTATTATACAATAATTATTGGACAACATTAGATTGGCATTTTTAAAATTTGCAATATTACGTAATAACACATAAAATATTGTGTAGTAAATGTATTTAATATCACAAAAACCAATGCCTAAAATATAATATCACCACAGTATAAAATATAACTTAGTCTCTGCCTAATAAATAATATTCTACATGCAAAGAAAAAATCATAATTTTCTATGCCTAGCATATATTTAAATTTGAGTTGAAAACATAGGATATTGTCAATATGCAAGTAGAAACTTTTTCTTAACATATTCGAAATACCCTGACTATATTCGACGACCCTCCGTCAAACCCTCCGTTTCTCAAATGTATGATTTGTTTTTTTTTTTTTTTTCTACAGACGATTTACATTTTCACAGATTATCTATATTGATATCTGTTCTTCGATACCTATACAAAATTCCAAGTGGAACGGACCGCTTCATCCAACGCCCCAACAACCTGTTTGGTTTCCGCTGGGCGTGGAAGCATACAGCTGTCATCAAGGACACACAATTTACATATATAGTAGGCTGGGACGTGCTCTCTAATATTCCCAGGAAATTATTTCATCCTCAGGGAATTTATGGGACTTTTAGTTATAAAATTAATTCAGACAACTTAAAAAAACTTAGTTAAATTACTGCGTAGGACCGTTTTAAAGTTACAGAATACTTAAAAATCTGTAATTTTCAAAAGAATCACATAATTACATTTATTATAGTTATTGACAGGTTATTCACACTTTCTGTAAAGCTTCAAAAATTTTATAATAAACAAAACTGACTTACAAAATTGTTTAATTAATTAACGTATCTCCTTGTTTATTTATAAATATTTCATATTAGAATTAATAAAATAAAACAACATTGCTAAATTCTAAATAATATCTGGAAATTCAAGTGAATAATCATCATTATATAAATATTATCAATTCATAGGACATAACTCAAATGCGCAATCTTAGACGAGGTACTGAACTTCGAAAATAATGCTTTGGTATTTGGTTCACTGTTAAAATACAACGTAATCAATGAAAACAAAAGTACGTTTTTACTTTCTACTTTTTTAGTAAGTTCGAATGTGTAAGTAGGGACTGTCCAAGAACTCCCTATTTACCCATACGTAAGCGGCTGTGGATAACAGTTTATGTTTTTCTATGTTAAAAGAGAAAAATATATCACAATTTCCCAACCGTTTAAGAGGTATATAAGAAAATTCTAAAACTGTTTATGTCTGTTAATAAAAATATTTGGTTTCGAATCCTTCCTTAACTCCAAAATCGAAATATCTTAATTTGGATGAATATAAAAAATTTATAAAATAATCCGACTGAATCCAACGATTTAAAGTACCAAAGCTGAAAATTAGTTAGAACAACTAGTTTTATCCACTTTTTCGAAAACGGTTACAGATATCATCCATAAAATGGCTTCATTCGTTTTCCTACGTTAGATACCCTATGAAAAGTATACCTGAAAGAACACAAACAAAAAACCATAAGCACAACGTTTTTTTTCGTACGAATTTCGCACATAAAACAGTGTTCCAAAAGAGGGATTCTGCTGGTAAACATACTTGACCTTCTAAATTAAACAAACTATTTTTGTACCCAATTTCGTCAAAATCGGGTAATTTTTAAGCATTTGAGAGAGCGTTTAGATATTATTAATCGTAGTTTAGATACGATATTCGCTAAATATTTTAGAATCTTGTTTGAACCCAACTCTTTCAATTGGGCCAATGGACTGTGTGGCGGGCTCTGAAAAATAAAATAAATATTTTGAAAGGTCCATATTGATATGGGTTTAGAAAAAGTGTATTCATTAATGATTGTGGACTTCTTGTATGTAGATATTTGACATTATGTTGATATTCGCTTTTTATTATTTTGTTATTAGAGTAAATTAGTGGGGTTTTTGTCACTTTTTAAACTGAAAAGGCTTCCTACGTCACATTAACTAGCCATTAAGCTGTTGGTTTATATGAGAAGAAAGATGCCGGCACTAATTGTAGCTGCTATGAGTCACTAGGCCCCCTCCATGGCTAGCCTAACGCCAGATGGCCTACGAGCGTTGGGGCCTGCAGTACACGTGCTGCTCAACGTGTGGCCTGTCGCAGAAAAAATGTGTTCATTCGTTTGTACTAATGTAGTTTTTAGCGCGTTTCCTCTCTCCCCCAATAGGGAGTAATCCCACTTATGACAACGTCAACGTTATGACGCGATCCGGAAGTGCCGATCTGAAATGACCATGATTTTTGGTCATAAAAATACCAATGATTATATATATATATATTCTTAATGATACGTAGAGAGTTAGCCGTTGGGGTGATTGGTGCGATTCAGCTTAGAGAAAACGTCAGATTTTTAGAAAAATTGAAAATTGAATTGATTTATTTTGAATGTATAAGCAAGCGTTTTGGAAACCTTGTTCACAATTACAAAAGAGAATCAACAAAGTCACATATTTGTATGTGCGCGAAGGGTTTTTTGATCGAATTAAACAGTAGATTTAAACAGAACATAGATAAGAGCAAGTAAAAAAATTAACCGTGGAGCAGAGTAAAAAAAGGCAAAAATACACATAATGAGTGAAATATGTTTCCAAATTAAAAATTAGTTCAAAAATATTTTCATTTGTCTGTTTATGTGTATTTTTGCCATTTTGTTTTTAGGTCTTCTGTTATTTTTTTTTAATTACTCTTTTTTATTTACTCTTTGAGCAACTACTGCTTAATTTGTTCAAAAGAACCTTTGTTATATA
The DNA here is from genome assembly GCA_946811695.1 of Gonocerus acuteangulatus. Classification (NCBI taxonomy): domain Eukaryota; kingdom Metazoa; phylum Arthropoda; class Insecta; order Hemiptera; family Coreidae; genus Gonocerus; species Gonocerus acuteangulatus. Next base: position 24,596,677 of record OX328127.1, read on the forward strand.
TATATATATATATATATATATATATATATATATATATATATATATATATATATATATATATATATATATATATATATATATATATATATATATAAATATAAAAGATATATATATATGTATATATATATATATATATATATATATATATATATATAAAAGATATATATAAATATATCTTAAACATATATATATATATATATATATATATATATATATATATATATATATATGTGTGTATCTTAAACGTTAACTTTCGAGAAATTTGGGAGAAAAAATAGTCTTGAGATTTTCGAATACATTTATACATACATATATCTGGAAATCGTTTGGGATAGCGTATTAAATTTGTCAATCATCCATTCAAAAACTACAAATTAATCCATTAAATATTCTACAAAAATAATTCTTGATATAGCAATCTCATTTGGAGAAATCCAAATGAAAATCGAATTGGAAAATTCGAAAGCCTCGTTTTTTTTTTTCGTTTGAACGGGTTTTTGTCTCTCTTTTCTCAGTTTTGTATAGTTTTTTTTTTTTTTTTTCATTTAAAAGTAAAATGAATATTGATTAAAACAATGTAAGTAAATGAGAAACGTATTTGTAACAGAGTTGGGCGCCTAAAATCGTGCTACTCTTTGAGATGGTATTCCACTCTTTAAAAATACTTTAGCGTGATTCGCCAACGATAGCTGATTCTCCATGATTGGCTAGGCTAGATGCCAACCTATGACTGTAATATCCTTCTATATCCGTCAACCGTCTCTACATCCTTCTATCTACTCTTCATGAATCACTCGAGTAGATTTACTTCTCAACCTATTTTTCCACTCAGAGGATTTTCCTACTAGTCACAAGTCATATTTTACTTACATTTCTTTTGACATACTCAAATTATTATAAGGATTATTATTTTATTTAACAATGGGGAGTAACTTTTTGGTTAAGTGCTGCTCATAGGTTAATTATTATACTACGACAGCAAAGTAAACTATATTTATTTTATCAAATAAAAAATATAAATAAAATAATACTATAATTTAGAAAATTACAACGATAAATTCATAAAATAAATATTAATAGCTAAATATACAGTAATAATTGGCTATAGCCTTCTTTACTTTAAGATAACAATTTCAATTTTTAGTATCTTCATTTTCAATTTTTAGTATTTTTATTATATTTTTAGTTTTTTAATAATCCTCTGATCGGCATTTTAATCGAAAATTTGTTGTTGGAATGCGTCTCCGTAAGAAATGTATATTTGCATGTATACCTGCTTCTTTTAAATCATCTTTTACTGTCGAAATCTTTTCTTTTTTTTTTTTATTAATGTTTTGAAACACAAGATTAATCCTTTAAGTACTTTTACTGTCAACGAAATTCTTTTAATAAATGTTAAAAATATCTTTTTATGGTTTCTACTGTAATAATACCACATTGCGGTCTTTGCGATACATTTCAGGAGGGAAGATAATGTTGCTTGACGCAGATTTTCGAATCAAGTGAATCAATCTAACTATAAGTGAATCTGGACCCTAAACCCGTCCACAAAGCGACCCCAAGTTTCTCTCCAGGAGTACTGCCTGGAATATGAACCATCCCAACCCACGAAATGTTCCCAGCTGAATGTTAATTGCTGAGTTCAGAGGCTGAGTCACCGGCGCCTCGAAGCGTGGCATCCCCAGCTCCCTTCCAAGAGTCTGGGAGATATTTCCCAGCCGGGTTATTCACTCGAAAACATATTATTCAGCAAGGAATGCACTAGATATTGTTTATGCCAAACTGTGGAAATCCATTGTCCAGTCCGGTAGCAATAAAGAGTAACTGTAAGAAATGATTGGAAACGTTTTTCATTTATGAGATATCTTACATTTTGTGTTTTACAAATTTTCATTGATTCATTTTTTACACGATGTAGTTGGCACTAAAATATTTGCCAATATGTTTGAAAATTTGAAATTTGCCGAAATTACAATTTGACCTTTATCAACTTGGGCAGTGGATCCATCCGCTGTCTAACAGCACTGGTGCTGTTTGCTGGACAGCAATCCATCTGGAACCAATAATTATTGGTTCCAGATGGATTGCTGTGGAAGACGTTCCGCTTGCACACAGATTATAATCTGTGTGCAAGCGGAACGTCTTCCAATGCGACGATGGTCGATCGTGCTGAAGGAGGTTTAAAAATATGTTAAATCGAACCTGTCGAGAATCAGGATTGGCTGAATATGATATTCGTCCAAAATTCCGCACCACATGTTAGCTTGGATAAGGATTAAAATGAAACCAAGCATGCGAATTGGGACTGTTAAATATTCTATCATCGTGAATGTGGCCTTCTCTGTCTACAAAACGTTGAGGATAAACATTTTCCCCCCCGCACTCCCGCAATGTTTTGAACAAGTTTTAATTTTATTTGAAAACATTTCAAATTATGTGTAAATTTCGGATTACAATCATTCAACTACACTGAAATGTTTTTGAATTCTCCCCTCAAAATTTCTAGTCAAAACTGGGTGCCAAATAAATCACGTAAAAGATAAATCAATGAAACATTGGAAAACACGAAATGTGACATTTCTCTAAATGAAAAACTTTTTCAATCGTTTCTTTCAATTACTTTAATTGCTTCTGGACTGGGCAATGGATACACACAGTTTGGCCAACAGAAAATAAATAACACAAGGTATTTGAAAGTAACAAAACTACATTCAACATTTTTTTTGATAAAAGAGGGCCAATCCTTCAATTTATCCCTTAATGAACCTCCACTTAATTTTCATATATTTAATGCTTACTAAATGTAAAAGTTTTCATGTATGTATTGAATCTGTAGTCCATTAGGAGGCTGAGGAAAAATTCGTTAAAAAACTAAGATTCCTCAATAAAAACAGAAGTGCGTTATTGGACGTCCAGAAAGTATCTTTTAATAACTATTTTAGTGGATTAAATTACTGGTTTTTTTAAAGGAAATTTTTTCTATTTAATGATGGTATAATTATAATTTAATTATCTTGAATTGTTTTTGAACAATCCTTTCTTATTCATTAAAAAAACATGACTACGTTAAAAAAACAACAACAGAAAACTGGACAAAGCTCCTTTTTCTTTCGGAATCGGACCATACTTCAAATGAACTTTTTTGTTGCTACTTAGACCTGAATCACCCTGTATATATATATATATAAACACACATTATACATGAGTTATGAAACTTCGACATTCCCGTATTGTGTCATCAAATCATAAGCGTATTTTCACTCCCGATCGGAGGTAGGAAACACACTGAATAGGATAGAACACTATGAAAGCAGACCCTGTAGAGTTATAATTATTTTTCGCATAAATGTTTTCGTGGACCTAGTATTAGTAGGATTAGCGGCATCTGGTTTTATAACGAACTTGACCTTTTGAAGAATTTTTATACACAATTTTATCAAAATCTCTCAACTATTGCGGATACTAAAGCGCCAACAGACAAATATACCAATAAATCGTTACTTGCTGAATTCATTTCCCTCCTTAATATCTCTTCTGGACTAGGGGAGTGTAGCGTACACATATGCCAAGCCCAGCACTCTTAAAATTCTAGACTCCATACAAAATACAGGTCTACGCATTGCTACAGGTGCTTTTAGATCCAGCCCAGCCGTAAGCCTACACGCAGAATGTGGAGAGCTTCCATTGGAGTACAGGCTATGCAGAATTGTCTGAAATATAGTTTAAAAACTAAATATTTAAATAGTGCGTGCGTTCCTCAATCAATCGATGAGGCCATATTACGCAAATATCAAATGCAGCCTTTTAGACAACGCACACTGTTGGTAAGATGTGCGACATATACTCAAGACACTGATCTATTAGGAGAACAGCTGTTCATGAAACCTCTAGGGACTTTTATACCATGGACTATAAACAATTTAAAACTAGACCTGGGACTGACTAAATACAAACAATCTAACCCGATTTCTACACATACTTACAAACACATTTTTAAATCGTATTTCAGTAAGAATAAAGACACTTTCTTCATCTATACCGACGGATCCAAGACGGCGGGAGGTGTAGGCGCAGCCGCTGTAACTGGATAGAAATACTCTACAAATGACACTATCGAACACTGCAAGTATCTATTCAGCGGAACTGCATGCCATATCCCTCGCTTTAGAGAATATACAGGACGTGGAACAAGATAAAAAGATAAAATAACAATCTGCACGGACTCACTTAGCTCAATATACGTACTACGAGACATATACAATCCTAATCCAATAATTACTAATATACTTGAACGGATACATCAGACGACTAAAGTAATAACTATATATTGTCTCCCAGGACACGAGGACTTAGGACAAAGCAGCAAAGCTGACGTACTTGCTCGGAAGACAGCAAGACAAAACTATCACTATATACACAATAATACACTACAAGATTTGCAAGCTGAGGCCACAAGGTTAATTACAGGAAACTGGCAGCACTCTTGGCACATGACGACAGAGAACAAACTCAGAGAAATAAAACAAACAGTTGGTGAATGGCCTTCAAGCAAAAGAAACAATAGGAGAGAAGAAGTTGTACTTTGTCGCTTAAGAATCGGCCATTCACGGCTGACACACTTACACCTCATGACGAGAGAGACCAGACCAAAATGTGAACATTGTAACACAACACTGACCATAAAACACCTACTGACAGAATGTATACTTAGACAGAACTATGACTTACCGTACAATATGACAGAACTACTAGGTGATAGGAGCCAATATATAGGACAAATATTTAACTACCTCCAGAAGACTAACCTACTTGACAAATTATAAAATGACCTCTATGACTAAATTAGCAACAACACATCAACTTAGAAAAAAAAAAAAAATAAGAGAGAAAAGAGAAGATGTTATGTATTCCATTAAAATAAAAATTATACTTACATTCACTACCAACATACGGCCAAATACTAAAACCTTATTGACAGACACAGAAACCATTGTAACAAATAATAAAACCTTATTGACAGACACACAGACTATTATTACAAAACCAATACTAATACAATACATTCTAGACAATTTTAGATGAAACAAATTTAACATTCTTGTATTATTTTATACATGTTCATGTAATATTTGTTAAAAGTTGAATCGCCTAGCTGCTACAACTTATTAAATAATAAATAAATAAATAATATCTATTAAGAGAGAAAGTAGGTTAGATCAGGTCATGGAGAATGTTGCCAGAGTCCTAGCCAGAAATCACTGACCTCAGGTCATTGGAACCCCTCCAATATTTCTAGATAGGAACCTACCAGTCCAATTTACAGACTCAAAATAAATACTTCTCACCGCCAATGAAGCGGTTGTTTACCCTTGGTTCATCGCCAGATAACCTTCATCTCAATGCCAGGCCGGTAGGAATTTTTTAATAGATCTTCACAATTCATCTATTTAAAAAAAAAAATAATTTTTAAACATTTTCTGAGCTATGAGAAATCAGAAAAACAACTAGATACTACAGATAAACTACATTAATACTATTAAATTCAAAATAACGAAAGTGTAACTTAAAATAACTTTAAGTTTTACTTAGTATTTATACTAAAGTATATAATATAATAAGTAATCGATGTGTCATCATTTATAGAATGAAATGAAAATCACGTAAAACATTAATCAATTTTGGTTTCCGGCAATCCAGAAGTAAGATTAATACATTTTAGGTTAGTTTTGAATTAGAGAAAATATTTTAAAAAAAACTATATATATATTTTATAGATCTTTGAGGTCGAGTTGCTTTCCCCTCCATAGGGGCCCTGAGTATATCTATATATATTTTATAACATACATCAACAGTTTTGGACTTTACGTGTAGTTTATTGTTTTTTTTTTATTTTTATGACGCATTAAGTTCGGGGCTATTAGACCCTGTTTATCTTTAGGTCGTCACCCATTAATAATGCACGAGGTCGGTCACCCATTCAGGTACTAGCCAAGTCCTACGTTGCATAACTTGGTTATCTGGTTAGCGGGTGTATTCAACGTGGCTAGTTTCTTAAATATCTCGAAGATTCGATCTAATGGATACTTGGAAATAATGTTTCAAATCATCGGTTACTTTATTCCCATTAAAAAAAAAAAAATCTTCATTTTGAGAATTCTTTCTTCTCATCTGAATATCTTAATTACATGATACTATTAAGAACCAGAAATAATTTATTTAAATATAAAAATGAGCCTTTTACATTGTTATTTGCCCATGATTGTTTTTATAATACTTTTAACATTTAATACTATCTTATGATTATTTTTCTTCTTTTAATCGTAATAAACCATATTCGTGGTATTTTATTTAAATGTAACTATTAAATAATTATGTGGGGGCTGTTTTGGTATTTATTTTCTGAAGTATAATTTTGATTATTTTAATTTCACGCTCGCATCGTAAAATTAAAAACATTAACAAATAAAGTTGGTGATGACCTCTCAATTCTTGTTCGCCATCTGGAAAGCATTGCACTTTAAAACCTCCATTATTTTTGCATCAACCCAATATATTTCACAAGGGTAGCACACATGAATATTAAATCGACCAACGGGCTCATTCCAATGACCACGGAATTTTTATATAGCTCATAATTAATAAAAAATTTTTTTTTTATTTTATTTATTTATATGATTTTAGAGCTAGTAACTAGGCGATTAGCTCTATAAATACGTAGAGTGCAAACAAACATAAACAAAAAAAAAATCTTTTGGTAGGAATCATCCCAAAAAACAGTTTAAACCCGGAAAACAATATAACCCTAATAAAACATTTAGTCGAACGACGTGACAATCTTAACAATCCCACTTTAACTACAAGAACTTTTTGCAGTAGATATCCCTCACATACACTACATAATACGTACAACAAAAAAATGATAATAACAAAATCACTTCAATTCAACAAAAGAATATTTAGCTTTTATTTTATAGCCCTCAAATTTATCCTAGTAAGGTTTTTTTAGTAAATTTCTTGTCAACTGCCTTTTTTTTTTTTGTATATTCTCTATCTTACTAACAATAGCTTACATATCAGCGGCTATTGACTAAGGGTAGAGCTGATCGCATTTATTGTGGTGCTCCATCGTATAAATAAATTCATTTTAACGCCCACTAATACAGAAGAAAAATTTTTGGGATTGGTTATTTATAGGTTACTACACTTTTCAAGCCAGGGTAGGGCTAATGCCATTAGTGGAAAGAAAAACCACTATCTTTGGTGGGTACCAAAATCATAGATTTCTCACGCCAGATGATTACAAAAAAAAAATAAAAATAGAATAAACATTCATACAGCCATGTGATTAAATTTAGTTATTCGCCCATTAAACTTCAGTTCGTAGCAAATGTGCTTACCCTCGCTTGAACAAATATCTGTTCTTTGTTGAATTAGGTTTTTCCAAAGCATGTTTTATTTGACTTAGAAGGAACTCGAACATATACTGCTGTTTGCTCATTACAGCAAATTGTACTCGGTCGCTAAATTATCTTGGAGTTTTATTTTGGAGAAAAAAAATCGCAGGTTACTTAGAGCGTTATAATTGTAGCCAAGAACACATTGTCTAAAAAGAAATTAGAAAAAATCATTCAAAAAATACCGCCTTCAAAAAATATGACCTGAGTTTGTGTTGAATTTGAAGGATCGGATGTGAGTGAGAGAGGAGAGAAGAGGGAAGCAGGATGCCCTCCTTGGGCTCGCCTAATGACAACATCACAGAGACCATAAACAACAACATCATCAAAATACAACATCGCCACTCAGCTCACCTACCGCTCATCCATACGAACTACAATTGCAGCAGGAGGTACGCCGAGGTCGGGGCCTGGCGGAGGTCAGTATACTATTTGTATTTAGTGCTCTTTTGTGGTTGTTATTTTGGTATGTTGCCTGTTTTGTTTCGTTTTTAATTATATTTAACCTATTTTAATAAATTTGCTCATTGCTAAATATGTTTGATTTTATAAAATAGGCAGAAGGCCAAATCATGAAATAGAAAAACTTTTCCATACTAGTAATTTTATCAAAATTGCCTTACCAGTGTCATATTTTTTGTATGCCTCTTCAGTAAACAATGTTTACAGAATAACTACAGGAAAGCGAACCTTCTACTGTTAGGGGCATGTCCAAAATAATATGTTTTTTTATTATTATTTTACTTTTTGCCGATTTTATAAAAATCATGGGAAACATTTTGACCATTTTTGAGAATCAATAATATTAAGTGACTTACTAAAATATAAAATTAAATGGCCAGAAATAGAAATCAGCTGAATACATACTTTTAGAACAACAGTATTTTTAGAATATTTACTGAGAACTTACGTCTTTTAAGCAATTTTAAGATTTTTATTATTAAGCATGGTTTTTATACATTTAAGCTTTATTCAATTGCGGGGTACTATACAGTTTTTTTTCATTGCTGTTTAGTAGTTGTTATTTTTGTGTATACCTTTTTTTTTTTTTTGTTTTTAATCCAATATCATTTATTGTTTTAAATTCACCTATTAGCAAGTGTGATTAACTCTTTATTTCCAATTTAAAAATAACTCTACTTCGTAAGATTCGCAAGGAAATCGAATTGTCAAATTTGTGTTTTTATTATTTTAATCAAAATTTTATTTTTAAAAACATTTTAATTTAACACAATTACAAAATACATTTAAAAAATATTATTACAATTTAAAACGTTAAACAGAATTCATCGCATTAAGAAAGTAGTGACCAAAATATTAACAATTTTTCTCGTTTAACCAGAAGGTCAACACGAGAAAGAAATAAATAAACAATTTAAATTTCCTTTCCTGTAATGTTTCTACAAATAAAACTCATAATATAAATCTAAATGGGCATATATAACAAAAATATAAATCACCTGATATATATCAGCCGATTTATGTATATTTCCTGACTAATATAATCAGCTGATTTATGTATATATTTGACTCGTTCATCAGCTGATCTCATAGCATGAGAACATCTATGAACTCAGGATAATTTTATTTCTGTAATTAATTACTAGGCTGTTTCATATTTCAAACCTATTTAAAAGTTTCAATTAATGTCCAGCATGTTTATACAGACTATTTTATATGTAAGGTCCATTGTTGTAGAGAGTTTGTTGTCGATGGCTCCTAAATAAGCATGGTGAAAAATGACAGACGAATCCGCGTTAATATTGCGCCAATGAAGTTTTATTCCATTATGATACTTCTCAAAGCGAAAGGATGTTGAAATCCAGGCTGCAATAACAGGTTTTTGTGATCTCGTTTGACTCAAAGGGGGACCGGCCTTGAAGTAAATTCCACGAGAGTCGTCTAAAATCTAGGTCATCTGGGTAAATATTTACTACAATTTTTTGTGTTTTTGGAAGTTTTATCGTCCAAAATAATTATTCTATCGAATTGGTAGTGGTCTCATTCCATTCACTAGAAAATACTTCAAAAGTTATACCGAAATCAGGATGACCAATGGTTTTCCCCCCACAAATCGAGCGTTGGCACCATTGTGCTTCGTTCGCATCACGAGAGAAAGAATTTCTTTAAAAATCCACTAAATCGGACCAGTAGAAATGGGGGTTTACTACGAAACCAAATTATGAATTTGCCCATACAGGCCGTTATTTTACCTTCCTTGAAACGAAACACAGTAGATCTTAAGCATAACTAATGAGGAGCATATGTTGTAAGAATAACGGAAAATCGGTCCTTTAGAAATTGAGGTTTATGTGAGAACAAAATTAAATACTTACATATATATGTATATAAGTGCAAACTGTTTACGTTTATTTTGTATTAACATAAAAATGTCATTTTAAGCACATTATTCAGGAATACTGTGTAAACCAAACACTTTTTAGCGCGGTTCCTCCCTCCTCATTAGGGAGGAACCCCGCTTATAAGGTTGATACAATGAAACAATCCGGAAGTGCCTACTACAAAATTTCGCGTTTCAGAACCCCTAGTGACCGAAAATAACGGTGGTTCAAATTTGTGTGTATATATATATATATATATATATATATATATATATATATATATATTTGTCTGTTCGCTCTGTAGCTCCCAGACGAATGGTCCGATTTTGATGAAATTTGGTACAAAATCTTTCGTCTAATTTGAAAGGTCAAGTTCGTTAACCAGCAAAATCCGCCTACTGGAAGATGGCGTTTGGGGCGAAATTCGCGCAAAAAAAATCGTAACGCTTTCGTTTTTGAGTTCATAAGCTTGTAAGTACTCGTTTTATATGCTCCTTGGGCTAGGAAAACGAATGAAACCATTTTCAATGCGATAGCTTTAACCGTTTTCGAGAAAATTGGAAAAAATAGTTTTTGAATACCGTTTTTGGTTTGGGTACTTAGAATCATGGGATTCAGTTGAAACATTTTCTGCATGTTCTACATTCATTAAAACTAATATGTTAAAATTTTGGTTACGTTTGGAGTTAAGGAAGGGTTAGAATAAAATATTTTATTAACAGACATAAAAAATTTTAGTAACTTTGTTTACTTTCCTTAATATCTCGAAAAAGGTTGAGAATCTTGTTAAACGGAAGAATACCATTAGAAAGCATATTAAATGCTCTAAAAAAAAGGTTCTAATGAAAGTTTTGATTAGGCGATGTCAATCGGAGAAATAAGAGCTTAAAACTTTAAAGTAATTGATTTCGCTTATTCGAACTGTTCTTTTTGTCTGTTTTTTATTCCTTGTTATTTTTTAATTGCTTATAGTTGGATAATGTATTTGACAATAAAACTGGTTAAGTAAAATAACAAAAACAATTTATTGTTAGAAATATAGATTTCCAAGATTCCAAGACCTTGTAACTAGCGTGACCTAGTGTCAGCCGACCCTTCCAGGTAAGATCGTATATCATGACCTTTCAAGACTTTGCTACATACAGGAATGGCGTTAGTGACCTTAAGGGTTGATACGCCATTATAATAATTAATTTTAAAAAAAAAGATTGGTGGAACCAAAATAATAACTGCTTCTATTTTAATCTTTCTAAATTAGACTAGGGATATGAACGGAACCGCGCTAAGATGATGCAGTTCCTGCGAGACGGACTTTTTTAGGAATGTGCTTCGATATGCAACTTTCATGCGAGTTAACAGCAATCCTTTCCTTTTTGTCCCAGTTTATGGTATTTTCCACGGATTAACACAAATTCTTATTGCGTTTCTTCCCTCCCTATATGGGGAGGAATTCTACTTATGAGTTTGATCTCTTGACGCAATCTGGAAGTGCCGACTAGACCATTTCACGTTTCGAAACCCATAGATTTTTCACGAAAAATCAAAACCTGCCAATAACTATCTATCCATTTACTAATTGACACTAGGGATATGAACGGAACCGCGCTAAGATGACGCAGTTTCTTCGAGTCGGAATTTCTTTTCTTTCGGTGTTCATTATCCGTCACTTGGTGCCTGAAACTAATAAAGCCCCTTGTGTCAATTTTCTGAGTAATATGCTCAGGTTACACTGCTCCCGCGGAGACGGACCTTTTCCGCTACTGTACCATTTTTAGTGGGTATAAACTGTCACTAAGGGAAAAAATTGTTTTTCAGAAACTTTGAAGTTTGCAAAAAAACTTTTCTGTCGTAGGCTGTGGCTCTTTAGCACTCGCGTTTGGTCGCATAGATTGTAACTTTCTAAAAGAGTTTGATGTAATTAGATTCTCTATTTGCAGTGTAGCTACTTTTAGAGCCATGGAGGGTAAAGGTAATTATAGCAGACCGGTGGTTCTAAAAGCCTGACGTTCAAAGCTCTGGATTAGCATGGCTTTCTTTAAGCGAATGCATTAGGTTTGCTTTTCGAAGCGAATCGTTCGCTGGACCGTGACTCCTGCTGCAGTTACCCCATTAGTCTCTTCTACCCGAAGGGGGGTGCTAGGGGGTGCATTTTATCATGGTTTATATAAAGAAAAAAAAAAAAAAAAAAAAAAAAAAAAAAATGCCTCACTAAACTCAGCAAATTCCTCATCAAAAGCACCGGTTGAAAAACATTTAAAAATTTATTTTTCTTCTATATATTTGTTATATCCAGCTCTCTGGCTATTTTATTTTCAAATTTAATTATTTTCCTAGTTCCGAATGTAATTATTGAAGTTTAACTCATGAGAGAATTTTGCCACATTGAAAATTATATAATATACTAGCTGTTCCCCGGCGTGCCATGCTACAAGTACTTCGTATATCTAGGAAAGCAAAAATAAATTAGAAACCGAACAAGTAATATTAAAATTTAATAACGCAAATCCGTAACTGTTCGGGGTCACAGTTTCAAACCCGTGACCTCCGAATTGTGAGTTTTACGTGGCTTTGACCTAGCCTATGACACTCCCGAATCAAGACCTTCCAGTTTGACACATATTTGGTCAAAATCCGTCAAACGTTCTGGAATTGTATAAGGAACAAACATACAGACAGACAGCTGGTAGACCTTTTTGACAAAGCCTACGAGACTCGCCGGATCAATACCTGTGTGCGAAGATTGGTCAAAATCGGTCGATCGGTGTGGATTTTTATAAACAGACAGACAAACACGTGATATATATATATATATATATATATATATATATATATATATATATATATATATATATATATATATTATGTGTGTGTTTTCTGCAACTCGGCTTCTTTCTCCAGCGGTCTTTCTCCTCCTTTCATCGCTGGTTGGTAAGGGATCATTCCCTTACCAACCAGCAAGGATGAGTGACTGCCAGAAGAAGCCGGAGAGGAATCCGGCGAAATATTGCGATGAAAGGAGGAGAAAGACCGCTGGAGAAAGAAGCCGAGTTGCAGAAAACACATCTAATTCCCAGCGAAGCAGCTTGAAAGTTAACATATATATATATATATATATATATATATATATATATATATATATATACACACACACACACAGATAAATATATGGGGGGGGTGAGATTTGATCAGTTGTAGAGCACTAGACTAACACTCTGGAGTTCAAAACTCGGGTGCGCTCTAAAGATTTCATATTCTAGTGTCGTCATTACAAAAAAGTGTCCGCTGGCGTTCGCGCGTGCGCGGCAGCCATGTACGAAAAAGAAGACTGTATGTTATACAGTACATTACATAGGTTTGTCGTGTGGACCTAAAGCATATTTATGTTCCTGAATTTGAGCAGAAGGCTCCAAACGAATTTGTTTTTTTTTTCAGTTTAGTCATCGCTAAAGCATATTTATGCTAAAAAAAGAATTCGAAGTAGAAATGGGGGTTTCGTCTGGGAACAAATTATGAATTTTCCCATACAGGCCGTTATTTATACTTCCTTGCTACTAATAATAGATATCGCGCTTAACTAATGAGGAACATAGGTCTTAATAAGAACATTATACAGGAAAGCTGTGTAAACCAAACACCTTCGTGAGGAATGGTTTTAGTTACGCAACTCCTGCGTTTGTTATCACACATTTTGTACTCTGAGTCGTGTTTTTACACAGAGTCCAGGAGCTGGCACTTTCCTAAGGATCGTGACTCATACTCAGAGCAATATCGGAGCAAATACTTCAGGTTCACGTTCTAACTTTCACTCCTATCGTTCTTAACGAGATCAGGTTTTCGGTGTCTCGTTCTTGCGTAACGCCCGCCCCCTCGTGGACTTTTTTATAACGAGGAGTGTATTTTTAGAACCCTCATTAAAATAGGATCGTGGGTTTCGATTCCTCCTTGGGGAATTAGGATTTTTTTTACAGAAGAGTTTTTCATCAATGAACGAGTCACGTAGTTATTCCGGAACGTGAAAAGGGGTAAAGCCATATGTTATAAAATATTTAAAATATAATAGGGTTTTGACTGTTTATCTAATGTGACCCCAAATAATTATTTATTCATAAATAAAAATCATAACAGTCTGGTGTTTCCAAAATTTTCGTTCCTACTTGATAGAATTTAGCTGTTACAATTTCTAAGTATGTACACAAATTATTCTTTTTTTCTTTAATAAAACATGCGAATCATTAAAAAACGCAGGGAAAAGATAAGAAAAGGTAGACAACCATCAGGTAAATCCAAACTTATTCATCCTATGTGGGTGTTTGTAAAGTATGTTGAAACAATTTACAACTCTGAAAATCCCCAATGGATATTTTAAGGTCATATGAACAACTGTTTTCGAGAATAGTGTCAAATCTACAATATTTGTTTTTGTTACTCCAAAATGGCGGATTGAGTTGAAAGGTTTTCGAGGCGAACGACCTTGAAACAGCGATATAAAAACTTTGGTTACGTTTGGAGTTAAGGAATAAATAGAAGTCCAAACCTATGAACAGTTTCGAGAAAAATGGAAAAAATACAATTTTTCTGAGATTTCAATTATTTTCTTAAATATGTGGAAAACGGGTGGGAAATTGTGGCAAATGGAAATTAACAATTCGAATGCTTTGCTTACTAAATGTCCCACAATAACGGATTTTATGCAGTTTTTGATAGCGCGTTCTGATTCGAAGAAATCTGTGTTTAAATTTGACAGAATCAATTTACTTTTCTTTGAACAGGTTTTCCCTCAGTTTTTGATTGGTTGTTGTTTTTTAAATTGCTTTTTTCAGTAAACTTTTTTTCGGCAAAATTAAAACTAGATAAATAAACGAGAAACATTTTTGTAATACAGCTTTCCTTTAGAATGAGCGGAAGTCGAGGAGATAGAGTGAGTAATTTCCGCTAAGAATTGGCAACTATCAGTTTCCTGTTCACTGAGGCGCCGAAAATCTCCCTTTCTTCTTCGACATGCCACTTACTGAATGTAGAGCCTACGAATCCGCTCGGAACCAAATGGACATTCATGGTCCTCTCTGTGATATACTTGGAGACGACCATGAATCAAGCCAGAGAGCGTTGAGTTTTTTGAGAGCCACTGAGCTATTTAATAAAATATAATAAGCAATTATTTACAAAAAAAATAAATAATAATAATAATTTAAATATTAAAATATAAAACATTTCAGATCATTAGTTTCAATATTAGTGTATTTTGCTTTCCACAACTTTTTTTTTGCTCTCTTTATTGTTTTTTCCTCTAATACATTTTGATTTACTTAGGCAATAATTTCAGATTTATATATATATGTATGTGTATGTATGTGTGTGTGTATGTGTATGTATGTGTATGTGTATGTATGTATATATATGTATATATATGTATATATATATATATGTATATGTATATATATATATATATATATATATATATATATATATATAATATAATTAAATAAGGCTTTAAATTTCAGAAGGCAACAATGACCCGTGTGGTTGAATTTGCCTTAAGAAAAAAAAAAAAAAAAAAAGTCACGAAAGTTCAAAACATCTGGTGCTATTTTAATCTTTCCAAATGAAATTTGGAATAAAAACATAAACGCGCTGAGATAACGCTACTCTGAGTCCGATTTTTTTTTCTTTACACTTTACTACGTAGGCCAGTCTAAAAGGAATGAATGAAGGTTTTATCATATTTTCATTAATTAGACGAATTTCTGTTATTTTATGTGAATCAATAAAAGACAATTTTATTTTCAATTTGGTTCTTCGCTTTCCGTAAAAGTGTGCCAGATCTGTCACTTTTATCCTTCTGGAACAATGTGGAGCTTGTAACGATTGTTATGCTAAGTCACAACGCTGACCTAAATACTCCAGCACTGAAAATCTAAGCATTGTCTTTCTTGAATAACAAGAGCCGTGGCATAACAATAGAGTATGGTGTAACAAAAAAGAAAAAATAGTACGACAAACAGAAGTTATACAAATAGTGTAACTTTAAGATCCCTATCACGAATTCTTCAGATAAGAACCAAATAATAATTTTGTAAAAACCATACTATTTCCGGGTAACGTTTGTGAAATCTACAGTAGCAACAGGCTTATAGCCTTCTTGAACCCTGTTGAATAGCTTCCCGGTAAAGGGAATATTATATTAATGTATGAATTTAATCCCAACTTCAGATTAATACTCCATGAAGAAAGTTTACAAGATATATTTCCAATGAAAAATATTACACCTGGTTCGTTTGTGGTTTGAAGTAAACAGGAACCGCAGAACGTGAAAGTTTGCAATAAGAAGAAATTGAGAGTGAAACCCGGCTCTTGAAATTTATAGTCATGCTTATGTTAGTATTCAACTCGGAAGGAATTACTTCGAGAAATCCTTCCTACGTTTTACTACAAAAAAAAAATCGCAGTGAAATCACTTTCCAATCGGAGCGGATCATATTCCCTGAGAATCCAATAGGAACACTTCCTGGTAGTTTTCTGCTTTCAATAAATATTCAATCCATGTTTTTATTCGTTAATAATAATGTTAAAATTGTTTAATTAGATATTGACAGAAGTAAATATATGTATTTTAGAATAGTATAATAAAATACAGTTTTGTAATAGAAATTAACCAAATACATACTATTTGTTTGATTCAGCCCTCTAGACGTCGCCCTTTTCTACTTTTATTATCACTTTTTCTAAATAGGTGCAAAACACATTCATATCTCTGGTTTTTGTGGTAGTCAAGAAATAATATGTTAATAAATTGTTGGTGTGTTATTCCTTAATTAGTTTTAGTGTTCCGGCGGATGTAGAATTAAAGTGTCTTCTTATTTTATAATCTTAATTGACTTATGAATCTGTGTCTATTTATGAAGACAAGGTATAGTTGGGATTCGGCTAGGAGAAAAACGACAGACTTTCAGGAAGAAATCTGTATTTGGACGTTTCAGCTGCACATTGGCAGCCTTCTTCAGCTAAAAAATACAACTTATAAGTAAAAAAATAAATATACAACTTGTAAGTAAAAAACAGGCAGAAATGAGCGTAGTATATAAATCAAGACAATAAATTTTAACCAAGTTGTATATTTATTTTTTTACTTCTAAGTTGTATCTTTTAGCTGAAGAAGGCTGCCAATGTGCAGCCGAAACGTCCAAATACAGATTTCTTCCTGAAAGTCTGACGTTTTTCTCCTAGCCGAATCCCAACTATACCTTGTCCAGAGTTGGGCAAACGTTAGCGCGCGCTAAAAGCTGATACCTCTCCGCTAATTTAGCGAAACTGTAGAAAGCCAGCGCTAATAATTAGCGGTTAGCGGCGGCAGTGCGCTAACCGCTAATCTATTTATGAAATATCGGAATTGCTAATAGCTTAAGCTATAGTTACAACTTGTAACTATAGCAATTACGATATTTCATAAATAGATTAGCGGTTAGCGCACTGCCGCCGCTAACCGCTAACTATTAGCGCTGGCTTTCTACAGTTTCGCTAAATTAGCGGAGAGGTATCAGCTTTTAGCGCGCGCTAACGTTTGCCCAACTCTGACCTTGTCTTCGTATCTCTGCAACGGCTAACTATCTCCATCTTCACTGTGTCTATTTATGTCCATCTTTGTTTGTCTGCACCTATTATTGGCATGTATTGCTTCGTATGTGGTGCTTTAGTGCGTTGTGTTTAAGTGCTATAAATCTTCTTTCTTCTGTTTTTATTTCTTGGGTAAATGTGAAAATTGGTGTTAGAGCTGCGATTTTGACCATGATTTTACACTTTTGTAGAAAACATTTTAGTTTTGATGCCCAGTGAAGATTTGTTGTCGGTTTTTGAATCCAGGGATTGCAATTTTCCATTATTGGATTTACTTGGCATGCGAGTAGTAGTTTCATCCGCCTACCTTCAATTCTCTGCACTGGTTGTGTTGAAACTGTGTAGTCATTAATTTCATTTCAGATAAAACTTTGAGTGTAGATTTAGGATTGATTATTCAGTTGAGATGAGTTCCTTATTACCTACATCTACATAACAGGGTAATCACTAATTTTGATGCAAAAAATAAATAAACAAGGCTAAATAATACAACTAATGGTAATAATTTTTAATCGTGCTAGGATGTAAAATATGAAAGAATTATTCTACAGTATTCCTTCTTTGTAGCGTCCTGATGAAGGCTTGAATTTCAAGTCGAAACATCGATGGAAATAAAACGCTTTTTCTTATAAAATCTGTAGTTTTATTAAGATACCAGACGACTTAACCATGTCTATATCTACCTTCGAATAAAATTGTGATTACTTGTACATATTTGTGATGATTTGTTTGTATATTGTATTTTATATTTTATTGTATACAAAGTATTGTTTGTGTTTGTATATTGTTTACGACTATGTATATCCTATATTCTGTGTATCCGATTCCTATCTAAGGTGATGCTTGTTCGAGTCCCGCTTGTGGCAGGCTGAGTTTTTTCATCTATGGTCTCTGAAAAAATTGCCTACTACACCAGAAATGTTGAGGATTGTTAGCCAACTATTTATAGTCCGACGCTGTGCGCACATGTGCTGTAAAATTAAATGTCTAAACAACCTTACGAAAGTGTACTACTATACAGTTTACATTACTTTGACGATATTTTCTCCCCCGTAAGAGCCCTAGGCCTCTGCTTTGTGTATTCCTGAGAGCCCCAACCCGGGGTTTCGCCGCCCATATGGTTGAAGCTATACAAACACCCAATGTGAAACCGGTTCTTCTTCTGGCTGCCCTTGCCTCTCTCTCTCTTACACCTATAATACCTCTTTCTACACAATCTACAGCTATTGATGTATTCACTTATTTCAGATATTCATGTTATAACATGTTGTTTTTGTTAATGAACCATTTATCGCTATGAATCGTAATTTATTTGTCTTGCTGATTACAATGAAATCGAAAAAAACATCACTGAGCCCTGTAGAAGTTTCTTACAAGACTCATGATAAAGAAACAGATACGTACCACGCCCACTAACGCGTACTAATCTTTTTTTTTTCAATCTGACTTCTATGTTACATGTTTATAAGGACTTTTTATGTTACAAAAGCATTTTTTGTTTCTGTTTTTCATAAATTATAATTTTTTTTTTTACAAAATAAAAATACTTCACAACAATAGCAACATCCTGAACAAACATACAAGATGTGATTCTATTCACTGACTCATTCACTAGAGGCACTAACATACCGATACTCGCACCCAGTAATATTAGGCACTTTCAAAACTATTCACTCACATAACAAACACATTACAATGTACTGGCTGCCAAGTCATAAACGTTTAGGCTCCCTAGTAGATTCATATGAAAACCGTGCTACCAGACAACATGATCAACCGATCACACAAAAAACTACTACAGGCTATCTACTGGTTTCCATTCTTCTTAAACCAGCCCAGAAAAATCCCTGCTGCAGAAGGGATTCGAACCCATATTTTCACATAGTGCTTTATAATTTTCAGTTTTTTCCGCAGAAATACTTAAAAAGAAAATCTTCTCGCTTTTAGGCCTTAATTAATATAAACATTAATCACCGGTTATTGGGAGTTATATCAGACCAGTGATCATAAATATTGTCTAAAACGTGAACTACTATATGAAAGATTCAATAAATCATATGGTAAATCATAAACTCATAAATAGAGGAAATACAGTTTTAAATGATTTATGAATGACAAATAAACTGGAATAAATGAATGAAGTGTTTCAAGAAATTATGAAATATTATGTTTTGATAAGATTAATTTGAGTAGAGATAAGACTACAAACAGTTCCTTCACACATAAGGCGGAGTGTAATATGGCGCGTATTTAGGATTATTGATCACTCAGAGCGTAGTGGGGGGGGGAGCACTGGTTGACATTCCAAAGATAATATGTCACTCACCATGAGTTCCATGGTTTGAAGGAGGTAAATCGAGGTTATTTTAGCGCGTTTCCGCCCTCCATATTTGAAGAATGGAATTGCTAAGGGATCTAAGTGCCATTTTTCATTTTTTGGACAATGCCTTGCTAAAAGATCTATGAGCCACTCTTGTTGGTTGTAGTTAGTTGTTGGTAGTAACAGGGCATTAGCACTGGAACATAGATTACTTTGCAATCAAAAAATGAAAAACTTGTCAAATGGCACTTAGATCCTATAGCAATTCCACTCTTCATTTGTTTGTCTCTGTTCGCGCCCAAAAATCCTCAAAGATGTGCTGAGTTTAAAGAATTTCATACAAAAACAATATATCTGTGATGTATGCAGCGTTATTTGTGGAGTTCTCGATTTCGTAGAAGGTAGAAAAACAATATACCTCGTTCAACGTGTTAACTTGGTTAAACAGCAGAATTACCCACCGGTAATACATTTTTTTTTTTTTTCAATTAAATCCACGCGAGAAAGTCGTAGAGTGAATGGCTTTGTGTTGAATAATTTTAGTTACTCAAATCAAATGGAAGGAGTTAAAATTGTTTTCAGACGCTTGACATTCAAGCAAACTTAAGATACAAAATTGTCGTTACACTGCTTTGGAGTAAAGAAGTTCAACAAAAAAAAGTTAAAGACAGGAGCAATATAAGGTTTTCGCACATGTTCTTAAATATCTCGAAGCCCTGTCTAAAGCTTAATATATTCCCATACAAAATTTTATGTGATTTTTGAATGTGATCACATTCCGAGAAATTACAGGTTAAAATTGCGAAAGTGTACCTGTGTTGTTTTTTTAAAAAAAAAATTACTTATAGCTTTAAATGGAAAATAGGTGTTTTAATTCGTTTAACAGTTAAATTTGTTTGCCCATGTTCCCAGTTCAAATCATACGGATATCGAAGGGTGGTCCAGATGAAGATGAATTTCCTGCGAGTTGGTTTTTTTTGCATGAAGTAAGCAAAGAAGCTCATAAAAAAAAATAATAAAATATAAAAAAAACGGCAGTTACTGTTATTTTTTTATTTATTTATTATTTATTTACTTTTTTAAATCTTCTGCGCTTTTCAAATTATAAATTCAATCCTTCTGCAAACTGGTACTTCGAATTTATTTCATCATTTCGGGGATCAGTTTTTCTTGATGTATGGAAACGTTCCTAGCAATATAACAAAAATTAGGCATATTAATAATATGGATGCATATTAAACCACTATTCCCGAGGAAATGTTTTTGCTGTTGAACGAGCTCATCCGTTGTATTGTTACAGAAATGCTATATGAAAAGTTTCGTGATGACCACACAAACAGTTTGGCAGGACAATATTCGACAATACTACCGGACGGAAATGACCCTAGCAGTGCAAAAAGCCACGTCCTATGTTTTGCCTTGGTGATTGTGGTGGGCCTGAGGAAAAATAGTGGGAAGTGTGGCTACGTAACCAACCACAAGCACAGAGTATTATACACACAAGGAATCTCGGATTCTGTGTTCTCGTTGACTTTATAGGTGGCGTTTCCTGTAACGACTTTCTTTTTCCAATATTCAACTGTTGGAATTTTTTATTACTTCAGCCGCCTGATTTTGCCCTTTGCTGCTTTGACTGCTACGGTCGTTAGAACCCTAGGTACCCATTAATAAATTAATTAAAGGCTGGGTTGGCCTAGGGGCGGTCAGGGAGGCCGAATCCAATCCATGAACGAAGACACTAGAAGATAAAAATCTTAAG
Organism: Gonocerus acuteangulatus; assembly: GCA_946811695.1. Taxonomy (NCBI): domain Eukaryota; kingdom Metazoa; phylum Arthropoda; class Insecta; order Hemiptera; family Coreidae; genus Gonocerus; species Gonocerus acuteangulatus. The sequence goes on from OX328127.1 coordinate 24,618,163, forward strand.
TGCTTTCTCGGGATTTGAATTCAGGTCCTCCAGCATATAAGCCCAGTGCTCTACCACTGAGCTAACCTCGCCCCCAGCCAGTATGATCATAAACATATATTTGTGTTAGCCAACAATTACACAGGATCTGGTAACCAAACTCTTGAAAAGCTCAATTCAATCCTCCTACAAACTAGTACTTAAGACGATTGTATTTCTAAGCAGAAAAGAAAACACCTAAGCTAGCTAGGACTAAGGATGTAGTTGAAGAAGATTACATGCCTCGGTATGCTGGGTGTGGCCAAGGTTATGGCGGTCCGGGCCAGTTCAAGGGCAATAAAATATTTAATAGCTTGGGTCCCATTAAATTATATGACAGGATGTAGAATTATATTTATAGGAGTAATGAGGTCATGGTTTAGTACTTTATCGTCGGTCCGGTAATTATTTATTGCATTCATATAAATCATAATTCTAGTAATGTTTTTCATTTTTTTTTAAAACAAATTTAATTTCCTTAAAATAAGAACCAATCATGCAGGAAACCCTTAAATTATCACATTACTCAAGAAACAACAAAACGTTGCTTCTTTAATTTATGTTTTAAACAAGTAACCAAATTCTTTAAAAGAATATGCTTGGTCGATTATGCTTATTTAAAAAATAAGTAATATTTTTCAAAAAATAATTTCGGATTTTTTATATGAAAGCAACAAAAAAACCGTACTCGCACGGGGTGCTTTAATCATTTCGTTTCCAGAGGACGTTTAAGGTAAAGCTCCACTCTTCCGACTTAGATTTTTAACAAACTCACCTTTTATTTTTTTAATTAAACGTTTTAGAGCTTATTTCTCGATAATAAATCTAAATTTATAGCCGCTATCATTTCTGTTGTGCATAATCGTGAATATATACATATATATATATATATATATATATATATATATATATATATATATATACACACACTCACACACTATAAATATTATTAATATTGTGCTTTGAATCTTTGATGGTAAAAACTTAAGTAAGTCCACTACGAAACGTGTCATTACCGGGTGTTTTAAAATGAATATATTTATAATATTTATTGCATTAAACTTACTGTTATAAATGATGCTTCAAGTGAAAGAGCAACATAAACAGTTATGTTGTCGGCAACACAACGATCAAAATCATTTCTACTAGCACTTTCTAAGGGATGGTGGCGGAAAGTTTGCGTGCACAGGTCCCAACAAACAAACAAAATACGAAGAGCGCCCGGTATAGCAAAATTAATTTATTTTTAATTTGTTTTAACTCTTGCTGTGTGCTTTTGGTCCTCTTTCTATTATCACCGACTTTTTCATTGGTCTTAATAACCAGATAGACAGTACAATGTTACATCTGTGTAGAAAGTTTATTATTTAGTGTATAAAGCATTGAATTCAGTATTTCTTTCTGAGTAAAGTATAAAACTCTAAAGTATAAACTTAAATATTCTTTATTTTTGGAACGTTTTAGTTCGTTTGCTATGAACCATCGCTTACAATTGTTCACCATTGTCTAATCTTATTTAATTGTTTTAAGTGATGAAGCGCCCTTGTTACGTCTCGCTCATCTATAAATAAATAATAAAAAACGTTCCTAGAGTTTTCAAAATAAAATTTGATCTTATCTAATTCTTTCAACTTATAATGAATACAAAGGCTATTTCTGTTATTATACCTTTAATTTTCAATGTATTAACTTGATTACAGGTATATAAACAAAAATAGCATTTGCATTCATTATAACTTGAAACAATCGCCCAAATACTCTGGATCTCACTACTGTTCTGCCTTCATTATGGAAAACCATCACCATCTAATTATAAGAATTTGTTCTCATTAACCTAAAAACGTTCACTAAACCTGGAATATTATTAAACATTTCATTATTTTTTTCTTTTTACTAAACCCTATTGGGGTTTTCCAACGAAAGTATGAGGGTAATGAAAGTATCGTTAAATCCCGTTAATTGCTAAGTGAGTATTGTTACTTGTAATCACCTGCAGATCCCGTTCATCCTAAACCCATATACTATTTATAACTCGGCTTCTCTCATTTATCTCGAAAATTCTCTCTTTTATCCTAATGGAAGAGTCATGTTGCAATTCGGAATTCTTGTATTTAATTATTATTCCTTAAATATTCAAGAATTACGCAATTTTTAATTAAACAACTTTAAAAAATGTTTCATAAAACTATCTGCTGAGAATCTATAGGAATTTGAGTTATTCCTTAATGATGCTTATACCAGGTCATTCAAAAAGTCCTGTCGTTTTTTTGGGGGAAATTATAAATAAATAAATATTTTCAAATAATCACCTTTATTCATCAAAATATCCACCGTTACAGTCGGTAACCTTCTCCCAACGAGATGGTAAAGCCCAAATTCCTTCCTTAAAAAACTGTTGATTTTTACTGCAAAAATAAGTGGTCAGTTCGTGAATTAGGTTGTCACGGTCTTGAAAACATTTCTGTCTCAGATTGTTGTCGAGATCTCTGAATAGGTGATAATCAGTGGGTGACAGGTCAGGGGAATATGGTGGGTGAGGCAAAACTTCCCAGCCTATTTCTGTCAATTTTTCCCTGGTCAATTTGGCGGTGTGTGGTCGAGCGTTGTCTTGAAGAAGCAAAGGTCTTCTTCTGTTGACTAAGCAGGGATCAAAAGTCTTAAGCTTGGATTGGCAATGGTCCAGTATATTGCAGTATACTTCTGCAGTGATGGTTTGCCCTTGATTCAGAATCTCAAAATGCACTATACCTTTGGCTGTCCAGAAAACAATGAGCAAAACTTTCTTTGGATGGAGATCTGGTTTTGGAAATTGTTTAGGTTTCTCATCTGCCGACAACCACTGATATGATCGTCTGAAGTTGTTGTACAACACCCATTTCTCATCACAGGTGATGATTCGATTCAAAAAGGGTTCGACTTTCAAGCGGGAAGTTAACGAAGATGCAGTTGTCAAGCGAACAAGAATATTGGCATCTGAAAGCTTATGAGGAATCCATTTATCCAGTTTTTTCACTTTTCCCAGTTCTTTAAGGTAATTCCAGGCAGTGGTGGCTGAGATATTAAGTTGAGAGGCTATCTCTGAACAACTTTGACGCGGATCCAACTGTACTACTCTTCGAACGTCCTCCTTATCAACTACAGTTGGTCGACCTGAGCGTGCCTCGTCTTCTAGTGTCTCGTCGCCTCCACGAAATTTTGAAAACCAAAATTGTGCCTTCCGCTCAGACAGCACATCTTCCCCAAACACGGAGCATATTTTTCTAGCAGTTTCGGCAGCTTTTGAGCCAAGTTTAAACTCATAGAGCAAAATCGACCGAATTTGAGTTTCAACTGGAATCATTTTAACTAGACAGTTGGATGGTGACTGCATTAAATTAATCCTCCTTAGCCTCCTATTCATAAAGTATAAACATTTGTGTTTACATGGATAAAAGTTGTATTGAACGGAATTAATTAGCAAACACTCTAGAATCAAAATAAACAACGAACAAACGAAAAACGACAGGACTTTTTGAATGCCCTGGTAAGTCTGTGAACATGATATTGGCTACAATGATTCTTCTTTCGCCGCGAGCTATTCGGCGATGTAGCATACCCATATCAAACTATTGGACGAGTTCGTTAACCAGCAAAATCGATCCATCTGACGAAGTACTAATAAGCTCCTAACGGCCGTTTTTTTTAAAGAGGCCCGAGAAGTCAATGGGTCTAAGTGACATTCTTGAAAAAGAAGTTAGATACAGGAATGGGTTGTAAACACCGTAATCTTTTGGGTGGTAAAGAGATTCAAGTGGTTTTCTTGACAGGTGCTCCCACCTAGCTCGTGTTCTGTTGAGTATTGTCACTTTTAGCGCGGTTCCTCCCTCCCCCATAGGGAGGAACCCCGCTTATAGGGTCGATACAATGAAACAATCCGGAAGTGCCGACTAGAAAATTTCGCGTTTCAGAACCCCTAGAGACCGAAAATAACGGTGGTTCAAATTTGTATATATATATATATATGTATATATTTATTTATATATATATATATATATATATATATATATATATATATATATATATATATATTTGTCTGTTCGCTCTCTAGATAGAAGACGAATGGTCCGATTTCGATGAAATTTGGTACAAAAATCCTTCGTCCAATTTGAAAGGTCAAGTTCGTTAACCAGCAAAATCCGCCTACTGGAAGATGGCGTTTGGGGCGAAATTCGCGCAAAAAAAATCGTAACGCTTACGTTTTTGAGTTCATAAGCTTCTAAGTACTCGTTTTATATGATTCCTGGGCTAGGAAAACGAATGAAACCATTTTCAAGGCGATAGCTTTAACCGTTTTCGAAAAAATTGGAAAAATATTTTTTCAATACCGTTTTTGGTTTGGGTACTTAGAATCACGGGATTCAGTTAAAACATTTTCTGCATGTTCTACTTTTATCAAAACTATTATGTTGAAATTTTGGTTACGTTTGGAGTTAAGGAAGGGTTAGAATAAAATATTTTATTAACAGACATAAAAAGTTTTAGTAACTCTGTTTACTTTCCTTAATATCTCGAAAAAGGTTGAAAATCTTGGTAAACGGAAGAATACCATTAGAAAGCTTATTAAATGCTCTAAAAAAAAAGTTCTAATGAAAGTTTTGATTAGGCGATGTCAATCGGAGAAATAAGAGCTTAAAACTTTAAAGTAATTGATTTCGCTTATTCGAACTGTTCTTTTTGTCTGTTTTTTATTCCTTGTTATTCTTTAATTGCTTATTGTTGGATAATGTATTTGAAAATAAAACAGGTTACGAAAAATAAGAAAAACAATTTAATGTTAGAGATATGGATTTCCAAGATATATAGCTTTTCAACTGCCTAGCGTCCTTCCTAGGGAGGGTTGTTTGTCTTTGATTTTGGTACTTAGAATTATGGGATACAGTTGAAACATTTTCTGCATGTTCGAGTTTCATCAATACTAATATGTTGAAATTTTTGTTACGTTTAGAGTAAAGGAAGGGTTAGAATAAAATATTTTATTAACAGACAAAAAAAGTTTTGGTAACTTTGTATAATTTCGTTAGTATCTCGAAAACCGTTGACAATCTTGTGAAGCGGAAGATTACCATTCGGAAGCTTACTAAATGCTCTACAAAAAAGGTTCTGAAGAAAGTTTTAATTAGGCGATGTCAATCGGAGAAAAAAGTGCTTAAAGATTTAAATTAATTGATTTCGTTTATTCCAATGGTTCTTTTTGTCTGTTTTATTTCTTGTTATTTTTTAATTGCTTATAGTTGGATAATGTATTTGACAATAAAACTTGTTAAGTAAAATAACAAAAACAATTTATTGTTAGAAATATAGATTTCCAAGACCTTGTCACTAGCGGGTCTGTTTCTAGTGTAGTGGACCCTTCCAGGTAAGATTGTAAATCATGACCTTTCAAGATTTTACTACTCACAGGAATGGCGTTAGTGACCTTAAGGGTTGACACGCCATTATAATAATTAGTTTTAAAAAAAAGACTGGTGGAACCAAAATAATAACTGCTTCTATTTTAATCTTTCCAAATTAGACTAGGGATATGAACGGAACCGCGCTAAGATGATGCAGTCCTGCGAGACGGACTTTTGTAATATTAAGCCCAAAAGGAAATTACCGGGCCCATGTGCGGATTCTCCAATTATTTTGCACATTAATCATAAACCGGATGACGTACCTGTTATGTATTATCGATAATAAACAGCTAAGGACCTGAGGATTCGTCTGGTATGATCGGAACTGTAAAAATCTTGTATTTGCTATTAACTCATTTGTTTAACTTTGACTCCATTTTCCTCAAAACATCGAGTTTGTTACTTAGTCCCCTAGACCTCTGAACCCCTAGACTCTTATTAAGTTTCTCTTTTCACAATGGTTGGAAATAAAGAAAATTGGTTCAGCTTTTAATTACAAATATGAAAAGTCAAATCTTTTCATGATTATTTTGTATTGGTATCGGCTATTTTAATCAAATTAATTTTACTGGTGGTTTTATTTATTTTTGCCATAATCAATTAATTTGTTCCATTTTTTGCTTCTCTGTCTACGCTAGTGTTTCCAAAGAAATCTATGTATATGCTCATGTAGACTCCTGGTTTTGTTCTTGCTGTTCCTGCAGCAGCCACAAAACAACGTGCTAAGAAAAGTCAACGCAACATATTTTCAGATTAATTGTCTTACATAGAAAACAGGTCCCAAAAGTCTCCACTTATGCCAATTCCGCAGTCATTCCCGTATCGCCTTACTCGAATCCAGATGCAAAGAGTCAGACTTTAATATTCGGACGTAGCGGGCACTCAGCCACGTAGATCCCTAGACTAGTACTTACCCCCTGAAAGCTGGATGAGTTCCAGAGACCTTGATGAATCTGGAATTCCTCCAGACGGATAAGAGAGCAGAGGAATCATGGAATAGTTCCAGGAGAATTAGAATTCCTTCCATGGACTATTGTCCTCGTCTCATTCCGCTGCTTCTGCATTGCTCTGTCCTCCTACAGCAACAGGTGTTCTCATTGTTGCTAGCAGAGGCATTGCGGGGGCATTCACGCCGCAAATTGTCTACGCCACGAACTGTCTTCTGCAATATGTTTCTCCAAGCTCGGGAATATTAATCGGTCGCTTGTATCTTTGCCTTATAAATACGTGCATGTAGAACTCTTATTTATCAGATTAAAGTTAATTATGTGAAGAACGTATTCAGTTCGATTTCGGAATAAACGACTATCTAAGAAAAACACTACACAATAAATCCCAAAAAACTCCATAAACTAAAAGTACAGGGGTCTCCCGTGGTCTAGTGGCTAGCGCGCTAGATTCATCTCAGGGTTCGCTGAGAAAATTCCTGGTTGCACCCTGGACGTCGGCGCTAATAAGATTTATGTCGATGCGCCGTAAAAAAAAAAATAAAATAAAAAAAAAATATAAAAAAATAAAAAATAAAAGTACACTACAATAGGAGGAGATCGTTGATCGTTGACCGTGTGAAGGTAGATATAGTCAGGGGTCAGTCGTTTAGTATCTTAATGAAAAAATATTTTATAAGGAAAAGTGTTTTTTTTTTTATTTTTTATATTTTATACGCTTATGAAAAATGTCGTTTTATTAAGACCACCGAATGTTGATTATATCTATATAACTTCGTAAAAGAATTTCTTTTCAGGGTGAGACTTCTAGGAAATGTAAAATATATGAAAAACTCCGCCACGCAGGAGCTCCATGACTTAGCACATTCCTTAGGAAGAGGCTAGTTTTATGCCCTATTCTCTAAGAATGGCCTTAAAATGAATTACATAAATACAAAATAAACTTAAATAGTTTTCATAACGAATGGTTAAAAAGTTAGCCATCAATGTAAAAAGAAGACAATGAGTCCTGTGTTTCGGCTATAATTATTAGCCGGTCAGAAATTTGGAAAAACTGTTAGATTTTAGTAAAACATAAAATATTTATAACGAAGAATATTTAAAATGCAAACCCAATTATTAACTATATTTTTATTTATTTTTTCCCCCTAGAGAAAACCACAACTTCCGATGGACCGATTTTAATATATCTTGCAACACATATTCTCCATTAGTTGAGCTTCATGCCTACCGAATTCCGTAGGAAGGAAATAAAAACAACGGCTGTTCAAAATAATAATTTCATTCGGGATAAACCCCCACTCCTAAAGAACCAATTTAGTCTATTATAACAATATATTTTCGGAAGGATCAAGAAAGTCTAAAATTTTTACAAAACGTTAAAATTTTCAGAACGTTTTCAGGGACTAAGGCCCATTTTAAATTTTGAACTTTTTTTTATCCTTCTGAATAGCATTTTTCACCATCCATTAATTCCAACAACATATTTTTCGCTTTAGATGATCACGATGTATGCCGAGTTTAGGTACAATAAAACCAAAATTTTGACCGTGAGGCTCATATTAGTTATTTGTTCCTGGAGCAAACATCCCTCCAGATGGAGCGGTATTGCTGGTTAAGGAACTCGTCCAATAGTCAGCTAAAGGAATGCTATATACCAAATTTTGTCGCGAAAAAACAATAATTGTGGCCACTATCACTGTGGACATTTCATGAGCGAAACCTCAATAACTACAGCAATGGTCAAAAAATCTCGGTAACAAATTTACTGCAATCCAAAAGTAGCATAGTACCAATTGTTGGTACCGAACGTTTTCAACAATTTTTCAAGTGTAGAAATCTCATCGCAACAATATAACCAAATATTTTTAAAATCAAAATTTCTAGAGTTAAACCACTGAATGACTGATAATCTACTCTCTTTACATTGGGGATATTCTGCTATCCCCTAGTTATGAATGAAAACCAGCAAGTTCCTAGGCGTGTAAGAGTCTATTCATCAATGAACCGCTAATTGAACGATTCGTGGCCCACATAGCGTCGGAAAATTAGATCAATTCCTCTTAATATGGCGCTCATTGAAGAGACACAACACTCAATTGGACTTAATCGTCTTTAATTCACATTGGCTTACATATTACACGTTCTATGTTCGATTGCACACTGTCTCCATTAACAAAACATGTTTTTAGCGGGCAAAACATACTTTTGAATGGCGATTTTCAGTTCATGCCCTAAATTTGTGGTGGTTTTATTACTCAGTACCCCAAAAGTAGGAAACTTTGCTAATAATGAATGGTGAAATATAGAATAAAAAAATTAAGACTACAAAACAGTTAATTGATGCTATGTATATTCATGATCCTTTATGGTTCTCTGCGTATCATTAGGCTGTTTTGTTTTGCTGCTACAAAAAACGTACTTTACTAGAGCGTTTTTAATAAATTTACTAATGCATTAATTTTTATTGATATTGATTTTAATTTAATCACCTTCTGCCCACACAAAAAAATTATTTATTAAAATTAAAATAATTATCCTTGTCGAGAAAACTTACTATATAACGTTAAAAACTGAATATCAATGTTTAACTTAAACCAACATTCATGGAAAAAATACAATTACGTTTTTAGGCAAAGCAATATTAGTTTTTTTTTTTTTTTTTTTTTTTTTTTTTTTTTTTTTTTTTTTTTTTTTTTTTTTTTTAAGATTTATAGCAACTGAAATGGCTCTAAGCTAATAAGGACTAATTGGCAAATGTATTGCGAAAATCAGCTATATTACGGACTTATCTAAATCTCTATAAAAAAAGACTGATACGGTTCGTACCTATTTTTATTTTTTGAATTGGAATATCTATTTCTGTCTTCTAAGTAACCTACATATATATATATTCTATTTATTCTCGGCAATATTTTTTTATATTTTAACATGTTATCTTTTGTTGCTAAACGTCGAAATTTTCATAATGAGAGCTTGTGAATCAGCAGAGTTAAGAAGGTTCCCATAAAGTGGGAAGAAACTTGACACCAGTAGCTAACACCAGAAGGCACAAAAAATAATTTCTAAAAAAATGTATTCAAGTCCCAGAAAAAAAAATTGACGTGGAAAATGTAACAAAATACTAGGAGAAGAAAAGTCTTTTGAAGGTTATTAAAAAAAAAAAACTTGACCCTGCCAAAGTTACCTTGGACTTACCCCGGGTCCTTTCTGCCTGCCGATCCTTTTTTTATTTAAAAAAAATAAAAATTGTTTAGCCGCTTTTATTTAGCATGTCTCTGTTTTAGTATTTTCAGTTAGCTTTAGACATGTCTTAAGACCGTTGTCTGCTAAAGTTTGCGCTAAGCGTAACGCGAAAACCGATTTTACGTCACTTTCACTCCCTGATCACTGTAAAATAATTTCTTCTGTTTAGCATATCCATTTTCAGGGCCGCTCAAAGTTAACAAACGACATTTCTACGTACTATAATTTGTCTAAGAGAATAATAAAATACTTTTCTAGCCAGGATAGGGCTGATGCCTTTTCTTTTTTCGAAAGAAAAGCCACCACCCCTAGTGGGAATCGAACCCACGACCTTTGGCACGGAGTGATAAGTGCTCACGGCTACCGGGTCTCTGGTACTTTAATATCAATAGTACTTTATATAAGAGAAACTTTGATATAAATAAGGCCTTGAGGCTGCTTTGAGGAGGGTATAGTTTTTGCTGAGACTATTCCTATAAGAAATGCTGAGCACTGCACAGCTGCACAATCAGTCAGTGCCACGCACAGCTACGCCTTCCATTGTAATAATCCTCAATTACTCAAAACTTCTTCTATTTCTTTAATTATTTCTCACCGTTTTCAGCAAATTGCAATAATATATTGCTACAGATGTTGCACTCAGGAAATATTTTCAATCTTTTTTTTAAAATGCCCATCATTATTATTTACTATAAACCAACAATGAACCTCACTTAAAATATATGTTTATATACATTTATACAAGTTGGCTAGTATCTACGATTTCACATAATTCGGAAAATTAATCAAAATTCCAAATTTTCTTTACAAACTAAACGAAAAGTAGCTGAAGCTGTGAAATCGGAAATCGGTCCATTAAAAGTGGGGTCTTCACGAAATATTAGATTTAATGTTCCATTCGGGGAGTGAATTTAAAACCTTTCACTACCAATATTCAATTAGCTATAATAATTTGTATATATGTGCATTTGTTCGCTTGAGGAACATATGGGGGTGAGGTTAACTCAGAGCACTCGACTAATGAACTTGAGGTTCAAACCCCGAGCGTGCACTAAACATTTTTTTCTTCTAGTTTCATCGTTCGAGGGTTGGATTTGGTGTCCCACAGCGTCCCTAGGCTCACCCAGCCTTTAATTAATTAATTAATGGGTACCGCAACGAAAAAATCAGGCGGCCAGACTGTAGTACTGACCACACTCTCTCCCTATTGTGCCGTATATTCAAGAATCAGATACCTCTACAGTATCTGTCTCTCTGGCCTGTTATGGGGCTGATTTAATTTAATATATATATATATATATATATATATATATATATATATATATATATATATATATATATATACAGGGTGTCCCGTAAATGTCTAGTCATATTGTGGAGGATGATAGAGGACCCTTAGGGGAACAAAAGATGTTCTATGACGATTTTCCGAATTCTCAAACATAAGGGAGAAAACGTCGTTTTATTGTTTTTTCGAGAAAAACGTGGTTTTTAGAAGAATAATCGTTGTAGCTCCGTCCCAGGTGGTTCTGCTAGAAAAGAAGTGAAACCAATCGAAACCTGAGTAAATTTACTATAAGACTAGTTGATAGTTTTGTTTGTTTGTTTGTTGTTTTTGTTTTTTTTTTACGGCGCATCTACATCTTGACCATTAGCGCCGGGCTATCTATAGGTTGCCGCCCTTTTATAATGCCAACAGCACGTGGTCGGTCACCCATTCAGGTACTGACCACGCCCGACCTTGCTTAACTAGTTGATAGTAAACGTAAAAAAAGTCCGACTCGCAGGAACTGCGTCATCTTAGCGCGGTTCCAGTTTTTTTTTTTTTTTTTTTTTTTTTTTTTTTACGGCACATCTACATCTAGGTCATTAGCGCCGACATCCAGGGTGTAGCGAGGAATTTCACCAGCGAGCCGTGGGATGATAAAATTCCTGCCGGAGGTTGGGAATCGAACCCACCATCTCCCGCTTATGAATCCAAGGCGCTAGCCATTAGACCACGGGAGACCCCGGTTCCTGTTCATATCCCTATTCTCATTTTAAAAGCATAGAATAGAAACAGATAATATTTTCCTCGGCCTTTGTTCAAAGGGTTTTATGGCTGGCTATACCTGGGGTCAGGTCCGCAAGACCCTAGAATCCTCTTCTACCGATACTTCATTTCAAACGTTTCAATGAATTGGAAAATATCAAATATTTTCACACATTCCTGTGTTCTTTTACTATAGTAATAATTCTACAGATAAAATCAATTAAAAAATAAAATAAAAAAACCAACAGCATAAAGGCAATTGAAAATATTCAAAAGACGTCAACGAATCTTTTTCTCTTGGCAAGCTATATTTCTAACAATGAATTGTTTTTCTTATTTTGCCTAATCTGTTTTATTGTAAAATACATTATCCAACTATAAGCAATTAAAAAATAACAAGGAATAAAAACAGACAAAAAGAACAGTTCAAATAAGCAAAATCAATTACTTTAATGTTTTAAGCACTTATTTCTCCGATTGACATCGCCTAATCAAAACTTTCATCAGAACCTTTTTTGTAGAGCATTTAGTAAGCTTTCTAATGGTATTCTTTCGTTTACCAAATTCTTAACCTTTTTCGAGATATTAAGGAAAATATACAAAGTTACCAAAACTTTTTATGTCTGTTAATAAAATATTTTATTCTAACCCTTCCTTAACTCCAAACGTAACCAAAATTTCAACATATTAGTTTTAATGAAAGTAGAACATGCAGAAAATGTTTCAACTGAATCCCATGATTCTAAGTACCCAAACCAAAAACGGTATTCAAAAACTATTTTTCCAATTTTCTCGAAAACGGTTAAAGCTATCGCCTTGAAAATGGTTTCATTCGTTTTCCTAGCCCAAGAAGCCTATAAAAAGAGTACTTACAAGCTTATGAACTCAAAAACGTAAGCGTTACGATTTTTTCTGCGCGAATTTCGCCCCAAACTCCATCTTCCAGTGGGCGGATTTTGCTGGTTAACGAACTTGACCTTTCATATTGGACGACTGATTTTTGTACCAAATTTCATCAAAATCGGACCATTCGTCTTCGAGCTAGAGAGCGAACAGACAAATATATATATATATATATATAAATATATACATATATATATATATATATATATATATATATATATATATATATATACAAATTTGAACCACCGTTATTTTCGGTCTCTAGGGGTTCTGAAACGCGAAATTTTCTTGTCGGCACTTCCGGATTGTTTCATTGTATCAACCTTATAAGCGGGGTTCCTCCCTATGGGGGAGGGAGGAACCGCGCTAAAACCACGTTTGTCTCGAAAAAACAATAAAACGACGTTTTCTCCCTTATGTGTGAGAATTCGGAAAATCGTCATAGAACATTTTTTGTTCGCCTGAAGGTCCTCTAGCACCTCCCACAAAATGACTAGACATTTACGGGACACCCTGTGTATATATATATAAATACACATGTCACACACAGCCATAAAGAGCTTCCGAACTCTTTGTAGACTAAACAATCTCTTCTTAATCACATTTTAAAAAGTTTTTCGGTTGATTTATCTTTTAACAGTAAAATAGTGTCAAGCGAAAATAGCATGAAGATAGAAGCTTAGGTTTGAAGTTAGAATACTGAAAACTACTAGGTCGTCACCTCACTCTAACCCTAAGAAGATAAAAAAAAAAAAATAAATAATAATGGGTTTCGATTCCAAGTGTTTCAAATAATAATGATATGACGACGCATTAGGATGAAGCTATTCCTGCGTGTATGTATATAGAAGCCAACCATTGTCAGCTGTCCCCCGGCTAATGCCCTCGCTATTTTAGCTGTGTGGTCTTTTTGCATTCTTGAGAGAGCGACGCGTGAGGGAATGTCCGCGAGGCAATTAGCCACAGTAATAACGACAGCTGGTTTGCAGTCATTTTCAGCTTGACCAAACTCTCCATCCTAGAAGCGCAGCTTGTCCACCATTCCTCAAGTAAATCTCATCCCTCTAAAACATAACATCCATAGAAGATATTTTGGCAAATTTCGTTGTCGATTATAACATTAATTGGTGTATATGTTTATAAATTGATTGTTGACTTATTGCAGAATAGGTCTGTAAATGATTGGACAATTTTTACATACATTTTTTTTTTTTTTTTTTTTTTTTTTTTTTTTTTTTTTTTTTTTTTTTTTTTTTTTTTTTTTACAAATTAAATATATTTTAACCAATATTCTACCACTTCAAGTTTGCATTATGCTCTGTTGTCAGTTACGCTAGAGAGCTTTCAAGAATGCCTCTTTGCGTGTTATGTGTTCGATTACGTTTTTAATCAAGATATAATAGTAATATTAAATACTAAAATGTGTATTTACTTTTTATGGTGCTTTGTATACGGTTATCCGTAATGTTCTTTGAGGCACTTATAAATAAATAAAGATTCGTTATAACTTCGGCCAGCCCTGGGAAGGTCTTCCAAATCAAAATTTTTAGTCCTGAACTGTGGAAACCTCCTCTGAATAATACTGTAACCAACTAAATCGTCAATATTCCTTTTTATTTTGAGAAAATAAAATAATAATGTTTCGTAAATGGATTTACCTTGATGTTTGCCTTGATACTGGCAAATTAAGTCGTAGCAATAAAGCCCTTAGTCTGCCGGGCACAAAAACCTCCCAAGCCATTCAGTTTTTGAAAGACTACTTTTACTAAACCCTAAAACAATTATTGCTGAGAGGAGATGGTTGAACGTTGATGATGTGAAGGTAGGGATTGTCAGGATTCTGTCGTTATTAATTAATAAAAATACATTTTACTTGTGACAATGGTTTTATTGTTTACCAACGTTTCAGGGCCAACTGTTCTGCTTGTTGCCAACTTTTCTGCTTGTTTTTACAGCCCTGATGAAGGCTTGACTTTCAAGCCGAAACGTTTGGAGACAATAAAACCATTTAAGTATAATGTAGTTTTATTAAGAAATAACTACCGAATCCTGACAATCCCTACCTTCTATAAACCAGTTATATTTAATTTTTAATGTAGTCAAATTAAAAGTGCATCAAATTTATTCTCAAGGTTTGGTGGCAAGTTCTCCAATCATTGTTGTTCCAAAAATGTGTCCCAACCCGCGTATCAATTTCATACACATTCGCGTTCTAAGTGTTAATAAATTGAGGTGTATAAGCAAATATAGCCTTGGTATTTCTTATAAGTTGAAACAATCAAAATAAAACTCCATTAACAAATTGGTTCTCATTTTCCACTACAAGCCAATAAATAGTAACTTTTAACATTCGCTAGAATCGTCTGAAATGCAAGATTTTAACGGCTTTAGAGCTAACGTTCGTCGTAAAGACGAATATCGTCAATGAATAGACTATTCTTGTTGAAATAGCTAATTATGCCTCGTAGACTACTTGCTCCATTGAATCCAGATAGTATTGTAGTTTAGAAGCACCGCCTACCCCTGGAGTATTCTCCAGTCTACCAACCCCTACTGTAATAGCTCTCAGCTCGGGCTAATTGTAGCAATTACTGGCAGAACATTGTTCTTAGAACTAGTTTCAGTTAGTCAGATAGCATGCCTGCTTTAGCAGAAGCAAGAATAAAGTATTCCTTCTTTTGAGCTGTTTAACTACATCATTTAATATTTTCTACATTTTAATTTTAAGAAGAGAAGTTGTTCTTAACTTTTTTTATTATTATTCTTAATAAGTCATCGCTACTATGGCGACTTCACTCTTCCCAGGTGGTACCTGTATGGTCCAATGAACCAGCATCGTGATTAGAAATTTGATTCACCAATAAACAGAGGTATGGAAATGTCTGTAATATGCGTGTAAGCCAATGGTTATTCAGGAGATGTCTTCAAATGAGATTGTATAGTTTATTGTTGTGTAAGTAGGAGAATATTGTGTTTATGTACTGGCTACTGTTCATGTCATGTGGAATATTTAGTTTGTGTCGTCTTCTGCATTCCGTAAGTAGGTGTTTTACAGGTGATTTTTTTAATTATATATCAGGGAAAAGGACAAGGAATAAAACGCTTGAATTATCAAATATGATTTATTATCCCAGCTCTACTAGTTTCGCAATTTTACTTCCTAAGCATAAAATAATTTACAGTCACAACCTTCCACTACCATGGCAGTCACTTGTGACAGTAAATAATTTTACGTTTACCCACCGTTCTTCAGCCTTTTCTGTTCCTCTTCTGTTCTTCTGCCTGTATAGTAAGAATATATTTAAACAGGCTGGTTGAAATTTGTTTACAGAGTGTATTAAAGCCGGTGACCTCTAAACCGCATCAGCCGAGGAATAAGAGGCTTAGCTTGCATTACATGTTTGTTAATTAGAATACATTAGACACATGCCCACATGTGGGTGTGGAGAGCTAATGCAGGATTGTGGGGATTCCATCCCCTCTCCTAATGCACAGCTTTTAGCTCAGGAGGGGTCGTTTCTCTACCCTAATCCTAATACATGCATAAACATACCACACATTTTTTCATATCCTTCACATTATCAATCTTTATGATAAAAAAAAAAGTCACTGTCTGTCAATATGAGGGATGTAAAAAAACAATTTTTTTTACAAACAAAAATGTTTCTTGTTTTTAGAGAAGAAAAACTTTTTTTTTTTTATTCTGATATGTTTTAATAAAAAAGAAAAGTAGATTTTTGGATACAACGAACTGGCAAATCATTGCGCACATGAACAATATTGTAACCATTTTTTTAGGATGGTGTCGAAGTTTCACATCTAAAAGGAAGTATTTTTTGGTGTCACTCCTCTAATGAAAAAAAAACTTAAATAAATGTAAATAATAACTGAGATTTAGGTTATAGAAATTTTAAACAAGAAACAATGAAATATTATTTTATATTATTTGACATTATATAAGTAAATAAGTTAAGACATTACTAGATGTTTAAACACTTACAAACTACTCCTATACATCATAAAATGTAACGAAATTATGAAAACGTACACTCTTTCATTTTTGTTAGTTTTTTTTTTTTTTATCTTGTTTTTTCTGTTTTATATTTTCGTTATTTGAATTTATTTTTAATTTTACTTTTTCCAAAATTATATTTATTTTCTTTGTGATTTGATTACCTACTGTAATTCATTTACTAATAGGTATTTCCATTTTGTTAGAACGTGACGTTTCCATATAGATCAACTAATTTACTAATCGCCTCTGTTGCGGCCCAGCAATAAATTCCTAAATGACTGTTTTTTTTTTTTAAGGCGTTTTAATGTTTAGTCTATTAATGCAGGGCTAGGTTATCCCTGTGGTCTAGTGGCTAACGCCTTGAATTCTCATCCGGGAGGTAGGGGTTCGAGTCCCACTTGCAGCAGGGATTTTCTTATCTCACAGCTCATGAGGAAATCCCCCATTGCACCAAAGATGTCGGAGTTAACTAACGCGGGGCTAACCCTAGGATAACCCCATGCAAAAAAAAAAAAAAAAAAAAAAAAAAAAAAAAAAAAAAAAAAAAAAAAAAAAAAAAAAAAAAAAAAAAAAAAATTATAACCCTTCTTCCTTGTGTTGCTTTAGATACATAAGAACCTTCCTTAACAGCCTCTCTATTATGGTCGTAAAGCATTATAGTGCTGTTATTTCTATGACTACTACTTCTGTTAATGATAATAACCTCCAATCCTCCATAACTACAGATTACTTCCGGAGTTTAGTCTTCTGCTGGTGAAAGTCCATATCAGCGTTAACAGCTTTGATTATTTCCTTCGGTAGTATCTAGTTCTTTCCGATTGGACTGTAGCATAGAATGGCCAGCTGATTGGACAGCGTTGATTACTATCCCAATGTCCAGGTAGATGAATATCTGCTAGAATGGACAAGGGCTTGCCGATCCAACAATGCTTCATCAGATCCTGCTAGTGTAGACCGCCGTAATGGTGGCATTGTTCTCGTCCTCTCTGTTTACCCTTCACTCTCTCCTTCGCTTTTGTTGTGATCCGCTCTTTGTGTGTTTTTATATGTCCCTGAGTATTTTTGCAGTTCTTCCTCATGAGCATTAGAGTCAGCTGGATTAATCAGGACTGCGACTATGTAAAATTTGGTCTTACGACGAAAGTTTTAATCAGAGGAAGCATCTTTAAAAGAGAACTCCCCGTTGGTTTCAGAGTTGGGCACTTATTGTGCGGTAACCTATATGGCCTAGAGGGACATATACTATAGAAGTATCTGATTCATGACGAGGGATATAGTCTGGTCGGTACTATGCTCCGGTCACCTAATTTTCCCATCAATAAATTAATTAAAGGCTGGATCCTACCCAAAAATGAATATACTAGAAGATAAAAATCCTTAGTGCGCTCGGGATTTGAACTCAGGCCCTCCAGCATATTAGTCCAGTGCTCTATCACTGAGCTAACCTCGTCCTCATACTTATTGTGCGGTAAGGGATGGAATGTGCATGTCATGATCCTTTTCCTTTTGTGGGTGCAAACGTCACCCAAAGACAGCAAGTGCAGGCAAGGTTTTATGAAGTGAGGTCTTTTTGCGCAATGAATGCAAACGGGTATTCCTGAAAGTCGACTGACAGCGTATTTCTGGAATACTATGTTAAATTTGAAAACATTTTCGATTGCTGCAAATGAAGTTCTCGTGGACACTACAAAAATAAGACAGCTAAAATATAGGTGAACTAATTTTGGGCAAGTGAAAGCTGACTTTTTTAAAAATGTTCGTTTACTCATTATGCACATTAATCAACGTTTTGTAACCTATTGTAATGCTTTAAAATTTTGTTTACTGTTTTGGTAATTCTCTTTTGTAATTGTGAATATTTATTGTTTTGCTGAAGAAGGCTGCTAAAGAGCATGCCGAAACGTTCGAAATATAGGTTTTTCTGAAATTCTGACGTTTTCTCTTAGCCGAATTCCAACCATTACTTGATTTTTTATCATCTCAAAGGCTAACTATCTGCATTTCATTATCAATAATTTGGGTCCAGGGTAGACCCTCAATCCTGTTATACGTATTTTGGTTAACTAAACCAATAATTACGATATACTGAAATTACTGTACTACCGTAAAATGGGGTCACGTTAGTACCTAGTTCTAAAATTGGTACAAACCTATTCTGCTTATATGTTTGAGAGAGAAGAGACAAATATATAGGTATATATTTATTAATATAGGTGTATATCTATTTATATAGGTATATATTTATTAATATAGGTATATATTTATTAATATAGGTATATATTTATTAATATAGGTGTATATTTATTTATATAGGTATATATTTATTAATATAGGTATATATTTATTAATATAGGTGTATATTTATTTATATAGGTATATATTTATTAATATAGGTATATATTTATTAATACAGGTGTATATTTATTTATATAGGTATATATTTATTAATATAGGTATATATTTATTTATAAAGGTATATATTTATTAATATAGGTGTATATTTATTTATATAGGTATATATTTATTTATATAGGTATATATTTATTAATATAGGTATATATTTATTAATATAGGTGTATATTTATTAATATAGGTGTATATTTATTTATATAGGTATATATTTATTAATATAGGTGTATATTTATTAATATAGGTATATATTTATTTATATAGGTATATATTTATTAATATAGGTGTATATTTATTTATATAGGTATATATTTATTAATATAGGTGTATATTTATTAATATAGGTATATATTTATTAATATAGGTGTATATTTATTTATATAGGTATATATTTATTAATATAGGTATATATTTATTTATAAAGGTATATATTTATTAATATAGGTGTATATTTATTTATATAGGTATATATTTATTTATATAGGTATATATTTATTAATATAGGTATATATTTATTAATATAGGTGTATATTTATTAATATAGGTGTATATTTATTTATATAGGTATATATTTATTAATATAGGTGTATATTTATTAATATAGGTATATATTTATTTATATAGGTATATATTTATTAATATAGGTGTATATTTATTTATATAGGTATATATTTATTTATATAGGTATATATTTATTAATATAGGTGTATATTTATTAATATAGGTATATATTTATTTATATAGGTATATATTTATTAATATAGGTGTATATTTATTAATATAGGTGTATATTTATTTATATAGGTATATATTTATTTATATAGGTATATATTTGAGTGTTCGCACTCATTGAGGAATGTTTTACCCTTTCGTATCAGGGAAAATAACCTAGCAGTATAGGTTTGTATCAACTTCACCACACTGTACTAATGTTACCTCATTTTCCGGTACTATATATGGAAAATAACATTTCTTGACAATTTTATTCTAAAACTTATTTGAAAATGTTGAGGACCATGCCTGTACATGCCTGGATGTCGAGTTCAGGATCATGCCTCTTTGTTGTTAGTATTTTTTGCCAGAATTAACAATATCGTTTTTATATCATAGTTCCATGTAATGAATCGCCTTAGTAGCGGCCTCACAAATGTATAAATGAGCCGTTTTTAAGCAACAATATTGCTGATAATGCACTAGAGCAGACACTTACCGCAGCAAACAAATCAGATGTCCTGGATCCAGCAATACACCCGAGTACAAGTTCTACTCCAGAATCTAAATCGTCTCTCCAAGTATCTCAATTAAATACAATAACCCGAACATTGGATAGTACCGAAGATATTCTACAGAACGAGGAAACGAAAGGCTCTCCCGGACACTCTGAAGTACCAATCCAAATTATTATTTTTTTTTATTTTTATTTTATTTTTTTTTTTTTTTACGGCGCATCTACATCTAGGTCATTAGCGCCGAGCAATCCAAATAAACGTAAATAATCTGGATAAGTGTTCAGGACACTCTACGCCTTCCCGAGTTTTCAGCCTTGAAGAATTGAAGCCTTTCATAGAGGAGAACAACTCTAAATATCCAATAAAATTCTCTCAACTTGAATCACTACTCCAGATAACTAGATTATTTCAGAATTCACTACAGATGTAAATGGAACTGTCCAAATGCCCATTGATACACGTAGAAACATTCGCAAGAATAGGTCTGCGAAAATCCGAATAACCAAGCTACTTAAATCACTAGGTGTATCGAAGGACATTCAGAATTCCTCTACACCAGAGCCTAGTTCTTCTGATCGAAAACATACTCGGGGGAACGATTTCAATCACTAATATTTACTGGCCGCACTTCCAATGAACCAGCAGGGTAGAGGCAGTATAATAAAAATAAAATATAATAAATGTATAGGGGTCTCCCGTGGTCTAGTGGCTAGCGCGCTAGATTCATAAGCGGGAGATGGTGGGTTCGATCCCCACCGGCGCCAGAAATTTTCTCATCTCAGGGCTCGCTGAGAAAATTCCTGGCTGCACTCTGGATATCCGGCGCTAATAGCCACGATTTGTTGATGCGCCGTAAAAAAAAAAAAAAAAATAAAAAAAAAAAAAAATAAATGTATAAATAAATATTTTTATTTTTCTGATATTAATAGTTATATTTTCGAACTCATTACGTACTTATATAATTACGCATCATTATTATGATGTAAAATTGAGAGTAATCACTTAATAATGTTACTTCATTCCGATTAAAGTTCATATACTTTTTCATAACAAATCCCAAAGAATTTGTTGAATGATTTGTCGATAATTCATCCGATTATTAAGGGGTGTAACCAATATGGTTGCTGTCCATTGTAACAAGAGATTGATCGAGTGGTGACGTAGTGAGGGTGCATGAGAATGACCTCATTGGCCAGGAACTTGCTTCCCAGCAATCGTTAAGGATTCATTCAACATGCTTTTTAATTTGAATAGTTTAATTTTGCATTGTCACGCTTTAGTGGCATTGCTTGTAAAAAATGCTTAGGGAAAAAATGGTGCAGAAATACTTAGTCCCAATGAATAGAAGAAATAAATTGACTGTTTCTAAAAGCTATTTTTCTCGTAGTCTATAGGAAACCCGACTGTGAGTCAACCTGTAAGGCGCAATTCTGATGGATAGAAATCAGGAGAATTGGAAAATTCAGTCGTACAAATTTGTCAAATATATATATTTGTCTATGTATATATACACTCGGTAGTATGCAGCGTTCCACGAACGACGACACTAAAGCATAAAGTCTTTACTGTGCGTTTGAGTTTTGAACTCGGGTCCTCCAAAACATGCGTCGAATGCTTTACGTCTGAGCAAAACTGGCTACCTTAAAATTTACATATGTCCTAATAATATCTGAACTACATTACAATTATTTCTGGTTTAGGTTTTCTTTTTCTTCTGCCTGAAGAATCTGACTGGTTCTATCTGAGGAAGGAAATGTATATGGTGGATGTGTTTACCGATCCGAGAGGATAAGTTCTTTACAAGAGAGTGCGGCGTAAACCTCTTATCTGTCGACTTGTAAACCCTCTAAAATCCTTCAGACAGCCCTTCACAGCTGTTAGTATTCCCTGGATCTAAAGCCGATTCCATGACAGATAGTCTTAGAAACGTAACGTCTTCACTCATTTCTTGCATAATCCAATCTTTCATACATAGCTTAAGAATCGTTTTTCCATGTTTTTTTATTTAAATATTATGAAGGTTTGTAGATACTGAGGTGAATTCATAAAAAATGTCTATACATTTTCATTTTGAACCTATTGGTACCGAAAATATTCCGAGCTAATATTTATAAAGCATGACAAAAATTCAGCGAAACACCAACCAGATGGTGATTCAGCTCCTAATTTCCATGAAAAAATTCCTCTAAGCTGCTGTCCGATTCCCCACAGTTTTTTATAAATCGCTAATTTACTGTTTTCTTGGTGATTTTAAGTTTGTCTTAAGTAGGTAGTGGTTAGCCTTAAAAGATTATATCTGGATAAATATTGAATAGATAATCTCTAAATTCCTGTATGAAAGCAATATTTAAAATTTCATTGGCAAAATATTTCATTCAAATGCTTTGATCATGAAGAAACCTGTAAAATTAAACTAATAAAGCGTTTTCATTGTCACATTTCCGAAAAGTTTGGAATTGGTTAAATCCCCCTAAAATTTCTTAATGTAATAATGTTTCAGGCGAT
Source organism: Gonocerus acuteangulatus (assembly GCA_946811695.1). Lineage (NCBI taxonomy): Eukaryota > Metazoa > Arthropoda > Insecta > Hemiptera > Coreidae > Gonocerus > Gonocerus acuteangulatus. The sequence goes on from OX328127.1 coordinate 24,640,899, forward strand.
ATAAAACTAAATAAATTATAACTTTGGTTTTTGAAAATTGGAGAAAAATTGGAGGTATGAAAAATGCGATATTTCATTGGATACAATTTCATAACAATAACTCTTTTTGTTACTATTCATAATAATGTTGGGGCTAATAATCATTGTGCTGATCATTAAGTTTATATTATAACAATAAAAAAAATAATAACATAAAAAATACATTATAAAAAAATAATAATAAAAAATATATATTAAAATAATAGGATTTTACAAATTTTAAATAATTCCTCTTCTTTCCGGACCTAGTTTTGGACCCTACTAAATGAACAAACTTGCGGTCCGTCAGTTGGAATAAAAAAGCAGTTCTAGCACCACTGAATGCAAATTCTGTGCAATACAAGTACCAGTTGTATTATGAAAAAGAAATAAAATTTTCTCGTTTTATAGAATAGGAAACATTGTCTCGAAAGACGATTTGTGAAATATTCTATTTCATTTGTATTTTAAAATAGATAGGTGTGTATATGTATATACCTACTGATAGAATAAATTATTTCTTGGCTACAACATCAGTAGCTTTCGGAATATGCTATATATAGAAATATTGAATAAAATCTATATGAATGCTGGAGAGTTCGGGAATCCAGTAGGAAAGCCATAATTTCCAAGAAGTAACGGCAGAAAGGAAGGGGGAAAGGAAGAGACGGGGGGGGGAGGAAAATCCACGAAATTGGAGTGGAAAAGCACATTTTCATCCATCAAGTCCAATTTTATCTGTCAAACAGTATGAAAAAGGTAATGAGAAAAAGGCATCGATTATTTACTTTCAAAACAACACCTCTGTAATAAAAAATACTCTCTTTGTTCCTTTAATGTCAGGTTTTATATATTTCAATATCCGAAGTACTTTTGTTTGAGCGGGACATTTCAATTTTCATCGAAAAATATTTCCAGCCGATATAAATTCATATATATACAATTATATAAATTATGTGCATATAGAAATAAATACTACTGATTTCTAGGGTACAAATTATGAATTACTTTCACACATTAATAATTTGGTCTGGAATGGGGTTCCAAGTAAATGAACCAATGTTGCTTACCTTCAGAATTCATGGTACATACCTTGTTCTTTTCATTTTATTATAAGTTATATATCTTTTTTATTGTTTGATGTTATTTTTCTTTTTTATTACATATTTCTTCATGGCGAATCCTAAATTGTCTTTGTGGAGTCCTCAATAATTAAATGAATCCTGTTGCGAAACATCAACAAGCATAATGAAAACAGTCAATAAAATAATATAATTTTAATTTTATTTTATTATAAGTTATATATCTTTTTTATTACATATTTCTTCATGGCGAATCCTAAATTGTCTTTGTGGAGTCCTCAATAATTAAATGAATCCTGTTGCGAAACATCAACAAGCATAATGAAAACAGTCAATAAAATAATATAATTTTAATTTTATTTTATTATAAGTTATATATCTTTTTTATTACATATTTCTTCATGGCGAATCCTAAATTGTCTTTGTGGAGTCCTCAATAATTAAATGAATCCTGTTGCGAAACATCAACAAGCATAATGAAAACAGTCAATAAAATAATATAATTTTAATTTTATTTTATTATAAGTTATATATCTTTTTTATTACATATTTCTTCATGGCGAATCCTAAATTGTCTTTGTGGAGTCCTCAATAATTAAATGAATCCTGTTGCGAAACATCAACAAGCATAATGAAAACAGTCAATAAAATAATATAATTTTAATTTTATTTTATTATAAGTTATATATCTTTTTTATTACATATTTCTTCATGGCGAATCCTAAATTGTCTTTGTGGAGTCCTCAATAATTAAATGAATCCTGTTGCGAAACATCAACAAGCATAATGAAAACAGTCAATAAAATAATATAATTTTAATTTTATTTTATTATAAGTTATATATCTTTTTTATTACATATTTCTTCATGGCGAATCCTAAATTGTCTTTGTGGAGTCCTCAATAATTAAATGAATCCTGTTGCGAAACACCACCAAGCATAATGAAAACAGTCAATAAAATAATATAATTTTAATTTTATTTTATTTAGGTACTTATTTTATGGTGTGATTGATTTTTGACGTTCCTGATTTTATTAAAGTAGACTACTAACGTTACCAGTTTAATGATTAATTGACCATGTTTCTAGTTAGGCTGAATTAAAATTTTTAGCGTTTAAAACTGAAACATTTGCACACTTCTTATATGAGCGTGTGCATAAAGTCAGTGTCAGTAAATACAATGTCTTTACCAACACAATTACGTCAGGATATTCGAATATGTCATGTATATAATGAATCAATCATGAAACTTCTCCTATTTTCTTTGCATGAATTATTATCTCATTTTTTGTTTTTAAAAATATAAAATTTAACATATTCCTTTTTTTTTTGTTTCAGGTAAGCTATATTACTGGTTTAACATCGTTCACTATCACAGTAAGTTATTAAACCAGACATTTATTTATATTTAAACCAACAATAAAACAATACTGAAACTACTCATGGATACAAATAAATTTCAATAAATTTTGAACAATTGAAACAGTCAAAGAATTGCCATTTTGCCAACAAGTAAGCTGTGATGAAATAGTTCTGTCCAGAAAAAGGATATATAAAATATGTCAGTCAAACATTAATGACTGACTGCCAAAGACGTATATTAATATTTCACGCTGCATGCTAGAATTCTTAGGCAGTAGACAGACAGTATACTGTAATATTTTAACGAACTCACAGCCAGCTTGAGCTAAAGCAATGTTGGCTAAAGCCCTTAATGTTTCCACAAATATTAAGCATTTTTCCCTTTGTACCTCTCACCAATAACTTGTATAATTTTATAGTGAGGTGATGTTATAGTCGGTTAGCCGTCAAGGTGATAATCACACATGGAATAGTTGGGATTCGGCGGAGAAAACATCAATACGATTTTTTGAAAAATAATTACTATTTGGTGGCCAACGTCAACTAAAAGACGAAACACAAATGCATAATTAATAAACAGAATAGTAAAGAAATATGGTGGATCTTCAAATACAAATCACCTGTAAGAACATTTTGTTTTTAACACCAATATGTAACAGAACATTATAAACAGATAAGTGAACAATAGTTTTTTTCTAGAACATAGATCTGAGTATGAGGACTGATAATCAAAAACGTAAAAATTTAAAATGAACCATAAATAAGTACAAATGAACAGACAATAACAATATTTTTCATATTTAATAATAACTAAGACAGTAGCCAACGGCCATAGCGACGTTGAGTGCACCGGTTCCGTAGATCACCGAAGTTAAGCAACGTCGGGCGTGGTCAGTACCTGAATGGGTGACCGACCACGTGCTGTTGGCATTAGAAAAGGGTGGCAACCTGTAGATAGCCCGGCGCTAATGGCCAAGATGTAGATGCACCGATTAAAAAAAAAAAAAAAAAAAAAAAACTAAGACAGTACATACCAATGAGTGCGAAGGGGGCGGGCGGGGTAAAGAGAGACCAAAGTAAGCAGTTAAGTGACCATGCTGGTGAGGATATAGAAAGAAACTGTATCTTCCAGGGTATATAATGTTGTGTGTAAGATACGGCTACATCCGCTATGATAACTGCAGACTGTATAACTGCGACTACAGCTAGTATGATAGCTGTAGACTGTATAAGCTGGGGCTACAGCCTCTATGATGACTGTCGACCTGTACGTGATCCAGCTACAGGCTGTATGATACTGCGAGACTGTATAAGCTACGACTATAGCTAATATGATAACTGTATAAGCTGTCACTAAAGCCTGTAAGATAACTGTAGACTGTATAAGTTGCGACTACATCCTGAATGATAAATGTGGACTGTATAAGCTACGACTACAGCCAGAATGATAACTGTAGACTCTATAAGCTGCGACTACAGCCAGAATGATAACTGTAGACTCTATAAGCTGCGACTACAGCCAGAATGATAACTGTAGACTCTATAAGCTGCGACTACAGCCAGAATGATAACTGTAGCCTGTATAAGCTACAGCTACAGCTAGTATGACAACTGTAGACTTTTTAAGGTACAGTTAGAGCCTGTATGATAACTGTAGACACTATAAGCTACGGCTACTGGCAATATGATACTGCAAGGCTATATAAGCTACGACTACAGTCAATATGATAACTGTAGACTGTATAAGCTGCGACTACAGCCAGTCCTAAATATGAGATGGAGTAGGTCGGGAAGGAGATCCTCTGGGAAAGGAATGTATTGATAATGTAATAGAATATAGATAAGGCTGAAGTATATTGAATTCCAAGGGTGTAGAATATCCCGGGATAGCTGGTGGCTAGACGATCCGACAGTCCAAGCTTCCAGTTCTCCATCAATAATGCATAGAATTGGAGTTGAAGCCCCTAGTATTTCTATATCTCTTTGCTTTGCCACGTGTAGCTCCTTTCTTTACATAAATCTTTGCATCGGCAAGGCTCAGCCCTGTCCATATCCTTCAGGGATCTTGTAGGTAGTGTTTTGAATCATAATAAATCCAAATCCAGTATGCGTCGTTGGATCTTTGCCTTTTTTTCCTCAGAATTAAAATTATTTGAAAAATATCCAAAGGGATATATTTAATGTAGTTTATAATAATTATTAATTTTGTTACCTTTTTTAACAATAGCCTTGTTAGAAACTAGACCAGAAGGCAAAAATAATAACTTTACAAATCTTATTGCCCAAAATTGTTTTTTTAATTTTTTTTAGTCTTCGCGACCAAGAAGAACCGCATTATTAAAGTTCCTCTGTTGAAATAAGAATCCGATTGAACAATTGGGCTTTGCACTGGTTGAGCACTTTTTTTATGATGCCAACAGGACGTTGTCTGTCTTTAGCTTGGGTGATCAACAGGCACAGGGGAGAGAGAGAGAGAGAGAGAGAGTGAGAAAGATAGTGTCCGAGAGAAAAATTAAATGTGGCAGCCTGCCATGTTTTGATCGTGATCACTTTCCTCCATCAGAACATGAAGAATTCGAATTCCCAAAGAATCTTCACGTCAAGAAATAATATATACTAGGTATATTAATATACATAAGGATATATAGGTATATAACTACCTACATAAATAATATACTAATATATAACTATTAGTATTGTTAAGGGTACATAGGATGTTCCTGAGCCCTTACAGTAGACTCGGAATGGAGTAGAATGGGAGATGTAAGAGAGCGTAGGATGTGAGATTAGGATTTAGACCTGTAATCCTAGACGGTAGCTAATCCTGAAGCATTGGAGTTCGGACTCCCATTAAGGGCCTCCGGAGCTCATTAAGACAAGCCTTAAAGGGCTCGTGAATCAAGGGCTCTGCAGCATAGTGAACATCTATAGGAGGAGCTGTGTAAACTCATTCAATGGGTATTCACACTCCTAAGGAGGAAATGGTGTTTTCTCTAGGGGCTTTTTTAGCGCGTTTCTCTCCGCAGGAAACCCGCTTATGAGGTTTAGCTCATGACTAGAGTCCGGAAGTTATGCAAAATGCCTTTTTTATCTGACTCGAAATATTCAAGAATCAGATAGAAATAAATCTGTTTTCGTGCATTTGGGAAGCGTAGAGACAATTTTTATTTTGCCTATTTTGGCTTCCGTTGCCTATTTTAAAATTTAAAGCCTTTTATTGCCTTTGGGCATTATGCAATTTGTTTCTGCTATTTAAACATTTTAAAAAGCACTTAATGAATTTCCGTTCATCTAAGACAAATAAGGTTGCACAAATTAAATTACATATCGTCGTCACTAATATCTATTCGAAAGCTTCTTTTCCCGAGCCCATGGATTGAACCTCTGTAAATAACAGATCCTTCCTTAGTAGAAGGAATGCACAAGCATAATGAATAGCAGGAAAGAGAGAGGATGAGAGAAGTACGTCACCTCCCCTTCCTCACACCCCTTTCGCTATGACCGCTGTGATGTAGTTACCTGCTATTCCGGATTTCGAAATAATAGGATAATGCGGAAGTTTTTCCATGATGAAAAACATTTTTTCTGAGAAGGTCTATGACAGTTGATACTTTGAAAAAGCATCTTGTTGTTGCTTGTAACGAGGGAAAGTAAGAGTAAGTACACTAATTCTGTGATAAATTGATAATAAAGAAATGAATGAGTATTTAAACACACTCCTAATAAATGCCTTATTAATAATTGGTATTCGTAGTGGTAATATTGAGAGAAAAGTGAGATATAAAAATGAACTAAATCGGTTCATAAGGAGGGGGGGTTTACTCCGGACCGACAATACCTATTCGCCACTACCAGTCGTGATTTTTGGTATATTTCGACGAAACTCGGTATTCGTAGTGGTAATCCACAGGTAAATATGTGTTGTAAAAAAATAAAAATGTGTTGTAATAAAAATTCCTAATATACTCATACCGGTCGTAATTTCTGCTGTAATCTAACGAAACGCGGTATACGTCGTGGGTATCTCATGAGAAAGAAGTGTTGTAAAAATGAGCTGAATCGGTCAATCGGAAAGCTGGGGTTTAATTTGTAATATATTTCAATAGAAAAGCCCGTCAGACGTAGGTTCACAAAGCCGCCGCAAGGAGCGCTTTCTACCACTAGAGTGACTGTATCCTGTTCCTGCGTTAGATCAAAATACGATAATATGAGGTTTTTTGTATTTATTACGTAGTGTAATAGGTACCATGTGTAAACATAACTCTGGAAGCAAATTAATAATTGATCAGTTACTCATTACAAATTTAAAAGAGAACTATTCATGTTTTTATTTTATTTATGTAGGATATTTTAAGCAAATTGTTCTGGAAAGCAGTCTACACTACCCAAATTCTGAGGAAAGTGCTTAGTTATGCAGCTCCTGCGTGACGGACTTTTTTTAATTTGCAATGCTGTAATATTTTAATAATTCTACAAAAATAACCCAACTCTCAGAAACAGCAATCGTACCGCTTTCATTCACATCTGTAAATAATAATAAATAATAAAATGAGAAACACAGCCAGACACAACTGCCGACTACCAAGAAAAGAAAGGATGTGAGTCGTGTTGCCAAGAGGATGCAACGGCTAGGCACTCCAGGAAAGATGTGTTGCCATGGGCCGCTACAAGTAATTACTTGCGTTTCTAGTGAACTCGGCTGACTCGTGAGTAAATACTTGCAAGTATACTCTCGATCTGGGAAGTATAGGGTAGTAAACGGACACGAGTAAACTCTTCTCTTTATTCACATCGGTTTACTTGCCCTCTTAATACTTGTCACACTTTTCTTGTTAGTAAATACTCGTCCTACTCGTTTTTATTCACCCGGCCCATTATATTACTCAGTTTACTCATAGGTAAAAACATGTTCAACAATGGGCATTGCATGTTTGGGTTCTCCTGAAGAGTGAATGTCCCATACGGTAGTGAACCCATAGTAACTGCCCTTCTAGATATGTAGGCACGTGTACGGAAACCTCACACACAGGAAGTGTTACCTAACACCGCCTTCGGGCAGATCATGTACAAACTCCTAATGCTGTTACTCATCAGAGGGGTATAAACCCTTTAGGGAAAACCTGTTTTAGATGCCCTTGTTTATCAATTTTACCAGTGACAGATGTATAGATACGACCAGAATGTCTACTAATCATCTTTGTAGGACGATCTTCTATCAAGTGCCCCTTAATTTTTTTTAATTCCATCTGTGACGTGGTAACCTGAAGTCTTACTAGTTTCATTTCACCACTAACAGATGGATTCGCCTGAATTTTTTGTAATATACTTTGGGGATTGATCTCTAATTCGCTGTTCCATGCGTTTATTAGCTCCTTGATTAACAGCTACCTCGAGCTGACTTATATCTTCAAATAATGTTAAAAATAACCATTAATGCGTAAAGCTTTAATGGCGTGCTTCTCTCCGAAAAGAATAATTTAATACTTGCGAGTTTAATGAACGTCTAAGTACTGCAGATTATATGGAATTCAGCCGTAAAAAGAAATTGGGATAAAAAGAAGACAACGCACAACACTCAAGAAAAGAACGGATACTATAACATATCTGGCATTTTTTTTTTTAGCATAAATATGCTTCAGCGGTGACTAAACTGGAAAAAAACGTTACAAAAAAGTGTCCGCTGGCGTTCATGCATGCGCAGTAACGTTCGCGCACACGCAGTGGCCCTGTACGAAAAAGAAGACTGTATGTGTCTCTAAAAAGTGTCCGCTGGCGTTCGCGCATGCATGGTGGCCATGTACGAAAAAGAAAACTATATGTTTTTGTTTTTTTTAAATGTTTATTTAAAATCCATACAATTTATATAGTACAATAATTAATTGTTCTCACCTTGTATACAATATCTAGCATTACAACCATAGAGCAAGGAGGAAAAAAGAGAAACCTTATCGTACTGCAGAAATCTGCGCAGAAGAAAATTCACGAAATTAACACCACCAACGCTGGTGATAGAAACCGTACGAATTTACAATATTGAATAATCAAAACGATTGCGTTCATAAATCGAGTTATTGTGATGACAAGTCATGAACGCACGAAAGTAATTATAGAAATTCTAAAAATACAATCACTCTAATCTGTGTGGGTCCTTATTTAAAGAAAACGCTGTCCTCTTCTTTTTCTAATTCGATTCAGTGGAAGTAATAAAATGAATCAATGTTACACCGGCGAAATTACAAAAATATGAAGTAGTGCTCACCAGCCTGCGTATTGGCCTTATCAGATTGTAACTCGTATACATAGCATACTCCACTTACCTGGTTTTAAAAAAAAGAAAGAGAAGCCCACGGAATCCCGAAAATCATTTCAGAATAACTACAGGCAAAACATAATCGAATTTATTAAGCCTCTGATGATGTGCTAAGTGTAATGAAAAAGTCGCCGACCTGTCAATAACTCTAGATATATTTTCCTTAACTCTCTTGACCACCAGCTGACACCATCTTGACCTTCTGACAATAAAATGGATGATGATCCTGTTTATGCTTTCTAATCCAACGAGGAAATCTTTCTTTTCTTATGCCCACGTGACTTGCACCACTTATCTTCTCCTGTCTGAATCATCTTGTCAATTTTCTCCCTAAAGAGCAAAAACACAATAGTTTTCTCTGAAAACATTCTAGAAACAACGTCATTGAAGTTTTCCCCAAAATTTACGTTTTATTATTATTTGTACTGAAGTATTTCAGTCTCCAGCAAGTGGAATAGTCTTGTATTGGAAATTAGTTCTTATTCATTTAATATTCTATAGAAAGCTGTTTTTGAAAGTTACAAAAAGATTGGAATAAAATTGAATAATTCAAGTGGCACTGGATCGGATTTGGTTAGGTTACGGCACAACACTGCAGGCTGATCTAGGCGCACGGTAGTGCGCCAGGCCAAGTTCCGGTCTAAGCATACTGTGTGTATATTACGGGAGGTCTTAGAGCCGATTTTTACCCTCTCATAACTTTCAACCAGGTAAAGATAAAGTTATGAAATTTTACACAGGTATGATACTGTTAGATGTGAGTAAAACTGGAACTTTTCATAATTCTATATCGAATAGTTTCTGAGATATAAGCGATCGAAAATCGGGATTTATAGGACTCACTCACTCACTCACTGACTCATCAAAATTATTAGGCACTTCCCATGATGTCAGAGACTTGAAATTTTGCATGATGATAGATATGAAGGTTTCATTAAAGGGAAAAATCGAAAAATCCTGAAAAGTTGTGTTTGACTCCGCTTCTGGGCGGGGGCGTGCCAGTTTTGTACTTCCTTCGGAAACCCGTCATTCCGTCCGAAACCCATGATGTGGGGTATCAAATAAATCGAATCGGTATGAAGAACCTATATTTGATGTTTTAAGAAACAATTAGACGCATATAGGCTCGGTCAAAATCGTATACCAGCTGTCTGTCTGTATGTTTGTTACTTATACAAATCCGTACCGTTTGACCGATTTTGACCAAACTTGGGACACAGATGGGTCTTGATACGGGGAGCATCATAGGCTAGGTTAAATTATCTATCAGCTGTCTGTCTGTCTATTTGTTCCTTATACAAATGCACACCGTTCGACCGATTTTGACAAAATTTGACACACATGTCGGTCTTGATCCGGGGAGTGTCATAGGCTAGTTCAAAATCGTTTATCAGCTGTTTGCCTAACTGTTTATTCCTTATACAAATCGTTACCGTTTGACCGATTTAGACGAAACTTGGCACGCAGGTAGGTCTCGATACGGGAGTGTCATATTACCTATGACGTTTTGTACTTTTTGTTACAACGGAAAGCCATCATTCCTTCTGAACCCCATCATGTGGGGTATCAAATGAATCCTCTTGGTAAGGAGGACCTATATTTGATTTTTTTAAGAAACATTTCGACGCATCTTAACAACAACAGTAGTGACTTCTTTCTTAAATGTAGTAAATAAAGTTGAAGGGGTTAACTGCATAATATACTTGAAAGCAGATATTAAGTTTTTCAAAGTCGAGCCATCTAAATTACAAAGTTTAGGATCACAAACAAGAAATGTAGTATGTAGGTTGATTATTGGTATTAAATATCAAGCAGTATTGAGAACTTTATGCAGAATCCAAAGATCCTGGTTTTATATGAAGTAAAAAAGCCAGTAGGTATGCGGCAATTAATTTTAATTAATACTTAGAAAAAAGTAATCAGATCCCAAAAAAAACATAAATGTGAAATAGAGGCCAAGTTCCTCCCCCCACAAAGAAACACTCCCTTCCCCCAAAATATCCCCTCCTAACACCCACCCACCCCCTCCCCCAAACCGCCTTACCATCCTACACTCCAAAAAAGTAGTATGAGTTAGTGTATTAAGTGCACCATATTTTCAACCAAAAATGTTTGCCAATGCAAGAGATGATACAAGAAAGAAATGTCCAAGTTCATTACTTGGAAGACCTCATAGTTACTTACTAAGAACAGTAAAGACACTTCAACTGACCTTTAAAAACAACAATAAAAATACTTATATCCAGTTACTAAAATATCACATTCCTCAACCAGGTATATTCTTAAACTTGGCAATGTTTAGTTTTCTCTCTAAAGATAATTTCGGCACAAATAAAACATTGCCAAGTTTAAGAATATACCTGGTTGAGGAAAGTGATATTTTAGAAACTGGATATAACTATTTTTTTTTTTGTTTTGTTTTTAAAGGTCAGTTGAAGTCTCTTTACTGTTCTTAGTAAGTAACTGCGAGGTCTTCCAAGTAATGAACTTGGACATTTATTTCTTGTATCATCTCTTGCATTGGCAAACATTTTTGGTTGAAATTTGGTGCACTTAATACACTAACTCATACTACTTTTTTGGAGTGTAGGATGGTAAGGCGGTTTTTTTTTGGGGGGGGGGGGGGTCAGGAGGGGATATTTTGGGGGAAGGGAGTGTTTCTTTGTGGGGGGAGGAACTTGGCCTCTATTTCACATTTATGTTTTTTTTTGGGATTAACATTTCGTCCAGTCTGTGACTGGCGCACACTGCCTCTGCAAGTACCACTTGGCACATCTGACTCCGTTGAGCTACATTGCTTGAATCCAGTTAAATAGCCACACGCATGTGTGGCTAAAATGGAAATTAATTTTAGAAACGATTTAAAATATATCTTTAAAATGGCGGGAAATAATGTGTATAATTAAAAACCTTCAACTCCTCATAAAATCCTTTTTTTAGTGCTCTAGATGTTTTAAGTCCGACACCTCTTCAGAAGAAACTTCACAACATACATATCATTTGATGCTTAACTAAGGAAGACCTACCACCGGTTGAGCTATGCCCACACTAATACTGAATATTGAAATTATCTGTATTTCGTGTCAATTTCATGCCTTAAAAATGTCTGACTCGCTAAAACTCTAAGCGCGTTACCATACTCACCCCTAGTGCCTCTTGGAAAGCTTAGAATAGAAAGATTTAATGTTTTGATTTGATCTTCATTAAAAATGTGAACACGTGTAAAAATTTAATCTCAAAGAGAAAGAAGATTTTACGCGCCACAACAAAAACTGGCAGTATCCTAGCGGAAATCACTCCCTCAGTTCTTCCCAACATCCCTCAAGGAAAACACTATTGACAATACGTTTCTCATTGGCACTATTACTATCATTGACACTAACACTCATTTTACTATTAGGTGCATTGAAAAGGAAACAAACACTTAAAACTGTGGCAAACAGAGACAAAAACCGTTCTATATACTTTTCGTTATATCGTCGATACAAAAGCAAACTAACGAGTATGAAATACTTCATACCATCTTTAATAATTTCTGCTGGACTTATTTACGGCAAATTCTTCAATCTGACTTCACTCTATTAAAGGGAAAGTATTCCACTATCAAAAGGTCAAATCTGCCGAATATTTGACTGCCCAAAAAAAAAGTTATGAATAAATACTTTTCCACTCTGAAAAGTGTTGATTTTCATATTCGTTAGTTTGCTTTTGTATCGACGATATGTCTAGAAATTTGAAATTATGGTTTTCTTCAATTCCATTAAGTGAATATTATACTGAATGAAATAATCGTCAATATTTACATCTTATTCTGAAGGATATTTGGAACAGTAGGTTATACATACTGACTTCGTTCTCGTTTTACATTCCACTACCAGGCGTAGGGTTCAGCTTCTGACTTTCTCTTCCTTGGTCTCTATTCTTGGTGAACCTTTCCCTCTCGGTTACCGAACTGAAACAATCCCTCAGATGTGTTGATTTTGGTCGGTGCTTCTAATGTATGCTCGCAATCAACCACAGGCAAATTCGCCAGGAAATAAATTATGAGGAATGATGTCATAGAACTCCCTCCCCCATAGGGAGGAACCCCGCTTATAAAGTTGATACAATGAAACAATCCGGAAGTGCCGACAAGAAAATTTCGCCTTTCAGAACCCCTAGAGACCGAAAATAACGGTGGTTCAAATTTGTATATATATATATGTATATGTATATATATATATATATATATATATATATATATATATATATATATATTTATATTTATATTTATATTTATATATATATTTGTCTGTTCGCTCATTTCTGGCTTCCCTAATGGTCCGATTGTGATGAAATTTGGTACAAAAATCCGTCTTCCAATTTGAAAGGTCAAGTTCGTTAACCAGCAGAATCCGCCCACTGGAAGATGGCGTTTGGGGCGAAATTCGCGCAAAAAAATCGTAACGCTTACGTTTTTGAGTTCATAAGCTTGTAAGTACTCGTTTTATAGGCTTCTTGGGCTAGGAAAGCGAATGAAACCATTTTCAAGGCGATAGCTTTAACCGTTTTCGAGAAAATTGGAAAAATAGTTTTTGAATACCGTTTTTGGTTTGGGTACTTAGAATCATGGGATTCAGTTGAAATATTTTCTGCATGTTCTACTTTCATTAAAACTAATATGTTGAAATTTTTGTTACGTTTGGAGTTATGGAAGGGTTAGAATAAAATATTTTATTAACAGACATAACAAATTTTGGTAACTTTGTATACTTTCCTTAATATTTCGGAAAAGGTTGAGAATCGTGCGAAACGTAAGATTACCATTAGAAAGCTTACTAAATGCTCTACAAAAATGGATCTAATGAAAGTTTTGATTAGGCGATGTCAATCGGAGAAATAAGTGCTTAAACCTTTAAAGTAATTGATTTCGCTTATTCGAACTGTTCTTTTTGTCTTTGATTTTGGTACTTAAAATTATGGGATTCAGTTGAAACATTTTCTGCATGTTCGAATTTCATCAACACTAATATGTTGAAATTTTGGTTTTGTTTGGAGTAAAGAAAGGGTTAGAATAAAATATTTTATTAACAGACAAGAAAAGTTTTGGTAACTTTGTATACTTTCGTTAGTATCTCGAAAACCGTTGACAATCTTGGGAAGCAGAAGGTTACCATTCGAAAGCTTACTAAATGCTCTACAAAAAAGGTTCTAAAGAAAGTTTTAATTAGGCAATGTCAATCGGAGAAATAAGTGCTTAAAACTTTAAAGTAATTGATTTCGTTTATTCGAACGGTTCTTTTTGTTTGTTTTATTCCTTGTTATTTTTAAATTGCTTATAGTCGGATAGTGTATTTGACAATAAAACAGATTAAGTAAAATAAGAAGATCAATTTATTGTTAAAAATGTAGCGTTCAAAGAGAGAGATCCCAAGGATTTCCAAATGCCAATAATTACAATCCCTTTCACACGACTCTCTAACACTACACTTCAGGGCGGTGAGGACCTAGATGTTTTCTGCCCTTAAACACCCAATCCATCCATCCATCCAAATGCCTCTGAGCGGAGGCCTTTCTGCCCGACTTATGGGATAGCTGACCCATACAGGTAAGATTGTAAATCAAAACTTTTCCAGACTTGTTTGTTTGAGATTTCATTTGGATAGGTGTTTTGCTATTGATCTAAACAAAGTAGTAACTGTTTCTATTCTATGCCTTCATAAACACTAGAGATAAGAACCGAACAGCGCTAAGATGACGCGGTTCCTGCGAATCGGACTTTTTTTTTGATAATATTTAATCTTACTCCCTTCGCAAAGGGTTTTTAGCTCGATGCCTTATTGTATTTCATAAATAATTGCACAGAGAGAGGTGGGGCGGTCAAAACACGATTGTTTCGATTCAACCGTTTGGAATTACAATTGGTCCATAAAAAGTCTTCAAATGGGCCACGGGTTGGGTATGCCTGGTATAAACCATTATTATTATTGTCGTTGGTGCCTTGCAGTAACGTGTGAGGGATTTACTGAGTTCCTGCAGTTCGGTTTCCGGCTATCTTGACAAATTATTAGCTTTCATAATCTTGACTGTATTGTATTTGAATAGTAGTTATAATTATTCAAAGATATTTACCTGGTACGCCAATTACCTCCCCTCGCCATCGGGTACGTGCCTTCTCCTTAAATCCACTGCTGTATGTTCACCACAGGAGCGATGAGCCCCTTCCGGTCTATATCGAATGCTGAGTCTCCGAGCAAGGTTTGACTTTTTGGGATAGAACACACACATGGAAGGGCGTTGTCTTTGATCCTTCCAGCTCATAAAGCCACCGTAGCCCTAACTTTGTGAGGCCTTCGTCCACCCTCTCCTCATAATCTCCGCTACACCCTTCCTTTACCCTCACGGTGAGGGGAGGCTGATAATAGGCTTCTTATCTCAGAAATGAACGCTCACACGTCATTAAGTGTTTTACAAAGAATATCCATCAAATGGGTAATTGTTTCCGGCCGCAAAAGTGCTTTTTATGAATCTCGCCAGTGTGGTTAATGCATTTAATATTGCACTTATGAATCTCTTTGTTCTCTCCTTTCTAGTGTATGCCTGTTTGTATAAAGGACTCATGATCCATTCATGGGTCGTACTATAACAATATTAAAATTAAGATTCGTTATCTTTTAGGCTCTGACTAAATGGCAAAATTTAATTTAAAACTCATTTCAGCAAATTCTAAAAGAAAGTAAATATCACGGTTGATTTTAAAATATTCTCCAAAAGACGACGGAGTGGGGTTTACTCCAGAGCCAAAGTAGTTATTTGCCAATAACAGCCGTAATTTTTGTTAAATGTCAACGAAACTCTGTATTCCTTCTGGTCATCTAAAGAGAAATGTGGTGTAAAAAAAAAAAAAAAAAAAAAAAAAAAAAAACTAAATTGGTTCATTGGAAGGAGGGCTTTATTCCGGACCAAAATTACAAATGTTCTCATATTTGTCGTAATTTATGTTGTACTGTAAGCAACGTTTTATATGTCGTGGGTATCTAATAAGAAAGAAGGGTTGTAAAAATGAACTGAATAGGTCTATCGGGGTTACTTTGTACTATGCTTGAATAGAATTATCCCGCCAAACTTAGGTTTGGCAACCGCAAAGCTCCCCTAAATCTTTTAGCCTAACCTAAATATTTCTTGGCTTCTTTTTTTTTTTTTTTTTTTTTTTTTTTTTTTTTTTTTACGGCGCATCTACATCTTGGCCATTAGCGCCTTCTTGGCTTCTTATCTCAAAAATGGTTCTCGAATCATGATAATTCGTAACTAATCACTCGAAACCAAGAAAAATGTTCAACCATAAATGTGCAAGGACAAACCTTGATAGAACCATCTCCGTACTGTTTGAAGTCCGGAATCCTTGATTTTGTTCATTATGAACCCTCAACATCACACCAGATAAAAGCAATATATGAAAAAGTTCAAAGATGGTGCACTGGAGAGTCTGACAGTTTTTAGATCCATATTGAAGTGAACTGAGAAGAGTTATGAAATCGAGTGCCGCTTAACTGTCACAGCTATATGAGTCATACTTGATAACACACTCCCTCAAGGCCTCTTTAATTTTCATTATTCCCTACATCCTTTGATGTCCATCCGAGTGTATATAATTGGCACCAGCTCCAGGAGGGGTCCGACTGTTTTTTCCAGCACGTGTTTTCCAGGGTTCGATTCCCCCTCTCCTTCCGCTATCGTCCACTCTTCCCTACATCTGACCGTCTGGATTCCTGGAGGAGGGCGCGTTATTTGACAACATCCCTACCTCGTATCCCCCAACAATGGCGGCGAGTTGGAATTCCTTGCTGCAATTAAATTCTGAGGGTTTGGCATCCTTCCCGATAATATCGATCCGGGAGGGAGGACCAATTGTTGTCATTTCCAGCCTTCTCTAAGAATGGGAAGCTTCTTGCTTCATTTATCACGTGCAGATGTCACAGCATTATTCCTATGTAGTTATTTATCTATTAATTCATTTGAAGATTGCTACTTTGGGGAGACATCATAGAAAACAATACCATTTATATTCAATATTGAGACTAATATCAATAAAAATAACAAAGTTAAAGTTCTCTCCGAAGGTGGATAGCGTTTCAGATTCCTATCTAAAAAGACGCGGATTCGAGTCCCGCTTGCAACAGGTTCAGTTTTTTCCAGCTATGAACCCGTTAAAAAAATCCCGTGCCTTATCATAGATATTGAGGAAGGGTGGCAACCAATAGAAACCCCAAGATGTCGATTAATCTTAAAAAATCGACAAAATTGATTTTAATTTTCATGAAATTGTGTGAAACAAATGTTATCTATATCGAAACGTTCATTTCGTTAATTTGTTGAATAGAACGGTCATATTTTGAAAGATATTGTGTTGACGACATGTTTACCCCTCACTGAACATATGTTGATGTGCTATAAAAGTAGATATTCAAATATTTACTTTACGCCAACAAACGATGAAGGATTAAGATCAATTACCGTATCCTGGAGGTATTTGTATATAGACGGAGGCTGATGGACGATTTGGTGTTAGTACCTCAGGTGGCGAGGACCTCCTTTACAGCTGAAGTAGTACAGGGCCTACGACTTGTCCTTGCAAGACTCCAGGAGGGAGTTTACTTCTAACATCAAGGAAAGTCTTCATCTGCCCACACTACCTCTGTAGTGTCTAGTATGGTCAAGAATCAGATTCCTCTACAGTATCAGCCCATTTGGGCCCTCGTGGCCTGAGGTAAAACTGACTTTTTTTTTAATGCATTATTCGTTATGACATCCATTATTATAATTCTGCCCATCCTAAGAAATGTGGTCTCGCAAGGGTTTTAAGAGCCTGTGCATTGAGTAAGGCCCATAGAGGAGCTGTAAGTGAAAGGACTGTACTATAGCAAACATGCTGACGGGAGTCTGTACAGCTCCTACTTGTAGATAACTCTCTAACTCCGTCTCTCTTAGAGATTAGCTCATTCAGCAAGATCAGATTCCATTCATAATCTGCAGTTTGTGTCTGCAGCAACTCCTGACCTCCATAACTCAGCAGGAATAGTACTACTTACAGAGTGCATGTGCAGCAGAATACCTTAATACCTTTATAGCACTTGTAACTTTTATAGTTGCAAGTATCCGTTTGCTAATCCTTCTTTATCATTTATCGCACAGAATCAATCATTACATAATTCAAAAGCAACTAACATATCGTCCCTACCATGTCAAACTATCGAATATGCAAATCGGAGAAAACTAGAGAACGAATATTTTCTATCCATTGACGAAGTAATATATTGGAAAATGGTCTTATTCGATACTTTATTTAAGACACTAAAGGCTATTGTAAAGGGATTAGAGTTACGACAATTTGCGACAAGCCGTTTCGTCCACAATCCAAGAGCAAAGTCTCCAATCTGAAAAACGAGATTTTACATGTCTTCAGCTATTAACATTATAGAAAAGTTGTGTTCATTGCACAAAATCAACTCCTTTAATGATAATATTACGTTTCATACATTGTAAACAATCAATTGCTTTCTGTTAGTTATCATGTCATTTTTTGGCTCAACCATGGCTGCCGGAAGGCGTTTCAAAGTGGGACAATTTTTAAAGTATCCTTAACATAAAACCTGGCTTTAAGTCAAACATAAAATTTAGTACGTGTAAAACAAACGTTTTATTGCTAAATAAATTTGAAATGGCAAAATGATATATTGAAATAATTAATAAAGCCTACCCTATCCTTCTCTCCCATTCCGCACACCATTTTAACGCTTTAATTCTATAGAGAATATTACCATCTTCCAAGCTGAAAGTCCAAAATTCAGAACTTTTGCAACACTTTACAAAATGGTGCAAAATCATCATCAAGCTGGACAAAAACTTTCTTGCTCATACTTTGTGATGTTTGTACGTCCGATACTAGCTTCCTTTTATTCATGCAGAACACGATAGCTAAGTCAGAATTAATGTAGGTCCTACGAGAAAAACGTTATTGCTGTTGGAAAAGAAATATTACACTGAACATGAACTTCTTATAAAAGTATAAACAAATTTAATTACAATCTTTCAATATATTTTTCATTCTTGTTATTAATCTACTAATCACTTAAATAACTAATTAAAAATGATAATTAAAGTATAAAATTACATAATCATTAACATTTTTCTTGATCTTGGTAAGAGAAAAATTAATTAGGTCCTGTAATCTTAGTTACAGCTCAAGCAACTTTTCTTGCAACCACCAAATTTTCTGGTCTTGAGATTAATATGAAATAGAAATTCTTACCTGGCCAGAAAGCTGCAAAGTTCTTCCTGTATAAACTGCAGCGAATTAAGAAATAAAAATATCCGCCAAAAATCAATTCCCGTTCAAGTCCGAAAAATGTCACCCTTGTCGCAATATATGGAGACCCCAGCTCTCCACGTGACATTTCCATGTCAATTTACTTCGTACAGAATTGACAGAACAGTAAAAACGTTTTATTTTCAGTAGTAATCCCATTGCTTGGCCATGAAAGAGACAGACTTTAGTGGAAGGGCGTCGCATGTGTGTAGTAGAGCAGATGAAGACGTAAGCAGTAAACTCTTCTCCTGGAGTCTTGCAAGGACGAGTCGTAAGCCCTGTACTACTTCAGCTGTAAAGGAGATCCTCGCCTCCTGGGGTACTAACACCAAATCACCAGTCAGCCTCCGTCAATATACAAATTGCTTCAGTGTAGGGATACGGTAATTGATCTTCCCCTTCTTCGTTTGTTGACTCAAAGTAAATATTTGAATATCTCCTTTGATGGCACATCAACATTTGTTAGGAATAAATGACATGTTTCGGCATGTTCTTTGGGAGTATTTTTAACCAATGAATCTTATCATTACTATGATATTGAGCATTGAATATACTTTCACCATGATCACCATTCCGGGATCTTAGGTTTTCCTCCATTCTCTAGAAGCACCTAAGATACCAGGAAACCTAAGAAGGCTGATAAAGTGCAAAGTTCAAAATATAAATGTTTCCTTTTATAACTTGACTTCTTTTTAATAATAATAATGTTGTTTAATTTTGTTAATTCACTACGAAAGTTGTCGTACAAAATTAGGAACTGCAGATAAAATACAAATTGGCCAAGAAGTGTTGTTTTACTTCAACCCCACTGCAAACTAAAACACAAATCTTCATCCTGGGCCATAGTTCCGTTTTCTTTAAACGAAATTGCATAATATTTTCAAAATAATTGGTATGCTTGTTACAGAAAATTTAAGAGAACAACACTTCTTTACTAAATCTAGTAGTTTGCCTTGCTAAGTACCTACCTAGTAGTCGGACTGCTTTGTCAGGCATTCTTCCTGATTGGTAGAAACCAAGGAGCATAAAAAGAGAGTTTATGTGAGGAAGAGACTGCTAAAAATACTCCGTCCCTCCCTGGGATTATTCAGAATTTATGCAGAAGGCAGAAAGTGTATAAGTCAGGTGTTTGTACGGCGGAGGAAATGGGCCCTTGAATTATGAATAAAGATGACAGTGTAAAAATTCCATCTTCCCTTCTGCGGCCAGATAGGAGAAGTGAAAATTTCAGCAAATCCTCTGCCCTCTGTCTGTAGCTCTTCCCGGTTCTACATAAAGTATCGGAGAAGCTAATCTAGCTAGACTCAGTCCATTACTTAAAAGCACAATATTCTGAAAGGGGTTATTGGTTTCTAATTGTTTCTTTAGTTTTTCATTCCTCAAAACTTTGAACGATAATGAACTGTTGGTAGTTGGGCAACTACCGATTACCTTCAAATTTCGCACTATATCGTATTTTAATGCACTAAACACGAATCCCATAAAAAAAAAAAAAAGAAAAAAAAGTTCGCTCTCAACTAGGAAAGAAGTTATTAAGCACTAAATTTCATTCAATTATGGAGGTTAAACATGGCGTAAACAGCGTATGTTAGATGTACAGACATCTAACATTGGGAAACAAAGAACTCTCATTTGAAATGTTGATAAACTATTTATAACATCCATAACATCGGAATTCTATCCAGAACAGCGAGTTGGATTGACTAGAGTTTTGATAATTTCTTGAGCGAGCGTAGCGAGCGGAAACGCATAGCTCGTCTGCTCAAAAGTCGTCCTAGACATTCTTCATAATATGCATGTTTATTAATACGCTGTTTACGCCAACTTTTATAACCTCCATAACAGTGAACTTTAGTGCTTAATAACTTCTTTCCTAGTTGAGAGCAACAATTTTTTTAAACGGATTCGTGTTTAGTGCATCAAAATACGTTATAGTGAAAAAAAAACAGAAAAAAAAAAAAAAAAAAAAAAAAAAAAAAAAAAAAAAAAAAAAAAAACGGTGCCGCTCTCCTTCAGTTTTACCATAAAGTCCAGAAATCTGCACATCCAGTTACTTTGAAGTATCTGTAGTGATTTTGGTACTTTACTGCAGGTTATCTATTCCTTCCTTACATGTTATCTAAGGTCATGTAATCAAAAGTTAATATATTAATGGAAAGTATTTAAAATCACGGCAATCATTACTAAAAGTAACTTCTTTGACTACTACATTTATAAAATATGGTTTCTAACTAACAGTTAGATAACTTGTATTTGTAATACTTATACAACATATTTATATTTTATATTTATTTCGCATTATGGGCATATGTGCTATGCGTTTCCGCTCGCTACGCTCGCTCAAGAAGATATTAAAACTCCAGTCAATCCAACTTGCTAAAATTAATACAATTCGATTAATTTTTGCGAGTTGGATTTACTTGAGTGTTGAAGGTTACTTTACTACCAGCAACAACCAATAGAATTGCCCATACGGATAGCCAATAGAAAAGCTAATGAGTTATGCACATGCGCTGAATCACTGTTGTAATCACTACAGATATTTCACAAGTAACTGGATGTGCTCTTCGCAAACAGACCCGAGACCTTGAATGCTTGGCAATCGAATGACAAAACCGAAAGAAGTCGTTATTACTAGGCTCAGAATTGGTTACACTTGGACAAGATATTAGAACATTTACGGAATAAAATTAATTAAGTATTAAATAAGGATAAGAGGGCAAAACTATTCAATTTTTTTTATTTATTCAAATAGGTTATTTTAAACAAATTACTCTACAGGTTTGATGAATTCAAGATGATGTCAATCCTTTCCTTCAGAACTGATGCTCTGATGACACATGCTCCCGGATCTGCGCCAACAGATAATTAACGAGAAACTAATGATTCCACATTAGCACAGACATTTTTCCCGCGTAGATAAGTTTCGCAAGAATTGCCAGTGAGATATATAAACAGGAGGCACAATTAGTGGAAGCTGACTCAACAGGGTTGAGAACAAATAGTCAACAGGTCTCTTTCTAGATAGCGATTTATTATCATCTTAATTTAGTGGAGCCAAGAATCTCATTAATCAAACTCAGTTCAGGCAAACCTACTCAAAATAAATGGTTCGGAAATGTAATCTTTACATTAATTCCATAAAACTTCTGTAGAAATACTTAAGTAATTTAAGAAGTGAAGGAATGGTTGGGATTCGGCGAAGAGAATCAGACACAGCTGAGCAAGACAACATGGTATTACCATTCTTATCCAATGAATAAGAAGCCATTGATGTTATAAAAGAGTATACATGAGGCAATCTATGAGGAGAAAATCTTTTAAGCCAACTCAATTTCATTTCATTATTAGACCAAAATTTGGAACAATATCTGTATATTGCATATCCTGGCTAAGACTTGTAAGAAATGTTACTATTTTGTCTCAAAATGCGCTTATTGGGTACAGCAAAATAAATTGCAACATATATTGCATTAAAATTAAATTCATCATCATCAAAATTATAAGTACTTCTTCTCCAAACATATTCAATGTACAATGCATTAATTTATCGTATATCGTCGATACAAATACAAAGTATCAAAACCTTTTCAAGCCCCCCCTTTCTTTTTTTCCCCCTCAAGAAAAATCCCATGTCTCTATTATATTCAAACAAGTGCAATAAATAACATAAGGAAGGTATTGCGTCACTTGGTAAACTGTAAAGAACGAATAATATGTACTGAATATGTAACATTGTCTAATTGTGTAATCCGATGTATAACTAATTGATCAACCAGATTATGATGAATAATACCATTTGTTTATACATGTATATACGTAATATTATAACTGATGTATATATGCAATAACTGTTTGGAGCGAAATGCCTTAGATGCGCATGGATGCTCATAAATAAATATTTAAAAAAAAAAAATAATCAATATCAGTGTCTTGCTTATAATTATAAGCTGATTTACTTGATGGTATTAAAACCTTCTACAATCAACTAGATTTTAGACAAGGGACGTCTGGTTTTACTGTTCAGGATGAACCGTATGGGGCCTATTGTGCCACCGACCTGTCGTGACAGGTCAGACCGTTTTACCACCTAAGCAACGAGCCTCCTTAGGTGAATCTTGGATTACCTGGCTCAGGTAACCTTGGATCATCAATGAAGTCCTCACCGAAATGCAGGTATCTCTTGGCTGCTAGCGCCATACACCTGCGTATTATGTGGTAAGATGTTTCATCACCCTCAAAGTATAGTCGGCACCATGTAGTCCTGGTCAGTCCCATAAAATAGAAATACCGATGCAATATTCTGTACAGAGGGCTCTTTGTAATGCCACCCTAGTCCTGTAAACAATACGAAAAGTTTCCGTCCTCTTCCTGTCAACGAAAAGCATATATTGCTTCGCATGTGCCATGGTGGTACTGTAGCACCACTTCCTCATGTGTTCAGGGTCAGCCCATCCCGGAGTGCTTAGTTTGGCCACTGCCGGTGCTACCTCCTCAGGCGTTCTGTTAAGATGAGCAACTTAGATGTCCCAATATTACCATTATCTGATTTACTACATATATTTTTGTATTAAAGGGCTTCGATTCTCTGGTGATATAAGCCCTTTGAAGTGTATCAAAAGCTGCTACGCCAATAGTTTCTAGAAACTGGTCCAACTTTACTCCGGACAGAAACTATTAATAAGTCCTTAACGGCTATATTGTGACGAAACTCAGCATTAATGTGTCAATCTGAAGAGAAGGATTTGTTCTAAAAATAAAGCAAATCCGTTCTTTGTGAATGGCGGTTTAATAAGGAACCGACTTATTATTTAACTAGGATCGACTGTTATTTTTAGTTCCTTGCAACGAAACTCTGTAGATATGTCCAGCTAATGATGAACGTGCGTTGTAAAAAAACAGCATACTCGGTCTCATAGATGTTTATTACATAACAAAACATTATTTGAATCAGCTTTTTATGAAAACTATAAAAAATTAAAACTATTTGTATTATATTCCATGTATTATTTATATGGGTTATTTATAACCCTTTTAATACATAATAGCGTAAGATATCAAAATAAATATAAATATATATATATATATATATATATATATATATATATATACATATATATATATATAAAAAGTATATATACAAAAAAAATTAAACAAAAGAAGGAGAAAAAAAGAAAAGAAAAAAGTATGAATTACCAACATGTAAAAGTAAAAAACAAATAAAAAAAATAAATAAATAAAAATAAATAAATAAAATAAAATAATTAATATAATGAATATATACATTTTTATGTGTGTTTTCATTTCTCTTTAAGGACATCTGAATCTGGTTCTTATATCTATGCAATAATAATATTTTCCAAGCAAGATTCTAACAAATGCAATTTTAGATACACAACTCTGTCTCAAACACACAAGACAGAAAACACATCCTAACATTAAACTCACACAATTTAATTCTATCCTTAAGGCGGAGATGACCAAGCAGTTTTCTGCCCTTAAACCACCAACCTAACCTATATGGGTTATATTGAACAATTGTTTCTGAAATTCGACATACACTGCCCACCTTGCTGTAAAATTCCGATGGTACCAACCAATAAATAAAAATAAATGAATAAATACAAAAATGTTTGTAATGAAATCTCCTCTGTGATATTAATTGAATTTTATTTGTGTTTTCAGGTCAGTAGAAGAATTAAACAAAGGCTCCCTGACCACTACATTCATTAGGTAAGAGTTTATATTGGGTTTGAATTCGTAGTGGTACGTTAGTGTTTTTGTCTCTATTATTTTCTGATATATTTTGTTCACTTCTATTTTTTGTGCGAATAGTTTATTTTCAGTGCCAACCACTACATTCCGAGTATGCCCATTGAGTAACCTTATATATGTTTATAAAATTCCAATAATCCAATCCATAACCTTTATAAATGTGAAATGTTGAAAGCGGATCAGTGAACAACCCGCGGATCCATCCAAGCGGATGTGATTAGTTCTTCATAGTTCAGTGAACTGCAAGTCCACAGCTTGGTTAGTCCAATGGGGGGGATTTGACATTTAGAACTTATCTTTAAGTGCCAGATCATTTCATCTGGTGACATCCAGAGAAAAGTTCTCTTTATATTCTGCGTCATAAAATGTGACAAACAAAAATAATGACGGCAATAAGACGAGGCGGCGCCTGACTTTAATAAGTTGTCTTGTAGAGAACTCATTATTGAGAGACTCTTGGAATACGTTAATATATTGAAATTTGTGGCCTATGAATATAAATAATATGTGTGTGTGTGTATATATATATATATATATAACGTTTATTGAGATAAATTAATTGTCGAATTGAATTTAACGTGTAATGCATTTATTGCGAGATTCATAAATATCAATTATTATACTTAAATTTGTGAAAAAAAAAAAAAAAAAACATTATTGCATGGTTGTCGGTAGGAAACCATAATATGCGTATTAATTCATAAACTCATATATTTGAATAATATAATTTAGGAATAATCAAATGGGTGAAGGATTAAAAACGTTGTTTTATTTATTTTTTTTTTATTTTTTTATTTTTTTTAATATTTCTTCGTATTCATGATCTCCCAGTACGGTAGTGTCTTACTTCACTCCATTTTCTTACCTTGCAGTTCTTTATCATTAATAATTTAATGACCCTAAATTCGTTTATTTTATTTATTTGTTGTTTTGGTTTGTATATATTTTTTATAGCATAATAGGACAAAAGCCAAGGTGCATCTCTATACTCCGAAGGGAATGTGTCAACTATAATCTCCAAAACCAAAACGTAGAGGATTATTATTAAATTTGTTTTTTAGAATTGCGCCAAACTGAAATTATAAATAGGCCTGTGGTGAATGAATTTTTTTTTTTAACGATGAATCAACAACTGGGCTATTAGCGCCGGGCTATCTACAGGTTGCCACCCTTTTATAATGGCAACAGCATGTATACGGTCATCCATTCAGGTAGAGGCCCCGCCCGACTTTCCTTAACATCGGTGATCAACGTGAACCGTGGCTATGGACTTTGCCCCTGTACATTTTGCTAAATTTAACAATATTTCATAAAATGTTTGTGTTAATGGAAGCGAGGCAGGTATGAAGGCGGTATGGAGTATTATGGAGAAGTTTTTAATAAATGGAAGATGTTGGAGTAGGTAGAGGAGATGACTGGATAAATCTAGGAGGATAAATATTGATTCGAAAAGGAGGCGTTTGTCTGCGTTGGATTCAGTGGAGAGGATGGAGTATTTGTCAAAACCAAAGTCATGAAATATATTTATGTATATATATATATATATATACATATATATATACATATATATTTATATATGTATATATATATACATATATATTTATATATGTGTATATATATATATATATATATATATATATATATATATATATATATTGATTGAGGGAGAGAGAGAGAGAGAGAGAGAGAGATCGACATATTTCGAATGAGTAATAATGAGAACAGTCACAGGATAACGCCGCAGGAGTTGCATGAAAGGGGTTGAATTAGAGGGGCCACAAGTACCTGGGGTTGCAGGTGTCAGGGGTAGGGTCTGGATTTGAGTGACAGGGTGTGGGTTAGTCTAATGAGGTGTTTTTAGGATATGGAAAATGTTGGAGTAGGCGGAAGAAATTATTTGATAATGAAACCGTTGACGGGACTTAATTCCATTGTTTTTATACTTATTCAATTATATATATATATATATATATATATATATATATATACATATACATTGTAAATAATATAAACTACGCCCACTTTCCACTTTGGTTTTCATTGGCCAAATTCACTTCAGTTGGCATTAATAAAAATAATACTCATAAACACAAATCTCATCCACCTCAAAGATACAAATATTTGCAATTGCATTTATGCTTACGATTGTAGAATTTATAAAAGCATATATGACATAACTGCAAGTTAAGCAATGGACACAGTTTTTTAAACGAAAAATGTGCAAAACATTTCCATAGAAAATTTGTCTGCTATATTTATATATATATATATATATATATATATATATATATATATAGGTATATATATACACACATATATATATATATAAATATATATATATATATATATATATATATATATATATAATATATATATATATATTTAAATATAAACATCTCTATCTATATATTGGAATAATTTCCAGTATCTATAATATTTAATAATTAAAGATTAGAAAATCTTGAAACTATTTTTGTAATTGCTCTGTGTATTTTCATCTTATTTAGTCCAAGAATAACGGTAAATATTTATAATTGTTTTGACTTATATAACTGTCAGTGGTTTCTATGAGCGAATAGCGAATCGGTACATTTGCGAGCTCTATAATAATTATAAACAAATAAATACATAATAATTCGTTTGCATATTTAAATTTAGTTATATTAACAACCACAGCTGAACATAAACTAATTAATTCCATACGGGTTAATCTTCAGGTGCAACGATCCGAATGAGCTTTTGTGAAAGTTTCTTACAAATAAAAAATAAACCTATTTTGTTTATTGTTGTCACAACAAACTCATGTGAGTAATGTGCTAAGTTTATGCACATTAGACTCTTATTCTATGAATGGATATAGTATAGAGTTGTTATAACAGGGATGGCTAGCTGATGGCTGCGTGCCCAAGGACAGCTACTCCAAAGAGAAACAACACCTCTTCTCACTATACTAGAGCTGAAACATATTCATTCAAGTTGCAACTTCATACTAGTATACCTCTAGATTTCATTAAGCAAAAATTACGTCACACAGAGACTGCATTAATTATCACGTTCCTCAGTAAAATTTGTACTGTTGTAATAAATAATAAAGCCTTTATTTGTTCCATTTATACAAAAAAGAATAAAATTATAATACTAAACAAAAATTTCTCCGATGAATTATATTGGTTTCATATTATTAAATAAGAAAATAAATGAATAAACATTTTGTTAACAAAAGCTTATCCCAATTCCATCCATTTGTATCCATCCTTAGCCAGCTTGTATCAAGAAGGACCAGCAAGTTTTTTAATGTTGTCTTCCCATCTTGTGACAGGTCTTCCTCTCTTCCTAATTCCATGAAGTGGTTTCCAAAGAGTCACCATTTTCGTCCATGTATTATCTGGTGTCCTGATAAAATGCCCAGGCCATTTCCATTTTTGTGAGTTGATCCTCTTTACCACATCTGCGCAACCCGTCTTTCTCCTTATAGTTGCACTTCTCATTTTTTGGTGCCATCGAACTCCTTTTATGCTCCTTTCCATGGACTTCTGGGTGTTTGCAGTTTTTCAGTAGGCAGGGGAGAACATTTTGACTTTTTTCTTTATATCTACTAAAGACAATGTTGGCCATATAAATGCCATGCTGCCTTCGCTGGATAGAGAGGTCTTTTAGTCCCTGTTTTGTTAGGATCTTCCAGATTCCTTCCATTCAACAAAAATCCAGTACTAGGCCGAATATTCGCCGATGATTTTAGAAAAATAATTAACTATTTATAAGAGACACTATAGGGAAAAATTCACTTATTGTAGCGAGTGCTGGCTAAGGAACTGGCGCGCAAAGTAATAATTAGGGAACGGATGTAATTGTATTTACATATTTTTTTCTGACTCTTTAAGTCGTACGTTTGCACGTTGTAAGTGTTTTTAAAGCATTCAAACAGGTTTTTATTTTACATTTTTGCTAAATATTTCAATTTTTTATTTTATTTTGTAATGGAAAAAATAGAGGAGAAACCAAAAAAGAAAAATAATGCTTTACCCATTGAGTCTAGATCACAGTGTCTTTTCTAATTCCAACAAGCAAAGGAGGCTGGCAGCCATTATTGTTTAGCAATTGTATTATTCCTATAATCTGCTCTCAAAAACAAATGAATTAGTGAAAGAATCATTTCAATATTATTTTTCAAACTCGCGATATAAAATAATAAATTTTCAACCTATTTTATTTTATTTCATAGCTTCTAAGGCGCATTGGACGATACGCTCGGACACGTGTCGGCAATTGTTCTATGCAAAATCACCAGAAAAAAAGTGGGTCTGCTCGGTGACCCCACCACTGTATCAGACCGGCGTCATTTCACTTTTTACAATTTAAAAATGCATGTTGTTGCAAACAATTTTCTAAAATGATGTTCATCTGTAGACATTTTCAACTTCTTTTTTCCACTTTTAAAATGAGCTCCTAATTTTTATTTATGCTTTATTTTTTAATATGTTACAGTATTTTAGTCATTTTTTCCTTTCCATTTATAATAACCATTTAAAATAATGTTCGTACTGATTGTTTATGCTTTTCTTTTCAATATTTTATAGTGTTTTAAGTATTTTTTACTACATATTTTCAATTTTTTATTACATTTTTCATAATATATAGTTAAATATATATGTACACATTTTGAATTTTATTTTACATGAACACCCTTCACGGCTAGAACTATAGTAGTTTTAGTTCTACCCTAGAACTAACTATGTTAGTATATCTTCAGCAATGTTTTTGTATACACAGCCTTCCCCTACCTCTCCCAGTAGGACCAATGAAAACACTCGACCTCTCCTCCCCTAGGCACCTACAACAACACACTGACTCATCCCGGTGTTTGCTCTCAACACATCATCAAGTAGCTAGGATATTTATTAGTCCTTATTATTATGTAAGGAGTGATATAAATTATTGTTTTTATTTTTAATATTGTTTACTTAAGATAATTATTATTCTTGAAGAATTATTTTTAGCTGTGGTTCTAAGCGTTTATCTTGTTCCCACTGCTTTAGTACAAATTAACTGTTCTAAGACTTATTGTTCGAAAAACTAGGGTTTTATTTAATTTTATCATTAATGTTCCTTCTTAGATTCTTTTCATAATTCCTTAATATTATGATTTTCTTATCAACAATACAATCAGGCGCAGAGATCTGTATTATTATTGATATTACAAAACCATTCGCGTTTTTATTAAAACGTTTAATATGCGAATCCCCAAAGTTGTGAGGCTGAATAAATAAATAAAAAATAAACATACTCGAGCTGTTTTGACCTCTGACTAAATATTTATATTCTTTAATTAATGCGACTCCCTTGTCAAATTTTTGGGCGATCAAAAATCAAAGTCGTTTTTTTGTATTTATAAATAACAAATAAATTAATTGTTTATATCAAACGTTTTATATGGTATTTTAAAGTATCCAAAAAAAAACGAATTTTCAATTATTCGAAAAAAATGTCTGACGGCGCTATGTCTGACGAACGAAAACCCCCTTTTTTCACGGGCGATAGTCTGAAGGTGGCAATTTTTAATCTAGAACGAAAAACTAAAATTATTTCGAAAGAAGAAGTTTTAATCTAGAAAAGTACGTAGGATTTTCAAGAAATATTAATTTTTTCAAAAAAGTGAACAATTATTCATTTTCTATTTAAAAAAAAAAAAAAAAAACATCGAAAATAGTTATAATTCAATGTTTCGAAAAAATCCTAATTAATTTACTAGCAAATATCATTAAGAAGCTGCAGTTAAAATTTGAAGTTGATCGGGTAAAAATTGAAGACGCCAGAGTATCGGCCGATTTGAATAACGTAGTTTTGAGAAAATGACTTTAAAGTTTAATATTCTGAAATGGTTTTTTTTTTCCTATTTAATTTTTTTCATACTTTCTTGTAATAAAGACTTAAAAAATTGGTTTTAATTTTGAAATGTATTATAGCAGGACCAAAAAAAAACAACGTAACAATGAAAAAGGGACCAATGCTCGCTCAAAAAATTATCTTCAAATCGGCATTGCGTTCACTCGGCATCGGGACTCAGAAAATCGTATTGTTACCCATATAATTTTTTTTTTTCACATAAACACTCGTGTATATCATTTCTAATTAGATTAGGAAGACTTTTACGTACACTATAAAAAAAATGGTAAAAAAAAGTTAGAATGTAGTATTACCCCTTAACTCATTTTGCTGATTTTTCGATTTACCAATTTATTCCCGGTGGCCACTACATAACAAGTGTATTTAATAGATTCACTAATTAAAAATCAATTAGTTTCACGAAACCTTAATGGACAAAGAATATATTATTTTGTCCAATGAGTTTATTAATTAGCAACATGGAAAGAACAAATATATTGTAATGAGTACATGGAGAAGGTTGTCCTACAATTGGGTGGAACTAAAGAGCCTGTAGCCATATTGATTTTGCCATGTGTTTGTTTTGCCAGCTCTCCAGGCCTTGTTTTCATTCACTGGGGGAAAGAAATTGCTTTTATTCAGCAATTTCTCTATTATTTCATTTAATCCATAATAAATAATGGAAACCAGTATTCGTGATTTATTTATTGTTTACAATTTTTATAGTCGGATCCTATTAATACAGTAGATTAGAAATTCGTTATATTTTTAGGATTTTGAATGTTTTTCTAATTTGAACAAATAGTTTATTCATTTCTTTATGAGCTATCTTTGTACTGGTGATTTATTTATTGTTTACAATTTTTATAGTCGGATCCTATTAATACAGTAGATTAGAAATTCGTTATATTTTTAGGATTTTGAATGTTTTTCTAATTTGAACAAATAGTTTATTCATTTCTTTATGAGCTATCTTTGTACTGGTGATTTATTTATTGTTTACAATTTTTATAGTCGGATCCTATTAATACAGTAGATTAGAAATTCGTTATATTTTTAGGATTTTGAATGTTTTTCTAATTTGAACAAATAGTTTATTCATTTCTTTATGAGCTATCTTTGTACTGGTGATTTATTTATTGTTTACAATTTTTATAGTCGGATCCTATTAATACAGTAGATTAGAAATTCGTTATATTTTTAGGATTTTGAATGTTTTTCCAATTTGAACAAATAGTTTATTCATTTCTTTATGAGCTATCTTTGTACTGGTGATTTTGAGTTTGATTAAGCATTAATATGGGAGCTGCTTATTGCTTTTATTCAGCAATTTCTCTATTATTTCATTTAATCCATAATAAATAACGGAAACCAGTATTCGTGATTTTTTATTGTTTACAATTTTTATAGTAGATTAGAAATTCGTTATATTTTTAGGATTTTGAATGTTTTTCTAATTTGAACAAATAGTTTATTCATTTCTTTATGAGCTATCTTTGTACTGGTGATTTATTTATTGTTTACAATTTTTATAGTCGGATCCTATTAATACAGTAGATTAGAAATTCGTTATATTTTTAGGATTTTGAATGTTTTTCTAATTTGAACAAATAGTTTATTCATTTCTTTATGAGCTATCTTTGTACTGGTGATTTATTTATTGTTTACAATTTTTATAGTCGGATCCTATTAATACAGTAGATTAGAAATTCGTTATATTTTTAGGATTTTGAATGTTTTTCCAATTTGAACAAATAGTTTATTCATTTCTTTATGAGCTATCTTTGTACTGGTGATTTTGAGTTTGATTAAGCATTAATATGGGAGCTGCTTATTGCTTTTATTCAGCAATTTCTCTATTATTTCATTTAATCCATAATAAATAACGGAAACCAGTATTCGTGATTTTTTATTGTTTACAATTTTTATAGTAGATTAGAAATTCGTTATATTTTTAGGATTTTGAATGTTTTTCTAATTTGAACAAATAGTTTATTCATTTCTTTATGAGCTATCTTTGTACTGGTGATTTATTTATTGTTTACAATTTTTATAGTCGGATCCTATTAATACAGTAGATTAGAAATTCGTTATATTTTTAGGATTTTGAATGTTTTTCTAATTTGTACAAATAGTTTATTCATTTCTTTATGAGCTATCTTTGTACTGGTGATTTTGAGTTTGATTAAGCATTAATATGGGAGCTGCTTATTGCTTTTATTCAGCAATTTCTCTATTATTTCATTTAATCCATAATAAATAACGGAAACCAGTATTCGTGATTTTTTATTGTTTACAATTTTTATAGTAGATTAGAAATTCGTTATATTTTTAGGATTTTGAATGTTTTTCTAATTTGAACAAATAGTTTATTCATTTCTTTATGAGCTATCTTTGTACTGGTGATTTATTTATTGTTTACAATTTTTATAGTCGGATCCTATTAATACAGTAGATTAGAAATTCGTTATATTTTTAGGATTTTGAATGTTTTTCTAATTTGTACAAATAGTTTATTCATTTCTTTATGAGCTATCTTTGTACTGGTGATTTTGAGTTTGATTAAGCATTAATATGGGAGCTGCTTATTGCTTTTATTCAGCAATTTCTCTATTATTTCATTTAATCCATAATAAATAACGGAAACCAGTATTCCTGATTTTTTATTGTTTACAATTTTTATAGTAGATTAGAAATTCGTTATATTTTTAGGATTTTGAATGTTTTTCTAATTTGAACAAATAGTTTATTCATTTCTTTATGAGCTATCTTTGTACTGGTGATTTATTTATTGTTTACAATTTTTATAGTCGGATCCTATTAATACAGTAGATTAGAAATTCGTTATATTTTTAGGATTTTGAATGTTTTTCTAATTTGTACAAATAGTTTATTCATTTCTTTATGAGCTATCTTTGTACTGGTGATTTTGAGTTTGATTAAGCATTAATATGGGAGCTGCTTATTGCTTTTATTCAGCAATTTCTCTATTATTTCATTTAATCCATAATAAATAACGGAAACCAGTATTCGTGATTTTTTATTGTTTACAATTTTTATAGTAGATTAGAAATTCGTTATATTTTTAGGATTTTGAATGTTTTTCTAATTTGAACAAATAGTTTATTCATTTCTTTATGAGCTATCTTTGTACTGGTGATTTATTTATTGTTTACAATTTTTATAGTCGGATCCTATTAATACAGTAGATTAGAAATTCGTTATATTTTTAGGATTTTGAATGTTTTTCCAATTTGAACAAATAGTTTATTCATTTCTTTATGAGCTATCTTTGTACTGGTGATTTTGAGTTTGATTAAGCATTAATATGGGAGCTGCTTATTGCTTTTATTCAGCAATTTCTCTATTATTTCATTTAATCCATAATAAATAACGGAAACCAGTATTCGTGATTTTTTATTGTTTACAATTTTTATAGTAGATTAGAAATTCGTTATATTTTTAGGATTTTGAATGTTTTTCTAATTTGAACAAATAGTTTATTCATTTCTTTATGAGCTATCTTTGTACTGGTGATTTATTTATTGTTTACAATTTTTATAGTCGGATCCTATTAATACAGTAGATTAGAAATTCGTTATATTTTTAGGATTTTGAATGTTTTTCTAATTTGTACAAATAGTTTATTCATTTCTTTATGAGCTAT
Source organism: Gonocerus acuteangulatus (assembly GCA_946811695.1). Taxonomy (NCBI): domain Eukaryota; kingdom Metazoa; phylum Arthropoda; class Insecta; order Hemiptera; family Coreidae; genus Gonocerus; species Gonocerus acuteangulatus. The sequence goes on from OX328127.1 coordinate 24,675,341, forward strand.
CTTTGTACTGGTGATTTTGAGTTTGATTAAGCATTAATATGGGAGCTGCTTATTGCTTTTATTCAGCAATTTCTCTATTATTTCATTTAATCCATAATAAATAACGGAAACCAGTATTCGTGATTTTTTATTGTTTACAATTTTTATAGTAGATTAGAAATTCGTTATATTTTTAGGATTTTGAATGTTTTTCTAATTTGAACAAATAGTTTATTCATTTCTTTATGAGCTATCTTTGTACTGGTGATTTATTTATTGTTTACAATTTTTATAGTCGGATCCTATTAATACAGTAGATTAGAAATTCGTTATATTTTTAGGATTTTGAATGTTTTTCTAATTTGTACAAATAGTTTATTCATTTCTTTATGAGCTATCTTTGTACTGGTGATTTTGAGTTTGATTAAGCATTAATATGGGAGCTGCTTATTGCTTTTATTCAGCAATTTCTCTATTATTTCATTTAATCCATAATAAATAACGGAAACCAGTATTCGTGATTTTTTATTGTTTACAATTTTTATAGTAGATTAGAAATTCGTTATATTTTTAGGATTTTGAATGTTTTTCTAATTTGAACAAATAGTTTATTCATTTCTTTATGAGCTATCTTTGTACTGGTGATTTATTTATTGTTTACAATTTTTATAGTCGGATCCTATTAATACAGTAGATTAGAAATTCGTTATATTTTTAGGATTTTGAATGTTTTTCTAATTTGTACAAATAGTTTATTCATTTCTTTATGAGCTATCTTTGTACTGGTGATTTTGAGTTTGATTAAGCATTAATATGGGAGCTGCTTATTGCTTTTATTCAGCAATTTCTCTATTATTTCATTTAATCCATAATAAATAACGGAAACCAGTATTCGTGATTTTTTATTGTTTACAATTTTTATAGTAGATTAGAAATTCGTTATATTTTTAGGATTTTGAATGTTTTTCTAATTTGAACAAATAGTTTATTCATTTCTTTATGAGCTATCTTTGTACTGGTGATTTATTTATTGTTTACAATTTTTATAGTCGGATCCTATTAATACAGTAGATTAGAAATTCGTTATATTTTTAGGATTTTGAATGTTTTTCTAATTTGTACAAATAGTTTATTCATTTCTTTATGAGCTATCTTTGTACTGGTGATTTTGAGTTTGATTAAGCATTAATATGGGAGCTGCTTATTGCTTTTATTCAGCAATTTCTCTATTATTTCATTTAATCCATAATAAATAACGGAAACCAGTATTCGTGATTTTTTATTGTTTACAATTTTTATAGTAGATTAGAAATTCGTTATATTTTTAGGATTTTGAATGTTTTTCTAATTTGAACAAATAGTTTATTCATTTCTTTATGAGCTATCTTTGTACTGGTGATTTATTTATTGTTTACAATTTTTATAGTCGGATCCTATTAATACAGTAGATTAGAAATTCGTTATATTTTTAGGATTTTGAATGTTTTTCTAATTTGAACAAATAGTTTATTCATTTCTTTATGAGCTATCTTTGTACTGGTGATTTATTTATTGTTTACAATTTTTATAGTCGGATCCTATTAATACAGTAGATTAGAAATTCGTTATATTTTTAGGATTTTGAATGTTTTTCTAATTTGAACAAATAGTTTATTCATTTCTTTATGAGCTATCTTTGTACTGGTGATTTATTTATTGTTTACAATTTTTATAGTCGGATCCTATTAATACAGTAGATTAGAAATTCGTTATATTTTTAGGATTTTGAATGTTTTTCTAATTTGAACAAATAGTTTATTCATTTCTTTATGAGCTATCTTTGTACTGGTGATTTATTTATTGTTTACAATTTTTATAGTCGGATCCTATTAATACAGTAGATTAGAAATTCGTTATATTTTTAGGATTTTGAATGTTTTTCTAATTTGTACAAATAGTTTATTCATTTCTTTATGAGCTATCTTTGTACTGGTGATTTTGAGTTTGATTAAGCATTAATATGGGAGCTGCTTATTGCTTTTATTCAGCAATTTCTCTATTATTTCATTTAATCCATAATAAATAACGGAAACCAGTATTCGTGATTTTTTATTGTTTACAATTTTTATAGTAGATTAGAAATTCGTTATATTTTTAGGATTTTGAATGTTTTTCTAATTTGAACAAATAGTTTATTCATTTCTTTATGAGCTATCTTTGTACTGGTGATTTATTTATTGTTTACAATTTTTATAGTCGGATCCTATTAATACAGTAGATTAGAAATTCGTTATATTTTTAGGATTTTGAATGTTTTTCTAATTTGAACAAATAGTTTATTCATTTCTTTATGAGCTATCTTTGTACTGGTGATTTATTTATTGTTTACAATTTTTATAGTCGGATCCTATTAATACAGTAGATTAGAAATTCGTTATATTTTTAGGATTTTGAATGTTTTTCTAATTTGAACAAATAGTTTATTCATTTCTTTATGAGCTATCTTTGTACTGGTGATTTATTTATTGTTTACAATTTTTATAGTCGGATCCTATTAATACAGTAGATTAGAAATTCGTTATATTTTTAGGATTTTGAATGTTTTTCTAATTTGAACAAATAGTTTATTCATTTCTTTATGAGCTATCTTTGTACTGGTGATTTATTTATTGTTTACAATTTTTATAGTCGGATCCTATTAATACAGTAGATTAGAAATTCGTTATATTTTTAGGATTTTGAATGTTTTTCTAATTTGTACAAATAGTTTATTCATTTCTTTATGAGCTATCTTTGTACTGGTGATTTTGAGTTTGATTAAGCATTAATATGGGAGCTGCTTATTGCTTTTATTCAGCAATTTCTCTATTATTTCATTTAATCCATAATAAATAACGGAAACCAGTATTCGTGATTTTTTATTGTTTACAATTTTTATAGTAGATTAGAAATTCGTTATATTTTTAGGATTTTGAATGTTTTTCTAATTTGAACAAATAGTTTATTCATTTCTTTATGAGCTATCTTTGTACTGGTGATTTATTTATTGTTTACAATTTTTATAGTCGGATCCTATTAATACAGTAGATTAGAAATTCGTTATATTTTTAGGATTTTGAATGTTTTTCTAATTTGAACAAATAGTTTATTCATTTCTTTATGAGCTATCTTTGTACTGGTGATTTATTTATTGTTTACAATTTTTATAGTCGGATCCTATTAATACAGTAGATTAGAAATTCGTTATATTTTTAGGATTTTGAATGTTTTTCTAATTTGAACAAATAGTTTATTCATTTCTTTATGAGCTATCTTTGTACTGGTGATTTATTTATTGTTTACAATTTTTATAGTCGGATCCTATTAATACAGTAGATTAGAAATTCGTTATATTTTTAGGATTTTGAATGTTTTTCTAATTTGAACAAATAGTTTATTCATTTCTTTATGAGCTATCTTTGTACTGGTGATTTATTTATTGTTTACAATTTTTATAGTCGGATCCTATTAATACAGTAGATTAGAAATTCGTTATATTTTTAGGATTTTGAATGTTTTTCTAATTTGTACAAATAGTTTATTCATTTCTTTATGAGCTATCTTTGTACTGGTGATTTTGAGTTTGATTAAGCATTAATATGGGAGCTGCTTATTGCTTTTATTCAGCAATTTCTCTATTATTTCATTTAATCCATAATAAATAACGGAAACCAGTATTCGTGATTTTTTATTGTTTACAATTTTTATAGTAGATTAGAAATTCGTTATATTTTTAGGATTTTGAATGTTTTTCTAATTTGAACAAATAGTTTATTCATTTCTTTATGAGCTATCTTTGTACTGGTGATTTATTTATTGTTTACAATTTTTATAGTCGGATCCTATTAATACAGTAGATTAGAAATTCGTTATATTTTTAGGATTTTGAATGTTTTTCTAATTTGAACAAATAGTTTATTCATTTCTTTATGAGCTATCTTTGTACTGGTGATTTATTTATTGTTTACAATTTTTATAGTCGGATCCTATTAATACAGTAGATTAGAAATTCGTTATATTTTTAGGATTTTGAATGTTTTTCTAATTTGAACAAATAGTTTATTCATTTCTTTATGAGCTATCTTTGTACTGGTGATTTATTTATTGTTTACAATTTTTATAGTCGGATCCTATTAATACAGTAGATTAGAAATTCGTTATATTTTTAGGATTTTGAATGTTATTCTAATTTGAACAAATAGTTTATTCATTTCTTTATGAGCTATCTTTGTACTGGTGATTTTGAGTTTGATTAAGCATTAATATGGGAGCTGCTTATTGCTTTCTTCATAACTATAACAGTAGTTGACTTGGTGCAAAGAAATTTTAAAGAAGAAAAAAAATGTAGTCTTGCTTACTTGGTTTAAAACATTATTCGTTAACACATCGTGCAGGATTTAAAAATTTAAAATTTTTACACTTTGATCACCTTACTACTTCAAAAAAAAAATTGATACAAATTATATATAGATATATATAGGTACTTGACGAGAAGTAGTCATCAAATTAAAAATCACAAAAATTGTGATGAGTCTATTCGAACCTACTTTTCACTCAGCAATTACTTCTGTGAAAAATATCAAAGAAAATTGAGTCATATTGCTTTAAACTATCCTGGGAAAAGAAGATAAAAAGAACATAAACTTTAGGAAAATTTTAAGAAATAATTTAGAACTACACAAACTCCACTTTCTTGTTAAACTACGTACAGTTTAGATAAGAACTAACTAGTCATTCATAATTAAGTGTAGTCAGTCTATTTCTTCAAATTCACTGAGATCAGTGATTTATTTCTATGAGTGAAGTTAATTAAGATGCTAACTGAATGTGAGTGAAACCCAAGTGATACCTTTATTAGAAGTGTATACGAGAGATAGCGGGATATTGTAGAGGGGCTCCGCTGTTATCACTTAGATAAGAATGACAAGTGATAAGGGGCCCTTTGTTATGACTAGGGGCCCTCGTCTACAAGGCTGGCTGCCTCAGACAACTCTAGCACTCTAAACTAACTGGCTTCTATATGTCTTTATAGAAACTGGGTTTTTTCATAATTTTTGTTGTATTGGAACAAAACTCTTTATGTGGGTACTCAAAGATTCTACACGCTCAAAGAATATGTCATCCAATGCTAACAACCATACATTGTGACGTGACATGAACATATACTTTAAAACCATGACTGATTGATATTATCCTATTCTTCCGAAAATATTATGTCAGGTCAAACTATAACTTCTACATTGCTTACGGGTGTTCTGTATTGAGATGTCATATCTTTAGGGGTAGATTCTGTGCCTCATTTGTAGTTCAGGGACGCAGAATGAGCGTCCTGTCTGAAACAGTAGAAGAGCTACTCAAACTTTTATCTACTTTCAAAACGTTTGATTTTATCTAGGCGCACGGTAGTGCGCCAGGCCAAGTTCCGGCCTAAGCATACTGTGTGTATATTACAGGCGGTCTTAGAGCCGATTTTTACCCTCTCATAACTTTCAACCAGGTGAAGATAAATTTATGAAATTTTACACAGGTATTAAACTACTGGATGTGAGTAAAACTGGAAATTTTCATAATTCTACATCGAATAGTTTCTGAGATATAAGCGATCGAAAATCGGGATTTATAGGACTCACTCACTCACTCACTCACTCACTCACTCACTGACTCATCAAAATTATTAGGCACTTCCCATGATGCTAGAGACTTGAAATTTTGCATGAAGATAGATATGAAGGTGTTATTAAAGGAAAAAATCGAAAAATCGCGAAAAGTTGTGTTTGACTCCGCTTCCGGGGCGGGGGCGTGCCAGTTTTGTACTTCCATCGGAAACCCGTCATTCCGTCCGAAACCCATGATGTGGAGTATCAAATGAATTGTCTCGGTATGAAGAACCTATATTTGATGTTTTAAGAAACAAATAGAGACGCATACAGGCTCGGTAAAAATCTTATACCAGCTTTCTGTCTGTATGTTTGTTCCTCTTACAAATCCGTACCGTTTGACCGATTTTGACCAAACTTGGGACACAGATGGGTCTTGATACGGGGAGAATCATAGGCTAGGAAAAATTGTCTATCAGCTGTCTGTTTGTCTGTTTGTTCCTTATACAAATACACACCGTTTGACCGGTTTTGACAAAATTTGACACACATGTCGGTCTTTATCCGGGTAGTGCCATAGGCTAGTCAAAATCGTCTATCAGCTGTCTGTCTGCATGTTTGTTCCGTACACAAATTCACACCATTTGACCGATTTTGACCAAACTTGGCACACAGGTAGGCCTTGGTCCGGGGAATGCACTAGGCTAGGTAAAAAAGGTCTTTCAGCTGTCTGTCTGTATGTTTGTTCCTTATACCAATTCACACCGTTTGGCCTATTTTAACCAAACTTGGCACGCAGGTAGGTCTTGATACGGGAGTGTCATATTACCTATGACGTTTTCTACTTCTTGCTCCATCGAAATGCCATCATTCCTTCTGAAACCCATCATGTGGGGTATCAAATGAATCGTCTTGGTAAGGAGAACCTATATTTGATGTTTTAAAAAACATTTCGACGCATCTTAAAAACAGTTCTGACTTCTTTCTTAAATGTAGTAAATAAAGTCGTAGGGGTTCACTGCATAATATACTTCAAAACAGATACTAAGTTTTTCAAAGTCGAGTCATTTTTGTTCTTATATTTTTCTTGAAGGCCTTCTACACTTTCCCTATTGTGATCTTTATCCTCGGGATAAGGTTCCTGTGTTTTACTGTGTAATAGTTTAGTAAAGAGAGCAATCAATTTGTCCTCTAAAGTAATGTCATTTGGAAGAGCTTCTAACTTTTCTAGTCTAGTGATTAGATGTATGTAGGTTGATTATTGGTATCAAATATCAAGCAGTATGGAGAACCTTATGCAGAATCCAAAGACCCTGGTTTTATATGAAGTACAAAAGCCAGTAGGTATGTGGCAACTAAATTCTATTTAATACTTAGAAAAAAGCAATGAGATCCCCAAAAAAACATAAATGTGAAATAGAGGCCAAGTTCCTGCCACCACAAAGAAACACTCCCTTCCTCAAAAATATCCCCTCCTAAAACCCCCCCAAAACGCCTTACCATTCTACACTCCAAAAAAGTAGTATGGGTTGGTGTATTAATTCAACCAAAAATATTTGCCAATACAAGAGATGATACAAGAAAGAAATGGCCAAGTTCATTACTTGGAAGACCTCATAGTTACTTACTAAGAACAGTAAAGACACTTCAACTGACCTTTAAAAACAACAATAAAAATACTTATATCCAGTTACTAAAATATCACTTTCCTCAACCAGGTATATTCTTAAACTTGGCAATGTTTTTTTTGTGCCGAAATTATCTTTAGATAAAAACTAAACATTGCCAAGTTTAAGAATATACCTGGTTGAGGAAAGTGATATTTTAGTAACTGGATATAAGTATTTTTATTGTTGTTTTTAAAGGTCAGTTGAAGTGTCTTTACTGTTCTTAGTAAGTAACTATGAGGTCTTCCAAGTAATGAACTTGGCCATTTCTTTCTTGTATCATCTCTTGTATTGGCAAATATTTTTGGTTGAATTAATACACCAACCCATACTACTTTTTTGGAGTGTAGAATGGTAAGGCGTTTTGGGGGGGTTTTAGGAGGGGATATTTTTGAGGAAGGGAGTGTTTCTTTGTGGTGGCAGGAACTTGGCCTCTATTTCACATTTATGTTTTTTTGGGGATTTATTATAAACTGTGTTTTCGGGATTTTAGATTAATCTATCGTAAATAACGACAACATTTTTAGAATCTATATTAAATTTTCAATAAGAAACACCCATTATTGAAATATTACCATGTCAATTAAGGGCTATACAAAAAGCCATATGGATTTGAACTTATGATATTAGTGTTTTCTTAAATTATTCAATGTTTACTTAATCAGCTGTTTGTGGACTAAGAGGTTTGATTTCTCCTCTGATGCATTATGTAATAATAAAATGTGGTAATTATTTACGATACCTTAATTTAAAATCCCGAAAACACAGTTTTTAATAAATAAAAAAAAACAACAAAAACAATAGTTTTGAAAATAGAAAAAAGCTTGAGTAGGTCTCCTACATGATCAGATAGGACGCTCATTTCTGCGTCCCTGAACTGCAAATGAGGTGCAGAATAAACCCCTAAAGTTATGACATCTCACATTACTCACAGAAGGTAGCCCTCACATCAACACTATATTACATTATTTAAAGAACAGCAATTTATACAAAAAAAAATTAGCCAATCTTCCTTCTTCTCCTTGTGCTTTCAATTTTAATTGTTTATTTTAATAACAAATATATTTGATTTGATTACGCTAATGCACTTTATTTTAGTTATTTTGTGTTTTATATTTGTATTAAAATGCATTGTAAATGTAAATGAATTGTGGTTTATTTATTTATTTTGTTTAACGATGCACCACTTTGAGGTGAATTGCATCGAGTGACTTTGTAGCTATATGCTGTTCATAGATATGTTGAAATTGTGGTTTATAATTCTATTTAATAAGTTCATTCAGAAAAATCTTGCTGTATATATATATATATATATATATATATATATATATATATATATATATATATATATATATTATATAAGTTTAAATGTAAATTGTATAAACGTAAACGTAGTGTAAATGAAATGCATATATTTTATAATCTGTATTAGGGCTCATAGCCTTAGTTAAGAAGCTCTTATAATAAGTATAAAAACAAAACAAATATATATGACAGGAGACCCGATGGCCGTGAGGGTTAAGGCGTGAGCACTTAACACTCCGTGTCAAAGGTCGTGGGTTCGATTCCCACTAGGGGTGGTGGCTTTTCTTTCGAAAAAAAGAAAAGGCATCGCCCCTATCCTGGCTAGAAAAGGGTGGTAACCTATAGATAACCCGTCCTAAAATTCGTAGTTAATAATAAATGGACGTTAAAATTTAAATTAAATATATATGACATCTCAACGCGGGACACCTTGTATATTTTAGCGGGAAATAATCTTCATCTTTTTGTACATTGCAATGGAATATATCTATTGAGGTTGGATTAACGACAGAATTTCAGAACATTTTCTGCAAATATCTATCTTCTAGGAATCAAAAATTTTCCTCGTCAAAATTATACAAATTATATTCAATAGATTCAGCGAAATGAACCGGAAAGAGTCGATTAGTATTCAAAACCACACGAATTTACATTTTTTTCGGTACAATACATATCGATTACCACCAAGTTTCAACTACATCGCCAGAGATCACCCCAACGCGGATTTTGTAGTTGTATTATCATGCCGCAGAGTGGTGGAAACTGTGCATTACTTACTGTCCACAGGGGTTTACACCTTATTTTTCCAAAACAATTTAATCGGCGCAATTCAATACTCTTCGTGCACTATTATTATCATGGATCAGACTCTTCCAAATAAGTTTATACATTCATTAACGAGGATTCGACTGACTACTATTTTATTGCTCCTTAATTTTAAAATTTAGACCGACCGTCTCTATTCAATGTCTTCGTAGCAGGTGTCAAACCGACACACATAATTTGTGCCTGTATTATTTTGGACCATGCTGGTCCATTGTACATTCCTGATCACCGCGATTTTGATCATACCAAGTATCAGATGGACCACCAGGACTATTTTATACTAGTTTATACAATCACATATCACATTTTTTAGTATATTTCAAACAGACCGTTACGACTTCAGCCATTCCGCTGCAAGTAGCAAACGGACCACCATAGTTGTACACCATTCTAACTACAAATCAAACCGCCCTCCATTATTTCTTTGTCCAACGAAAATCCTTGGAGGTAGAGGTATTTATACCCCAGTTATACCAAAAAAACTTGCCACCAGAATCTCAATGTAAACGCCTGCCTATCTTGAAAAGACTCCACTTCCAGCTAGCAGAATGCCCATTGTGTTAAGTGTGTCACAATGCTGTCCTTGATCCGTGTCTAGTCGGCGATAAGAAGCGTGAAGGCCTTCCCTAAAGCGGTTTTGTGCCGGGATAGTCTTCGCTAATGGTCGGCTACTATCGGCCGTTTCCGAGAAGTTCAACGTCCCCCAAGTCCTTTGTTGCTTTCCTCTGATAAGGCTATTATCACGGAAATGCTCATTGGACATGCAGGTGCGCAGTAAAGGGCGTGCGCAGGCTTTATTAATATTTGATAGCTTTCTCTCCTGTAATACCGCACTCAGGAACGACGCCCAAGGAGATTACCAGACTTGCTAAGTATGTTAAGTCTTGAAAGGAACGAGACATGAAGGGGCGTTGCTAAGGGGTTCTCTATTGTATCGCTAAGCCTATTAAGAAGCAGTACGTCTCCGGATGAAATTTGTCGTTCATGTATGCCTTATAGCTAACTGTTCGCTTTATAATCCTTCCACGAGAGCTACACATAGCGTGCAAAGTCCTCAGCAAGGTAGCACATACGATAGATATAAATATTGGTTGGACACATTATACACCGAGATTTCTTGTAAGTAAGCATAAGGTCGGTACTTGCAACTGAATAATTTAGTTAAGGTACCTTTAAGAATAAAAGAAAAGTATTGTAACCGCTATATGGTTAACAGAGCAGAGTTTTGGTCCCATATTTAAATAAAACATATTTTTTCTTTAATACAGACAATAGAATATTATCTATTACGGTTTAATTGAATTTTTTTAGATCTTGGCTCTTTATCTATGTATTTTTAAATTGGCAGAAGGTCATATATTATAAAAAACTTCAATTTATCATTAATTTCTTTTTATTCGACGTGTTGTGGGGGTTCTACATGTTCCGTGCCACGAGACGCCTCTTCAGGAGCAACCCAAGTATGTACATTTCATTTCCGCCTGAACTGACCTCACGGAAGACCTTCCGCAGGCAGGGCCACGTCCAAAATAATAATCTGGGGTATTCGTTGACAATCAGCTGTTTAAAATCGATACTGTCATGGTATGAAAATCTATTTCCAGCGACATTTTTAGTTATTAAATAAATAAATAAAAAGTGAAATAAAGTAAAATTTAAGTGATATTTATTCTGTAATGAAAAAATTATTATTTAATTTTTTTATTTACTGTTTGTTTTTCCTATTTAGATAATGTGTATATTTTATTTTTATTAGGTTATTTTCTTTATTCAGTATTTTAACATCTTCGAAGTCAATTTTTTGTTTATGTTTGATTGTTTTCTCTGAAAATCGGTTTTTTAACCATGACACTATCCATTTTAAACAGTTGTTTTGTCAACGACCACCCCAGATTATTAGTTTAGACAAGGTCTTCCTTGATGTCAGTTGATGCTGAAATGGCACGTTTCTATTTTTATTCTATTTTTAATGGGCATGAATTTTGCATTTGAAGTCATGAAAATGTCACGAAAAAGTCATGAAATTGGCATTCTCAAAAGTAGTAGACACCCTGTTATATATTAGTGGCTAACTTGCACTAAACGTGAAACTAAAGACTATCCTTATACTTGGAAAGCCTAAATGCTTTCCATTGATAGACATGGTCAAAATGATTTTCTATTGGTTATGGTCATGTTCGTTATTACCTCCAGTTCCTCAATTAAACGTTTTTTTCTTTCCTGCTGGCCTTTTCACTCCCTCAAAAAGATGTATCAAACAGTTTGCAACAGTTTTTTTTTTTAATATTAAATCGTAACCGTGTTAATATTATTATTACCTTATAATAGAGATACAGTAAATATAGAGTTACTAATATTTCTCTGTAGGTATTGAAAAGAAATTTCCACAAAGCAAATCCGATTTGCCCTCAATGTAAAACCCGCAAGCCCCTGACAACAAGACCTGATCTAAAGCTTCACATTGCATCTTTTGAATTCGGCGCGGAATCCTTTCCCTGTCAACATTCCATTGGTGGAACTTTTTGGTTATTTCCATGACAGTATAGAGAGAATATATTCCTTCCGTTATAACCTTTTTTTTGTGGCATTTATCTTCTGTGGTTTATTTTACTTTTGGCTTTCGGGAATAAAGCCATTTATTAAACCTGAGTTCTGTCTACCTACAGGAAGCTTGCTAGGGTTTTATGCTGTCACGACGTCCGGCACTTCAACATCTTTTACAATTTATTATTCTTTCATTCTTTCAATTATTGTTTTCTCATCCGTTCTTTAAGGGAGTAAATAAAAAAAAAAATTAATGCTTTCTCTCAGATATTTAGTCATTGTAAAATTCAATTTTCAAACATTAAAAAAATAAAATAATTTTAAAATTTGTTTTTTTAATGTTTATGATATGTCATAATAATATTTTACTCTATGTGCGAATGTAAATTAAGCCCTGTTTGCCTGGTTGAAGTTCCGCCGTAAACAAAGAAGCCCTGTTGCTTCTATCCTATAAAGAAATGCGCGATAGAATTTTTGCCCTGAAAACCGGCAAACATAAAATACATTTCTCATGTGCTCACCATGTGACTAAATGTCTGGAAGCCGGGCCTTACTTTCCTTATATATTTCCAGGAATAAAGGACTAAGTGTTAAAAGGCTTCACAGTACTTTATGTGGTTTTTGTGCATGATTCGTGGGCTGACAAATACAAGACCACGAAATTTGCATGATTGTTATGATTTCGCTTGAATGACACACATGAAATTCATTAAAAGTGCTCAAGGCAGCGACTCCAATTTTATGGTAACCTTTAAAATTCTGTTATCAAAGCAGACTCAATACTTTATTGTTCAGAATTGTCTAAAAGTATATGAAGGTAGGAATTGTCGGGGTTCGATCGTTACTTCTGAATAAAACTACATTTTACTTGTGAAAATGGTTTTATTATTATTATTATGGTTTGGCACACAATAAAACCATTTTCACAAGTAAAATGTAGTTTTATTAAGAAACTAGATGTTACCTGGCGTGCCATGCTATACCTACATTTTGCATCTAGAGAGGAAAAATAAATTAGAAATCTGTAACTGTTCGGGTTCACTGTTTCGAACCCGTGACCTCCGAACTCAACAAAAAACATACAGACAGACAGCTGGTAGACGTTTTTGACCTGGAGTATGACATTCCTCGGATCTACCTTTGTCCCAAGTTTGGTCAAAATCTGAAGAACGGTGTAGATTTGTATAAGGAACAAGCATACAGTCACAGCCGATAGACATTTTCGACCTAGCCTACGAGACTCCCCGAATCATGACCTACCAGTGAGCCAAGTTATTTATATATTTATATATATGTGACACGTGATTTATATATGTGTATATATATATACATATATATATATATATATATATATATATATATGTGACACGTGATTTATATATGTATATATATATATATATATATATATATATATATATATATATAGAGAGAGAGAGAGAGAGAGAGAGAGAGAGAGAACGACCGAACCCTCACAATTCTTACCTTCGCATCATCAACGGTCAACGATCTCCTCTCAATCTAAGGGAATGCGCTTTTTTTCGGAGTGTAACCTACGCTTGTGAGGGTTTAGACTACATGCCAGTCTCTGACACGATTCGAACCCTCCCCTCTTGAATATGCGCGAACTCCCTAATAGACTTACTTCATGCGTACAACATCAGAACTAACTCTATGCGGGTGGGTCCTGGACGAAGACGACAGGCATTCCGATCTAGATAAAACGCAGATAATAGCAACGTGACTAAAGCTCCAACAGAGCGTGCTGCATGCTGACTACCGGTTACCAAGGCAACGAGCGATGACTCACAAGCCCTTTGTAAGAGAAGCCCTGCCCTAATAACTGAAGGGCTTACCCTTCCAGAGCACACATCCAGACTCCATTATACAGCCAACCCTAGCCCATGAATCATATCCACTTACTCGGATGACGTATCTAATTTCTCGCCCACTGAGAACTCTCGCTCCGGTAACTAGAGACTCATTCAGTGTTTGGTGATCTGAGGATTGCCGCAGTAACTGTAGATGTACATGTCCAAAATTACTGCTTCCCAATGGTACCTCCTTCCTTACGAATTAAGTCCAAGCTCCGCCAATAATTCAAAATTTATTGTTCTGAGTAGAAAGTAGGGACAGACGTTCGGTGGAGTTTCTTATTTCCTTATCAACAATCAATTTATTCACGAGATTGGGGACGTCTTAGAAATTAGTAAGTTGACAAAAGACCTATTAATCAATGCGTCTAACAAAGCAGAGTGGAACAAACTATTGAAGCAGCAACTGTGAGAGGATTTAGTTTAAAATAAGAGCTACCTACATAAATCAATGGTCTCATCGAGAGGCACGATAATATGATTTGATTTCAATTGATGTTACACCCTATGAAACAATTTTTTTTTTTTTTTTTTTTTTTAATTTTTCCAAATGTAGAAGATGCAGCACGATTTAGTTCGTGTAAAATCCCTTTGTATGTTACATCCCTTTGACCATTCAGGCTGCCTTCTCTAGCCTAGGAAGGCTGCCTTCTCAAGCCTAGGCTGCCTTCGCACTAGGAAAGTGCGATTGCACATTTCATTTCTTTTGCGGTGCTATAAATGTCAAAAGTTTGGTCACTTGGCAGTGCAATGACAAGTTGTGTCTTTGATTACGCACTCCCTCAATGATGAGGGTCTTTGATTACACACTTATCCATCGTTCCTTGAAAAGGAGTAAACTTCACATCACATACTCTGTTAAGGAAGGAAATATCTGAGGCTAACCACTAGACGCGCGCTTTTGCTTTATGTGCGGAGTACCAACTTTGAATGGAAAAATAATAAAATTCTGGAGAGTTTCATGTTGTTCTTTTAAACATTTGAACAAACAACAACCATATAGAGCTATTTGTTCAAAAGATTGATATCTTTGGAATTAGTGCTTATTAATTAAATAAACACATCTATCTGGAGTAAAACTACTTCCTACTATCTCGTAATTTCTTCTGTCCAACGTCCCCAGATTCTGGAAACTTACACAGACAGATATAATATGATTTAGTCTGTTTAAGTGTATATTTTGCCGTGTAAAGTTGTTGAATGAGACCTGCAGATCAATCCTGTTCTTTCCAGCTGCTGTTATGAATCTTACTATACATTTTTTTCAAGGTTCCGCCTTCTTGTTTTGTTAGCTGTCAATCCTTCTCAGACATACTGGATTATAATAATATAAATAAGGATGTTTTACTCTCTAACTAAATCAGAAGCTACTGATCTTGTAGGATCTCTGCCTCGGTTTCACTACTTCTCTCGATCTGCAGCAAGGGTCCATCAGTTCCGGATTCTTTGCTTTCTTAGCTTATATATATACATACAGTTCTTGGTTTCTTTTTTTTTCTTTTTAATTTTGACTTACTTTATATAACGTTACTACTTTTTACAACTTCTTAAGAGTTGTTTGTCAGCTTAGTGGAGCTTAAAAAAATAATAAAAATACAAACCATTTTTCTCTTTGATTAAATGGTTATCTCGAGAGGGCAAACAAAATACAACTCGTAAATATTAAAATTCCTCTCTTTATTGGAGCAGTGAAAAGCAGAGAATGCTTAGGGTGGAAATTCATTTTATAGTCAGAAGAACAGCAGTAATCTTTAGGAATTTAATAATTGGATACAAGGGCTGTAGTTGGAGGAAAAGATCATACAAAAACTCGTTTTTTCTGTCCATTGTGTATTTTATTTAAACAAGAAATGGACCTAATTAAAGCGCCCAATTTATAAGCACACAAAGCTTCGTAGTTGTACTATTGAAATTGAGTAGGCGGAATGTTTCATATTTCATTTATGAATCCTTGTTCTTTAAGACTCACGGTGCCTAATCAGAATTTCTTAAAACTAAATACAGACTAATTAAGAATAATAATCTATCGTAATGAGAGTCACTATGAAACTAAAAAAACAAACTCAAAAACCTTATCAGCTTATTTCCTATATTTTTTAACATTGAGTACATGGCTTTTTTAGCACCTGTAACTTCCAAATCATGCTCAAAAAATGCATAGTCAACTGTACAAAGTCATATTCCATGTTGTTGTCCCTTAAATTAATTATTTTGTGTTTTTGTGAATTCCTTGCCATTTGTCTGCCAGAGGAGGGGGAACGATTCGATCTTGAACTGCTGTCATACTACAGGTTCGTGTAAAGCTGGCCATTCACTTTCCGATTTCCAGTACGAGTTGTGGTCCAACTTCCGATGTTGGACCACGAGTCGGATCGTGGATTTGGCTGGTAGGTTGTTGGAAGTCAAGTTGGACGAATCCTAACATTTAGAGGGACGACTCTCCTTTCCGACATCCGACAGGAGACGGAGTTGGAGCGAGAGTGGGGAATTCGGATCAAAGTCGTCCAACTTACCTTAGTCAGTACTTGATCTTCGGGCAACTTCGGTCTGCAATCGATACATTATTGGGCTCGTGAGCGAGGTAGGCAGTCGTGAAAACAGTCCTAGCACTACAGATGGATCGCAAGTTGGATGGCAAGTCGGAGCGTGAGTGGTGTCGACTATCCAACTAGCAGTCCTACTAAGTCGTACTGCAAATAGGAGCGTGAATAGCCTGCTTAAGACTAATAGCTTTTGTGGTATCATCTGTATATAGATAGTGTTTTTATGCAACTGCCAGGTGTCAGTAGTGTACAGTGAAATGTTTTTGATCGTTATCCAGTTTATACGTAGTTACTCGGAATGACGGTGTTCTAAGAACCCACAACTGCAGACGTAAGTTGAACTATCCTTTTAATAGTATTATTATTATTACAATTGATTTATCAATTATTATTACTAATGTATTTTTAGTAACATTGATGTAGTCCATTTCGTCTTAAAATCATGCTAAAGCGATGGTACGGTATTTTTTTTTTTTTTTTCCTAAAATCTAGGTACCTTTATTTAACAATTGTGACCTAGTGATTCTGAGTTCAGAAAATTGAATTTAAATTTTTTTCTTCTTTTAGCGCGGTTCCTCCCTCCCCCATAGGGAGGAACCCCGCTTATAAGGTTGATACAATGAAACAATCCGGAAGTGCCGACTAGAAAATTTTGCGTTTCAGAACCCCTAGAAACCAAAAATAACGGTGGTTCAAATTTGTATATATATATATATGTATATATTTATATATATATATATATATATATATATATATATATATATATATATATATATTTGTCTGTTCGCTCTCTAAATAGAAGACGAATGGTCCGATTTTGATGAAATTTGGTACAAAAATCTGTCGTCCAATTTGAAAGGTCAAGTTCGTTAACCAGCAAAATCCGCCCACTGGAAGATGGCGTTTGGGGCGAAATTCGCGCAAAAAAAATCGTAACGCTTACGTTTTTGAGTTCATAAGCTTGTAAGTACTCTTTTTATAGGCTTCTTGGGCAAGGAAAACGAATGAAACTATTTTCAAGGCGATAGCTTTAACCGTTTTCGAGAAAATTGGAAAAATAGTTTTTGAATACCGTTTTTGGTTTGGGTACTTAGAATCACGGGATTCAGTTGAAACATTATCTGCATGTTCTACTTTCATTAAAACTAATATGTTGAAAGTTATGTTACGTTTGGAGTTAAGGAAGGGTTAGAATAAAATATTTAATGAACAGACATGAAAAGTTTTGGGAACTTCGTATACTTTCATTAATATCTTGAACACGGTTGGGAAATCGTGGTAAGTGGATAGAAACTATTTGAAAGCTTAATAAATTCTCTACAAAAATGATTCTAAAACTATTTTTGATTAGGTTATGTCAATCGGAGAAATAAGTGCTTAAAACTTCAAATACGTCTGTTTTGTTCTTATGAACGGGTTTTTGTCGTTCTTTTTGTAATTTTTGTCTCTTTCCCTTGGTTTTTTATTGCTTTTTATTTTTTTAATTTCTTATGTTGTATTTGTAAGGAAAATGTATGTGTGTGTAAAACAGGATAGGTAAAATGAGACCTATTTTCTGTTGTCAGAAATAATGAAAAGTTTTGGGAACTTCGTATAATTTCTTAATATCTCGAAAACGGTTGAAAATCTTGGGAAGCGAAAGGTTACCATTCGAAAGCTTACTAAATGGTCTACAAGAAAGGTTCTAAAGAAAGTTTTGAATAAGCGATGTCAATCGGAGAAATAAGTGCTTAAAATTTGAAGTAATTGATTTCGTTTATTCGAACAATTCTTTTTGTCTGTTTTTATTCCTATTTTTACATTGCTTATAGTTGGATAATGTATTTGACAATAAAATAGATTAATTAAAATAAGAAAAACAATTCATTGTTAGAAATATATCAGGCTGTACCGTATGAAATGTCAGTTTTGGATTTGCCGATTTCCTTCAAATGTCTTGAAACTGTCGAGGCTCCTAATCCGAGTTCTTTGGCATATTCCCTATTGTTTGCAATTGCTTATAGTAGTCAAATGTATTTTCCAATAAAACAGGATACGTATAATTAGAATATTTTATTTTTGCGGTATCTTGGGGTTCTCAGATCCCTTATGAATATCTATTAGGCCCCCTTCGTATTTTTTCCTTAATATCTCGAAAAGGGTTAGGAGATCGTGGCAATTGAAATGTAACAGTTCGAAAGCTTACTAAATTCTCTACAAAAAATGTTTTACAGAAATGTTTGATGGGGTCGTCACATTAGGAGAAATAAGTGCTTAAAACTTAGTTAGTTTCCTTTATTTAAACGGATCTATTTATGTGTTTCCCGAAGTTTTTTTTTCACTGCTCGTTATTTTTGTACTTGCTTATAGTAGTCTAATGTATTTTTCATTAAATAGGATATGTATAATTAAAAGCATTATTTTGTTTGTTAGAATTCGAAGATGCCGTATGAATATCTAGATTACAGTACTGGTTTTGATTTCGTATTTTAGAATTGTTCTTGGTATTCCCTATTTTCATGTATTACCCTTAGTTCTTTATTGCTAGTAGTTTTTTTTTTTTTTTTTTTTTATTGATTATAGATTATAAATCTATTTGGCAATAAAATAGGATACGTAAAATTAGAAACAATATTTCGGGTATTTCTGAGCGAAATGCCTTGTAAGATTGTCTACCACCACGAACGGCGTTTTTCCTCTATTTACCTCACATTTTAATTGGTTGCTGTTTTTAGCTTGTTTCCTGCTTCACTTCACAGATAGGAAACACGCTTCTGACGTCGACCCAATGACGTAATCCGAAGTGCCTAATAAATGATTTAACGTTTTAGAACAGGTAGATATCGAAAATAGCTGTTTTTAAATTAGAATCTATTGTTGAGTAATTATATGAATCTTTATACGGCTTTATTAGCCGTATTATTCTATATAGGCTTTATAAGGCAGGAGATACTACTTAATCTTGAAGACTTGTTCTTAGTCCTTCTTTATCAACTAGATAGGCTTTATTAGACATATTATTCTTCATAGGCTTTATTAGACAGGGAATTCTGATAAAATGTCGTGTTGTCGCAGCAAATTGTAATTACGATTTATCTAAGGTCAGGTAACATTAGCGAGTCTACATTGTTAAGATCACCGACAGCGAAGGTAGACAATTGCTATGATTTAGTCTACATATGTATATTAATTCCTAAATGTAGAAAATAAACTTTACAACGGTTAGATACTATGAACGAATAGACAGTCGGTTCAGTCCCAAACAAACAGAGGGTTTACTAGAAATTTACCTGCTAGGAGTTAATCCTCAAGAGAAGTAACCCTTGTAGGGTAATATAACCCAGGTATCTGCCGACACAAATACAAAGCCTTGCAAGAGTAGGTAGAGCAACTTTAAGATTTCGTTCACTAAAATTTCTTAAACTGACCTAGATTCAGACATAACATAACATAAATTATATTGTAAATATTGATAAAGATTAATTAGTTGTCAACATATACATAAATTAGCAATCAACAGTTTTCTTTGTACGACTATTATTAACGACTATTTAGTTATGAGACAATCCATAAATTAGCGATCAAAAGTTGCAGGTGATTCCGTATTAGATATTTATTAAATATTCATAAAGACTATTTGGTTGTAAACCGATTCATCAATAAGCAATCAATATTTTTAAACACTGGATATATACTAACCAATTATAACGACTGTTTAGTTATGAACCGATTCATAAATTAGCGATTAAAAAACACAGGTTTATTGACTAAATATTGATAAAAGTATTTAAATAGAAGAAAAAAAGATTTCCTCAAGACTTGCTCTTGTTCAATTTGTATTTACTCTATTGACTTTATTAGGCATATTCTTCTATATAGGCTTCATTAGGCAGTGGTATCTACTCAATTTTGGGAACTTGTTCTTGATCCTTCTGTATCCACTAGATTGGCTTTATTTGGCATATTATTCTATATAGGCTTTATTAGGGAGTGGTATCTACTCAATTTTGAGAACTTGTTCTTGATCCTTCTGTATTCACTAGATTGGCTTTATTAGGCATATTATTCTATATAGGCGTTATTAGGGAGTGGTATCTACTCAATTTTGAGAACTTGTTCTTGATCCTTCTGTATCCACTAGATTGGCTTTATTTGGCATATTATTCTATATAGGCTTTATTAGGGAGTGGTATCTACTCAATTTTGAGAACTTGTTCTTGATCCTTCTGTATCCACTAGATTGGCTCGCTGGGAAAATTCCTCGCTGCACCCTGGATGTCGGAACTAATGACCTAGATGTAAATGCGCGGTTAAAAAAAAAAAAAATAAAAAAAAAAAATAAATAAATAAATAATATTGTATATATGTGTACATAATTTAACTAATTAAGAATATCCATACGTATTTGTTTTTATGTATTCTAAGTGAACTTGGGCACTGTGTGCGCCTCCTCGTGGCAGAATACGGGCAACTGATTGGTGGCTCTCGAGGCGGACCTGACATTCAGGTCTCCGGTTGGGGAGAAGGAATTGAGTAAGGTTTGATTGTTTTAATAGCCAAACCTTGTTCAGTTCTGTGGCAATCAGGCTAAGCACCTTAAATTCCAGGCAAGTTAGACGTAAAGAGATAATTTTAGCGCGGTTCCTCCCTCTCTCCATATGGAGGACCCCGCCCTCCAAATGGAGGCCTCATGACGCAATCCAGAAGTCCCGACAAAAAAGTTTGCGTTTAAGAACCCCTGAGAGACCGAAAATAACGGTGTTTCAAATTGGTATATATATATATATATATATATATATATATATATATATGTGTGTGTGTGTGTGTGTGTGTGTGTGTGTGTGTGTGTGTGTGTGTTTGATCGCTCTCTGGACACCCTTAAAAAGTTTTGGGTACTTTGTATATTTTCCTTAATTTTATTTTTTTATTTTTTTAAATTATTTTCCTTATATCTCGAAAACGGTTTGAAATCTTCATAAGCGGATCCTTACCATTCGAAAGCTTACTAAATGCTAATAATTCTGAAGCAATTATCGATTCATCGGAGAAATGAGTGCTTAAAAAAATAGTTTTTGAATACCGTTTTTGGTTTGGGTACTTAGAATCATGGGATTCAGTTGAAACATTTTCTGCATGTTCTACTTTCATTAAAACTAATATGTTGAAATTTTTGTTACGTTTAATATTTTATGTATAATGTATTTGACAATAAAACTGGTTAAGTAAAATAACAAAAACAATTTATTGTTAGAAATATAGATTTCCAAGATTCATAGACCTTGCCACTAGCGGGTCCGTTTCTAGTGTAGCCGACCCTTCCAGGTAAGATTGTAAATCATGACCTCTCAAGACTTTACTACTCACAGGAATGGCATTAGTGACCTTAAGGGTTGACACGCCATTATAATAATTAATTAAAAAAAAAGACTGGTGGAACCAAAATAATAACTGCTTCTATTTTAATCTTTCAAAATTAGACTAGGGATATGAACGGAACCGCGCTAAGATGATGCAGTTCCTGCGAGACGGACTTTTTTTAAAAATAATTATGAATGATCCGAGATTCAAGAGGTAGCAAATTAAATAATAGTCTAATTAGACTTTACAGATATGTTTTTTGAGATCAAAAGAAATTATCAACTCGTTAGTACGTCGTTTTATGCTCTTCTTTCTTTCAATTCCATCTTCTTATTTTTTCTCCCCTCTGAATGTGAACTTCAAAGCTCCACCCTCCAGCGGCTATAATCTGAATCCTAGAAGGAGCTCCCCACCCCCGACGAATGGGGATTACCACGGCATCCCTAAAGGGGACCTTACCACAATTACCTCCAGGACTGGGACACGGGCGGCTGATCAAACGCACCCTAAGCAGATTTCGCCTCCAAAGGATACTCCATTTGCTAATCCAAACTTCTTTCGGCTCGCTCTATGAAGTCCTGCCGCCCTTCGGAGAGGCTCTGCGCAGTCAGGCGAATCTCTCTCGGCTTTAGTAATTATGGCCTCTTTAGGACGAGGTTGTTGCCGTTTTGTTGGGAAGAGCTGACGGCAAGAGATAGGCCTTCGAAGAGGGTTTTAGAAACAACACTCAAGACAAACCTCGAGTAACTTCATCACAACTTCTCGTGAAGTTCGTGGAAGAAAGCTTCTCGGCTTTATAAACAAGCAACGATAAATATTTAGTGGGCCTTACTAAAAAATGTATTATACCAATAATGGTTGTATTTCTTTTAGATACTTCTTTAGGTGGTTAATTATTATCCATCTTCAGGCCTAATGCAGAACCGTGACTGACCGATTTATAAGAAGGCTTTCAGGCATTCACTAACAACACTTTTTAAACATTGTACCAGCCAAAAAATAATATTTACCCAATAATATAAAATAAAATAAATCAAGGAACCAACTTATAGTTAGTCTTTTTAGGATAAAAAAATAAATAAATATTGGAGTTATAAATAACGGGATTTAATAACTATAGATAAAAAATGAAGTTTTTTCAACAAGATTATGTAAAACTAATCTAAATAAAAATTTAAATGATAACCACATAGTTTTTTGTTAATAAAATGCATACAAAAAAAACCATCCAGTTAGTTTTGTTCCGTTTACAAATATTACCAAAGAAGGAAAAGGCAGCTTAAGTTCTTAGCCAAATCCCAACCACTCATTGACTTTTTATCACTTTTTTTTTTTAGCTTATTTATTTATTAAGAAGACAAAAACAATCTGCACCTGATACCAAATACAAATATTTCTAATTATTATTATTCATTGTAGTAGCTTAAATTCTAGCAAAACGTTTACAATAAGAGAAAGTATAACACTATAACATGTATTAACTGTATAGTAGTACACTACATAAACAAATATACTACTAAATAGAAATATGTTAAAGATAAAAAAAATATGCTGCAGAGATAAATTTATATATTACAAACTAATCGTTATAAATATTTCAAAAATATATGTTTCGGCCTTATCACCTCAACGGCGAACTTTTTGCATGGTTATGATTTTTTTTTCTTTTTTTTTTTTACAGCGCTTCGACAACTAGGCCATTAGCGCCGACATCCTGGGTGGAGCGAGGAATTTTCCCAACGGGCCGTGTGATGAGAAAATTCCTACCGCCGGTGGGGATCGAACCCATCTCCCGCTTATGAATCTAAGGCGCTAGCCACTAGA
The DNA here is from genome assembly GCA_946811695.1 of Gonocerus acuteangulatus. NCBI lineage: Eukaryota > Metazoa > Arthropoda > Insecta > Hemiptera > Coreidae > Gonocerus > Gonocerus acuteangulatus. The sequence continues at coordinate 24,698,851 of OX328127.1, forward strand.
CCAAGGGAGACCCCGGTTATGTTGTGGTTTAACTTGATTGAATGTCATATATCGTCCATCTTGTCTACCAGCCAAAAAACACGGAGCTTTTAGAATTTTGACCTACTTTCCACATGTCGGTGTGGATCAATCTATTTATGTCAATGTTTCAAAACTGATGAAAAGTGTAGAATTTGACCTTATATTTTAATTCTAGCACTTTTATTGTTTTTCTCTGTATTATTATCTTTTAACTTATTATGATATAGTTTTTTTTTTTTTATTTATTTATTATTATTTTTTTTTTTGCTGGCAAGGCATTTTGTACCAGTTGCTTTCATGTTAGCCACGATCACCATTCTACTCGGGGACCTTGACGAAATAAATGTATTTAAACCCGAAAAAGTGGCAAAGGCCATTTAGTGTCTTAAGGTATGCATTTCTCGATTACAATATTCCAGTTGAATATATATAAGTGTGTATTTTTTGTGTCTTAAATTTGAACTTCCGGAGAAGAAACATTGCTCCATTAAGGGCTATTTCAGAATATTGTAGGAGAAGGGGAGGTGCCCCTCGAGTGAAAAACGAAATAATATAGAATGCGCAGGACATCTATAGAATGTTCAATGAGGAAAGCCTGGTTATTGATTCCCGAGGAATAGTACTCATCGCTAAAACCAGAATCGGAAGGAAAATAATTTGGGGAATTATTCAGAAGGCGTATTACTGTAAAATTGAGGAATCAAAGATTTTAGGGTAATATTAATGCCAGTGTTTGGTTGATCATGGTTTTCTACTCACTTTACGATTGTACTTTTTGGTTTATATTATTACTTGAGTACTTTTCCAACCTGTAGGCCTTTGAAATCCTTCAATTTGGAATGTTGTTTTTCTTGTTTTTTTGCGTTTCACTTTATTCACCACGAAGCGTTTATCAAAGCGGTCAAATCTAATTTACATGTAAACATCCACATGCATGAATATGAGGGAACGGTTACCGGGACCACAGAGGACTGGCAAATGGAACCCCATTTGCGGAGGAGTGACGCCGCCATTTTGAGCGTTTAATTAAAGTAGCTTATGAAATGATACAGCCAGCGCCGGTTGGTGGGACTGTGTGGTCACGACCAGATGCCGACAGCTGGCTGGTTAGACTCCAATAACAACCATACATGTCTGTGTTCGCTTCCAGCGCCATCTGGTTGAACAAGTCCGCTTCGTCTCTCCATTTATTGGCTAAGTACTTTGTACTTTTTACGTTTTTTCCTAACCAAAAGTGTTCAATACTCTCGGTTTCTGAAACTTTTTTGTTTCGTTCCTATCAAGCGCCTAGCAACCATTCCAAACCTTTTTAGCATATTATTATTATTATAAAGGCTTCGCATCTGAACCCCTAGATATTATAGTAATATTTAGGTACTGATGTTGCATTCAGACAAGAATTTTTTTCAATTATTTTTTGATCCTACCGCCGAGGAAGAGAATTGACTCAAGAGCAAAATAACTCTTTTAATTATTTTCAGTTGCTTGCCTATTGTGGGTGATTTTGTTTTTCGTTTTTAACGGCGCATCAACTATTTGGCTATTAGCGCCGGGCTATCTACAGGTTACCACCCTTTTATAATGCCAACAGCACGTGGTTGGTCACCCATTCAGGTACTGACCACGCCCGACGTTGCTTAACTTCAGTGATCTACGGAAACCGGTGCATTCAACGTGGCTAAGGCCGTTTGCTATTGTGGGTGATGTTAGCGTTTTTGTCTGTAATCTGGCTACCGTAAAGCAGAAACGGACTATGTTCACTGAAATAACCCTTCAGGATGAATAGGGCAATTTTTTGGGGTTTAAACAATAAAAATAAGGGTGTTCATACTACATTTTGTTTTTTCTGTGCCCACTTCTGATATTTTGCAGGAAAACCGAAGGTTAGAGGCAAATATGGCGGTGATTTTTGGATTCAGAAGCTTTTTTTTTTTTTTTTTTTATCGGCGCTGCGACCTCTTGGCCATTTGCATCGATGTCCAAGGTCCAGCGAGGAATTTTCTCAACGAGCTATAAGATGAGAAAATCCCTACCACCGCAAAGTCTTTTATCATCTAGAAATGAATTTGACAAAATAGATATTGGGGACATAAATTTAGATTCAGAAAGTAGTAGCGAAGAAGACGATGATTCCGATTAAAAAATATTAATTTACTAAATATCAAAATTCTATTTTTATTATGTAATTAAATATTAATTATTGTGTATAGATAAATATATGTATTAACCTGTAATAGAGTGTGTTATATTCCATCTAGTAAAAAAATTTAAAAAAAAATTGGTTTTTATAATTATATTTCAAAAACTGGAGTTTTTTAAGCTAACTTGTCTTTACGATAACTTTCATATTTTAATATTTTCCTGAAAACTCTCACACTGATAATTTTTGGGGTTCAATAAATTCAAAATGTCATTATTAGCTGCAACTATATCATTAGACGAATTTCCATATGATAGAATCGGCTGTTTGGTTCGGAAACCTAGATTTTTTGGGTTCAATAAATTCAAAATGTCATTATTAGCTACAACTATATCATTAGACGAATTTCCATATGATAGAATCGGCTGTTTGGTTCGGAAACCTAGATTTTTTGGGTTCAATAAATTCAAAATGTCATTATTAGCTAAAACTATATCATTAGACGAATTTCCATATGATAGGATCGGCTGTTTGGTTCGGAAACCTAGATTTTTTGGGTTCAATAAATTCAAAATGTCATTATTAGCTACAACTATATCATTAGACGAATTTCCATATGATAGAATCGGCTGTTTGGTTCGGAAACCTAGATTTTTTGGGTTCAATAAATTCAAAATGTCATTATTAGCTAAAACTATATCATTAGACGAATTTCCATATGACAGGATCGGCTGTTTGGTTCGGAAACCTAGATTTTTTGGGTTCAATAAATTCAAAATGTCATTATTAGCTACAACTATATCATTAGACGAATTTCCATATGATAGGATCGGCTGTTTGGTTCGGAAACCTAGATTTTTTGGGTTCAATAAATTCAAAATGTCATTATTAGCTACAACTATATCATTAGACGAATTTCCATATGATAGAATCGGCTGTTTGGTTCGGAAACCTAGATTTTTTTTCGCGGATAGACGCATTATCCGAGTGTTTTGGTTAGAAATATGGATATGTTAGTAACCAGCGTAACATTTTCTATAAGGATTAACACAAATTAGAATTTTGTCCACTTCGACCATTTACTCGAAGCGCTGTGCACCGGTGGGAATCGAACCCACCATCTTCCTCATTATAATCTAAGGCGTTAGCCACTAGATCACTGGTAGACCCCCCATGTAGCTAATTAATTTTAAATTTTAACGTCCGTTATTAATAACTAAGAATTTTAGGACGAATTATCTATAGTTTAACCCCCCCCCCCTTTCTAGCCAGGATAGGGCTCATGCCTTTTCTTTTTTCAAAAGAAAAGCCACCACCCCATAGTGGAAATCGAACCCACGATCCTCGGCTCGGAGGGTTAAGTGCTCAGACCTGTTGTATTGAAACCATCCCCAATCCAATTTATGGATTTCAAATCAAATGCTCTATATCATACTATCTTCTTTATCTGATGATGGTGTGTCCAGATTTTGGACGGGGTTTCTCGATACCACCCCATGCTGTGGATACACGATACTGCTCCCTCCATCCAATGCTCTCCTTCCAGTCGACATCACCCAGGTCCGCTCTGCTGAGCAAGACCACCTTCGACACATCCTGTAGGCTTCCATCCGGAGACAAACATCTCATTATATGCTTCCCTTATCATAAATATCATCATCAACTTCCTTTTTACACCGATATGATTCATGCATTGCTTTACTTTCTTCTTCCTCTTCCTTCCGGTTTGATAACGAGCCTGGTTCTTCTAATAAGTCCTTAAGAATAACCTCTTTCCTTTAAACAGTTTGAAGTCACGCTAACAATATGTAAATAACAGTATTTTAACAGCGAAAATACATACACAGGCGACCAAAAAAATAAATTTGTTTACAAGGTAGGGATTGTCGGGGTTCGGTCACTGCTTCTTAATAAAACTACATTTTACAGTGCTAATGACCGTAGCAGTAAATGCACCGAGAGGAAAGGAAAAGTACATTTTACAGTGAAAATGGTTTTATTGTTGCCGACGTTTCGGTTTGAACTTCAAGCCTTCATCAGGGCTGTAAAAACAAGTAGGACAGATTTAATACTAACATATATATATATATACACTTATGTACATATATATGCCTACATGCATATATTTATAATAATGAAGAATTTAGGTTTTATTAAGAAGCAGTGACCGAACCCCGACAATCCCTACCTTGCATCATCGTCCTCTCAATAAATTTGTTTAGAGCCTTCTGCTTAAATTCAGGAACATAAATATGCTTTAGGTCCACCCGACGAACCTATGTAATGTACTTTATAATATACAGTCTTCTTTTTCGTATGTAAACGTGGTCTTTTCCAAAAGACAAGATTCATATATTCTCATGTATTTCGAAACGCTGAATCCGAATCCGGAGGCAGTTTCATACCATCACGTCAGGTTTAAGAGAATTTGAAGGTCAAATTTCGCATGAAATCGTTTACGAAGAAATAAATAGAGCTTCCGTGGTTTTGAGGGTCCTGTGTTATTTTATGAAATTATAACGACTATTTATATATAACACGGATTTTTAGGACGGGTTGTCTACAGGAAATCACCCTTTACTAGCCAGGATACGGCTGATGCCTTTTCTTGTTGTGCGAATGGAACAAACAACCTTAGGCACGGAGTCAGTAATAATTAAAATATTACTACAACAATAACCATAAACACTAAACAACTTCTCAAGATCTAAATGAACTGCCGACGAAGCGAGACAGGAACCTGGTGATGTTTATCGAGTCAATATCTAGGTAAGATTGGTGTTGATGTTCGCCTCAAGGGGTTAATGATCTTGTAGGCAAACATCATCGATCAATAGTTACAGTAGATCACAGCCTCGCTGACATTCAGTCATACAATTCACTGAATAGATTTAACCGATAGAATGTACTATAATAAAACAAAAATCCGACTCGCAGGAACTGCGCCATCTTAGCGCGGTTCCTTTCATATCCTTAGTGCCACTGGAAAAGGAATAGAAACAGTTATTAATAGGTACATATATACAGGGTAGTCCCGAAGGAAATCGCCATACTTGAGGGGTGTGTACGCCGACTAAAGTGTAGTTGAATGCCACCAAGAAGAAATTTTACTTTTTTTACCCTTTTTGTGCTCTTTGTCGTTCACGCCATAGGGCAAACTTAATTCTGGTGACATTTTCAAATTCTGCATCGAATTTCCTATAAGATCTTATGTACCATGTGCAAAAATTTCTCAAACCAAATTCACAGCAGCAACCCAAACAAATAACTTATCACGAAATGAAGAATTTTTATTTTTAATGTTCCACTGTTAGGTTGATAGGACTCTCAGAAAAGATGCAATATTTCATTACTATGGCTAATTTGTTAGTTAGCGTTGAAGGCCAAAAAAGGATGCTTTGCATGGGTAAATTGTGTTCTATTAAAACAAAAAAAAATTAATAAGGAAAACATTTTGATTTTCAATAATTAACTCATTGGAACATTGAGGAAAAAAAACCTTTATTTCGTAATAGGTCATTTGTTTATATATATATCTTTATCTTTTGATCTGATCGCCCTCCTGATTTAGTACAAAATCGTTTTCTTTTGCATAGGAAAACGAATAAAACCATTTGTAAGGTGATATCTGTAACCGTTTTTAAGAAAAGTGGAAAAAAATGTTTTAAAATGTAACTCATTTTCAGTTTGGGTACTTAGAATCGTGGGATTCAATTGAAATAGTGTCTACCTATTTTAAATTCGTCTAAACTAAGATGTTTAAATTTTGGTGACATTTGGAGTTAAGGAATTATTCGAAAATAAAATGAGTTATTAATAGACATGAAATGTTTTGGGATTTTCGTATATTTCCGTCAATATCTCGAAAACGGTTGGATATCGTGGCAAGTGGAAGGTAACCATTCGAAAGCTTACTGAATTCTCTACAAAAAAGGATCTGAAGCAATGTTTGGGGTGATGTCAATTCGATAAATAACAGCATAAAACTTCGAAAGTGTAAGTTTTTTTTTTTTTGGGCTTTGTTTAACTTGCTTCTAATTGGTTGTTTTTGGTTTTAGATTGCATTTGTTAGCGAAACTAGTATTTTAGTAAAAGTAGAAAAAAAATGAGAAACTTATTGAGGATACTGTCAGTTTCCTGTTGTGGCGCCTTAAGTCTTCCTTCTCTTTGAGATTTTATTTTATATTTTTAGCAAAAGGTCAAAACCCACCAATACCTGCTTCTATTCATTTACTTATGGCACTAGAGATATAAACGGAACCCCGCCAAGATTTATCTCTCAAAAGGTTGTTTCATTATAAAAATGGTACTAAGCGAAAAGGATAAACGTTAAAAAAAAAAAAAAAAAAAAAAAAAAAAAAAAAAAAACATAAATATGCATGCTCGATATGTTTATGAAGACCATTCGGACGTGGGAGGAGTGTTATTGATACAGTCATCCTAAAAGAAAAGTTGTCGTAGGAAAATAGCACCAGCTGCAAGGAAGAGGCGTGGAAGTTGGATATAAGTTGGAAAAACTGGAGACAGGACTTTTATTTGTGGCTTGAACTTGAGAATGGGGTCGATGGAGGGCCAAGTTTTATTTGCGGTATAAGTTAGGCAGGCCCCCGACATCGGAAAGGGGGAGCAGCCATCTTGTTGATTGGGATATCTCTCTTTCTCCCATCGGGATATCCCTGACTATTCCTAACGAGGGATAACCTCTTTGCAAAGCGTTTCCAATTAAACTTTATTCCCATTTATACACATCTTCTTTGCTATAGGATGTTCCTTTAATACCCTCCCCACACGAAAAGAACATAAATCAGAACTGAGATAAAGGAAACATTTACATGGGAATGCCCTATATTGTTGTTATACATATCGTCCCTACCATGTCAAACTATAGAATATGCAAATCGGAGCAAAATAGGAACGAACATATTCTATCCATTGACGAAGTAATATATTGAAAAATGGTCTTATTCCATCAATTATTTAAGGCAATTCCATAAAGGTGTTAGATTTGCAACGATTTGCGACAAGCCGTATCGTCCACAATCCAAGAGCTAAGTCCCAAATCTAAAAATGAGATTTTGCAAACTGGATAGTTTGACATTTTAGGGACGATATAAGCACTCGTTTCTTAATAACCTCGACTGAAGTTAGACTTATTAGCATATTCCGACGGTTTTAGTCATGGACGATTTTTTAAAGAAACATATTGAGTGTTCCTATTTACTTGGTGGCAATGAAACTATATTTGGCGAAGTTAGAGGAATTGTAAATGGGCGGAACTGCTATGATAGTGTAAATATAAATTATAACTGCATTATTTGTTCCCATAGTTCATTATAATCAAGCAAATGTTCATTAAATAATTTTATTGTGTATAACTATTATTGATATTGATTGACTATAATGTAAAAAAAATGTGTTAATTTATTTAGATTACTTTTATAGTTTTAGTTGGAAGCCAGTAGCTGCGATATAAGTTGTAAAACGGAACTTTTTTTCTTGCTTCTGCCTGTTTTGATGTTTTGTTTTTCCACGTACTAAGGCCATTATTATAGTAGTTGTTACCTCTCACTGATGGCAGTTAGCAAAGAGGATAAGTCTATATATATATATATATATATATATATATATATATATATATATATATATATATATACAACAGATAATTATAAACATTAATACTTATTTATTTCAATTTTAACGTCCATTATTATTATTATTAACTAAGAAATTTAGGACGAGTTATCTAAAGGTTACCACCCTTTCCTAGCCAGGATAGAGCTGATGCGTTTTTCTTTTTTCTAAAGAAAAGCCACCACCTCATAGTGGAAATCGACCCCATGATCCTAGGCACGGAGTTAAAACTCACGGCCACAAATATTAATACAATGGCCCTAATATGTTCGAAATCTTCACTTGAACCCTATACAAAGCGTGTCAGTGGGTCATGTCCATTTTATTCGTGGAGCTTTCGAGAAGATTGCTGTAATAGTTTCTTTCCTGGTTTGTGCATTGTTTGCAGGGCAGGGGATAGTTTGGAGGGTAATCCATCGGAACCAGCGGATGTAGTGATAGTTTGTTATGCCAGGGGAGTGAATCAGTGGGAGAGGTAATGGCGGACTCGATAATGGACGTATGAATCAAAGTTTCTACATATTTAATGCTCTTCGTCATATATATATATATATATATATATATATATATATATATATATATACACACATACACACACCACTATGTACAGAATGGAATAAGACACTAACAGTAAAACACTTACTGACAAACTGCAGGAAACGGGAAAACATCTACATAATCCATTTTTTTTAAAGGTAAACATGTACGAGAAAATTTAGAAAAAAACAACTTATTTTAATATGGTTCACCATTTATTAAATTTTATTTATAGAAAACAGACCGAAAAGATAGAATTTTTAGTTTATTGAAAATAATTTATTAAATTGACTGACGTTTTATGTTATATATATATATATATATATATATATATATATATATATAGTTTTTAATTTGTAATAGTCATAATTGAATAGATAATTTATGGTAACAATACCATCAACAGGTTGATCGATCCTATATCAGTTTGGCTGATGCCCATTATGGGAGCACACGTGGGGAATTGTGATAAGAGAGTTCTCTTATCAGTTACTAGTGTGTATTCTACATCAGATAGTTAAACACTGAAGTAATCTAGTTGATAGTTTTTGTAGTTATTAGGGTTAATTATTTTATAGAATTACAATTATATGATACAGTACTGATACATGATAATATCACGTACCCTAGATTATATGATACAGTACTGATAAATGATAATATCACGTACCCTAGATTTTTGATTGCCTAATTTACACTCCAACGGGGAGCTTACAATTTACACATATGATATATTTGAAACTCAGAGTAAACTGAAAACTGAATTATTTTGTAGCAAATCACCTTGCTGTTGTGGGGCTCCGAAAATAATAAAGAAAAATAAAATAAAAAATAAAGAATTATTTTCTAGCTCAAATATGGCCAACGTATGTGGTCATATAATGTCAAACGTATTAAATACTTTTTAAAATTTATTTTATAAGACTTAATAATTTGCTAGTCACCTCCGTTGCGATCAAACATTAAATAAATAAATGTATTTACTTTATTAAGAGATGATTCAATAATGTGATTACAATAATATAACCATTTTTATATGTAGAATGCAGAGTATTTTAAAATATTTGTATTTTTAAATAAAACCTAATACGATTTTTTTTTTTTTTCTCTCGAAGTTTAGTAATGATCACACTATCTCACTAGTGACCGTATGGTCAAGAATAAGAAAGTTTCTCTGGGCCCTCGTAGCGTGTTAAGTGTCAGTTTTTATTTTTTAGCCTTTGCAACTTCCACCTGCTATGTTATAATAGTCCGTGGCCGAAATTCGAGACGTAACAAAAAAAAAACACTTAAATTATAAATACACAGAGCTATATAACATTAAAATCTTTACATTAGAAAGTATACTTTGTCATCTGTCATTTGAACATAGTTAATCCGATAAACGCTCGTAACACCAAAATATTGCCTTTAGTGTAACAGGTTATCAGTGAAAACTGATTCCTATGGAAATTGCTTATCGACTATAAAATAGATAGAGGGAAATTTTTGGGAAAAATATATGACGGGAGGGATTCTCCTAAATACTTTTCAGTAGGTAAAACTTTAGAAACAAATCCTGCTCCTCTGTTTCTTTTTTTGTTCAAATGCGTTTTATTAACGTTTTTACTCTGGATAATAAAAAAAACGCTTCAGCGCGCAGAAATTAATTAAAAGAGGTAAACGACCTTAAAAGTCCACTTTTTTCAATACTTCCCTAGCGGAAGGACTCCTTCATAAAAAGTATAACTGTCTTGAAGTGATTGTAGGCCGTAAGTGGAGATAACCACCGGATGTAACTATTTCAGGCTCCAATACATTGGAGAAGGTTTAAACCACTCTTAAGCACTCGATAAGAGCTTCATTAAAGCTTGGTCTATTCAAAGCCTATAACTACTTATAAAGTAATGAAACCCTGTGCAGATCAAAAGTTTTGCTCTTCGATGATTTTTTTTTTATTGTGTATAGATTTAACTTTTAGTAAAATACTTACGTAAAATGTCTTCATCTAACGATATTGGAAGCCCGGCGGCCGTGATTGTTAAGGCGTGAGCACTTAACACTCCGTGCCAAAGGTCGTGGGTTCGATTCCCACTTTGGGATGGTGGCTTTTCTTTAGAAAAAAGAAAAGGCACCAGCCCTATCCTGGCTAGTAAAGTGTGGTAAAATATAGATAATCCGTCCTAAAATGCTTAGTTAATATGGACGTTAGAAATTTAAATAAAAATCTAATGATATAAAACAGAGATCCACCCACAGGAACTTCTTCGCGTTTTTCTGTATAATTCCCATAATAAGAGTTCTTACTCTTATCTATGACACTAAGCTTAGAATAAAAACTTTTAATGGAATGAAACGCAACCAAGAAATCCGAAAATGAAATAATAATAATGCAACTAAATAATGTTTGTTGAAAGTAGGCATTCTAATGGCAACTTTCACTTTTACACGATTTTGCAACCAATTTATTCAGCAAAATATATGAAAATCCTAAAATCGTTGATGTTTTAGTGTTTTTTGTACTTCCTTTTTTGAAAACATATCCAAAGTTTATATATGTTAGTTTACATCAGCGTAGAATATGTGGAAAACGTTTTATGTTCCTAAACCCATTTTCAGCTGACAAAACCCCATTTCTCCTATTTTCAGGTTTTCTCAAAAACGTAACGCCTCCAATTGAAATCATCCGGTTCCCCACATCTGTATTGTATATGTGCATCTAAAACTATATTTTCGGAAAACCAAGTAAGCACTGGGAGATCTTGGTGCTAATTTTACCGGTAAAAAACCAATTCTCTTGTTCATGCTTCATTTTAGACGTATATTATAGCATATATATATATATATATATATATATATATATATATATATATATATATATGTATATATGTATATATGTAATTTATATATAATTTCGTCGAATTATCTAACAATTTTAATTTATACTTTTTCTTTTTTGGTTGTTTTACTTATTCTTGCTTGGTTTTTTTTTTTTTTTTTTTTTTTTTTTTTTTCATTGGAATACCTAGATTTGAAGGGTTGATCATTATATGGAGCAACCCAATTAAGGTGGGCTACCAAACTTTTCTTAAATAAAGTTTTTCTCCTCTCTCTCTCTCTCTCTCTCTCTCTCTCTCTCTCTCTCTCTCTCTCTCTCTCTCTCTCTCTCTCTCTCTCTCTCTCTCTCTCTCTCTCTCTCTCTCTCTCTCTCTCTCTTCCACATCATACCCCTAGGGAGTATATTTTTCTGTACAATCCTTGCCATTTTTGGCATATCTTGTGATAATAAAATATTTCAACTTCAGTTTGTCATTGACAAAATTATATAAATTTAAATCTTATCCTAAATATTAAAGGGGCATACGCTTATCAGGAAGTGGTCCTTTCCTCTCTCAGTCAATTAATAATTTTGGCTAATTTATTTTAAACTGAGAAATAATCAGTGAATAGCTTTTTTTGGCTGATTGGCCAGTCTTTAATATTTTTAACGGTTTTCGGCATCTTTTATTTGTTTGCTTCGTATACTAAATGTGTGAATGTCTGTCCTCCGTGGTTAATGCATGTATTATTCTACTCTTGGTTGGAAGCTTGAAATCCTCTGGTCATCTTAACCATCTATTGAAAGCTTAACGTAAGTAGTGCAAGCGCAGTATTTCTGGCGCAACTTGTGAATCTGAAAATAAAAACAACTCAAAAGTCTCCAGGCATTTATACATACTTCTCAATAAACACCTGAAAGATAATTAACTGTTTTCTGGTTTATATGTCAAGTATGTCGGGTAAATAACAGTACAGACACCCTCAGACATAATGACCTGAAGGAATCCTTTAAAGAGATATTAGACGGGCTGTACAGGTTGAGGTGGGTAAATTAATATACATCCACAAGAGGATTATGAGGATGGCTGCCTTCCTGTAGAGAGATTTTCCCAATTAACTTCAACCCTCCAATATGAGTGGAGTCTGTTTTAAGTCTGCTTGTTCTGGAGGCTTAGCAGGTACTTCACGGGCAACTTCCAAGCCTCTTGGGAGCTAGAAATTCGCTAAGTAGTTAAGTAGGAATTTCCTATCGCCTAAAGTCACGTGGAAGAAAAATTAAATTGTTTAATTTAGTTCTTTTGCGAAAATAATAGTTGTTCTTCCATTTTCTTGTGAGATATTCAATAACATAAATATTTTTGTTGTGTTTGTTAGTACGAATAGTGCCGAAAGAAACAGTGTTCTTTTAAGGGGATTCTGTTCGTTAACTTCCTTGACCTTTTGTTTTAGAATATGTATTTTTCCGAAAAAAATCATCAAAACCAGATCATTTTTAGGGCGGTAGAGCGGGAACAGACATACTATATCGGACATTTTTTTTGGTGCATCTTGAATTATGGAATTACTTGTCCACCTTAGCCAAAGATAATGAAATTCTTTTATTTACATTAGCAGCCCAATGAAAACAATAAGGACATTTTTTATCACCGTAAAAAAAATTGGCTTAGCTGACAAAACAATTAAAAGATACAACCGGATTTCCTTCTTATTTCGAGGGAGAAATAAATAAATTAATTGATGTAGGTGTAATTTGACTTGGTTCCTTACAGGAATCATGTTTATTTATTGCATGACTGTTTTAGTGTAACTATAGTAATGAACAGGACATGATTGCCTGAGGATGGACCTGTGTGTCCGAAACGTTGTGATGGAGAAATAAATGGAAAGTTTGAAAATTTTTTGAAGGGTTATTCTTCACCTGTTTGGTATTATTAAAAGACAAATAATTCGTCTTTTAATTTTAAAAGACAAATTAAATAACATTAAATTCTTTAGATTTAGAACAATTATTGTTCTAAATCTAAAGATAATTTTAGAAACGGGTACAGGGTGAATATAGTAACAAAATCAACTGAGGAACAGAGTCTTCAAACTTTCAAAATACAAGATTATACCTAATAGTTGAATCTGAAAGCAAAGAATTAAAATTTTAAAAAAATAGAAAGTATAGAAAAACAGAAGAATTGTAACGACATTTGCAGCCATTTCCAAATTGTTTTGTTATTGTTACAAATATTGTGGTAAAAAATAAAATCGTTTGATGTGGTACTTCTACTAGGGAGCGGAGGCCCGGTGGCCGTAAATGTTAAGGCGTGAGCACTTAACGCTCCGCGCCAAGGGTCATGGGTTCGATTCCCACTTTGGGTGGTGGCTTTTCTTCAGAAAAAAGAAAAGACATCAGCAATATCCTGGCTAGAAAAGGATGGTGACCTATAGATAACTCGTCCTAAAATTCTTAGTTGGTAGGAGCGCTATTTTAAGCGTTAAAACAGGGAAGTTTTGTTTAGATTTACGAAATAAAGATTGCCACACAAATCTCCATGTATCTATGAAACATGATAAATTACATCACGATGTAGTTATCTACTATATATTTGTCAAATACCACTCACTCACTCACTCACTCATCTATCAACGCCCAGCCCAAACCGCTCGACAGAAAATTTTGAAATTTTGCATGGACACTCCCTATATAACGTAGGCGCTCGCTAAGAAAGGATTTTTTGATATTCGCATTTTTAAGCATTTTTAGGGGGGTTTAAAGTTTGAGTTGGTTAGAGAAGGCAAGCCTAGGCAGCCTGCGTTGCTAGGACGATAAAGAACAGCTGTTACCTTACATTATCTATCTCATAGTTTTATTTCTAATTGAGGTTAATTTCAACTATGATTGCAGACCTTGAATTACTAGAAATTAACTGTCCCTCATAGACTTTTAATTGCGTTTCTTTTCTGCCTGTCCCCGTCAGATAGGCTTGCCATATTTTTGGAGAGTTAAACCGAGACACATTAATATGGGATGGGCATACCAGGGGGGTTGGGAATAAAAACAGTACAAATTATAAGCAAAATGGTGAGTTTTAAGCCTAGCAAGTAACGGGAAGGGGGGATCCTGAACTGTTAGCCTACCCAAACCTTAAAAATAAGAACGGAACTTTTTTTGCTACTTGATTTTCTTAAAAAAATCTCTCAGCCAAATAGTAGTGTCTGGCAGCTGGCAGCGCTGTGCAGGTAGTTCCAGCGTTTTACAGTTATATTACTTCTGATTTCTTTGACACTGTGAGCAGTAGTAAAAATGTTAATTGTAGAAAAGTAACCGATTTAAAAAAGATTCTTATAAACATGAATTCATAACTTTTTACATCTTAAAGCCTTTTCCGGGAATTGATAAAACTGGGCGGGACACCGCCTAAGGTATGGCATATCCTTAGGTTTTCCAGGCGAGGTAATAATATCCGGAACCCTTGCACAGCCTCCTCGCCTATAACCTTGGTAATACTCGTAAATATATTTGGTGTTATCATATGACTTCTTGGAAACATAAACTTTTAAATTTTAACGCCCATTGAATAACATATAGTATGACGGGAACCGTGCTTTAATAAACTGCACAAAATTGTATAAGAAAAATTGATAGAAATACTTTTCAAAACTAATTTTCTGTTTGGGTATTCAGAAACGAAGTACATGGAAAAAAATTGTATGAATGGTGATACAGTTTTCGGATCTCAGTATATTTTCTAAAATATCTCGAAAACGGTTGGGAACTCGTAGTAAGTGAAAGGCGGCTATTCGAAAGGTTACTAAATTCTCTACAATAAGATTCTGTTGTAATGTTCGGTGGGGCGATGTCAATCGAAGAGATAAGTGCTTAAAACTTCAAATTGGTTAGTTTTATGCTTTTCAACGTGTATTTGTCTCTGTTTACCTAACTTTTTAATTTTTAAGCGGTTGTTGTACTTTTTTTCTTTTTTTTTTTTTTTTTTACTCTCCAACGGAAAGAAGAACGGTTACCTCCACATGGTGTTTCCTGGGTAACTTTAAAGTCTGTGCAATAATAAGCTGTATAAAATTATGTAGTAGCGTTAATTTTGATCATATGTTATTTAACTCAATATAAAAATTACTTATCGGCCGTGGTGAAGCACGGGTATTCAGCTAGTTATTTTATGTTTTTAGGAGAGATCGAGAATGCCTTTCGTTTTTCTGAAAGCTACCACCTTCTACTGGGAATCGAACCCACAACACAAGGCACGAAGTCTCCACCACTATTTCATCCACATACATCTTCCCTCCAATTATATAAATTCGATCCAAGAAATTAAGGATAATTAAAAAGTAGGATAAAATTCTTCACTTTCCATTCATCTCTGTAGGTTTATATAAAGATAAATATTTAAATTGGACTCTACCAGGACAGGGTTCAATTCCCCCGGACGACCTTTGCAATAAGTGACCTTTAGTTTAGAAAAGGTTGATAGCGCGGGCACGACAGGTTGCCTCAACTCACCCCTAGTAGCTCTGGTTACTACATTTTAATTTGTTTAATATTTACTAAAAATTCATTCACGTAGGAGCTGCATAACTAAGCACATTCCTCAGAAAAGAAGGTGGTGTACGCTTCATTCCTGAATAATTTCCTCAAAATAAAAAACTTAATTACAAACATAAAACATAAATGTGGCGACAGAAAGAAATGTAAGCAAGCTATATGCTGTTGCACATGCAACGACACTCGGCCCGCAGAACACATCTCTTGGACGCATAAGCCACGACGCTGGACCCGAACGTGATATGACCCTTCATTTAAATTAGCGGGATCTCGCTTTGTTGTTGTCCTTCTTTCCGAGCCATGACAGAGTACTGGTCCGATAAAGCAATATCTTTGTGGACATTTAAACCACGACACACCCTTTTCCAACGTGCTTCGCTAAAAAAAAAAATAAGTTGCCTTTTTGTGCTTTTAGTTGATCAAAACTGACTGTTATGGGGAAAAATACTTGATCATTTTGAACACTAATATTTCCGAAATTTCCTTGTTAAATTTCTCCAATTTCTGACCTTTTCAACTAGAATGTTAATTATACAATTTGTACATTATTTATATTACAGTTTGTCCTACAATGAATTCTTTTTTTTGGTAAAATATAAGTTCCGAATATACTACATACTTTCCTAAGGAAGGGCTTTTAGAGCGAGCCCGTGAGTCAAAGTAAAAGTTTTCTTTGCCTTTGCCGGAAAACCAAAAATTGTAAAAAGCGTTTATCGCAATATTATTATTTGCGAATGTATTTCTGACAAATTGATTTTTTCCCTAATTTTTCTAAATTTTATGGACAGAGATATGAATAAAAGAACGAAAAGGGGGCTCCGAAAGCCCCTCCCTCCCTAAGCATTCTAAAGTTAACGTTTTTTATTAATTTTGTTAAATTTAAGATTATGCCTAAAGAAAGTGTCTAATAATTTTTCTTTTCGTTTTACAAGGTTCTTTTTATATAACAAATTTGATTGCATAAAAAAATTATGAATTAAGTAGGTACATTTTAATTAATTAATAATTAGAACGAATTCAAATACAAAAATGAGAAAGCTACAAAAGATGAGCTCCTATTTCGAGCTACGAGAAACCACCAGTACATTCGAGTTGAAAAGGGAACATATCATTTCCCAAGACCCTGTGATGGTTGGGAACCCAAGACCCTCTGAAGCCACTATAGTGGGAGTCTATATGCCCTGAGGGTCTATTTTTCGGCCTATACCTCATCTCCATTCATCCTTTTCATAACCACCCTTCTTCACCCCGCCTTTTCAACTTGTCTAATAGCACCTCCTCATACAGTCTCTCGCGCACAAAGGGATTCCGTACTTGGGGGTGCGGTCCTGCCGTCTCCGAGGGTAATAAATATTAAAACTTCATTTTCTTAATGCTCCTGCGAGATTTATTCGTTAATAAGTTTTTTAATAACAATAAATTTAATATATTGGTGGCTTATTTGAGGTATTAGTATAGCGATGGAAGAACTAACCCATTCCAGGGTTTGACAATAATACATAGCGTTTTTTTTTTTAAATATGACTCCAGCTTTTGTCTTATTTTTAATTTGCATTCCTTAGATGCGGATATTAAAATATAAACAAATAAAAAAATAAAATCGCATTCACTCTTCAACCAATCTCTTCCCCATTTGTGAAGTATGTCAGTTCCTATGGTTTTGCATAAATCGGATGTCGTTACGCTGCTTATGTCTGATATATTATATATATAATGGATGCGGGGGATTATACAGTACGGGAATTTATGAATAATATTCAGATTATAATTATACTGGACTGGAAATAATTGCTGGGGGACAGGAATGCACAACCTTCAGAATGGGGGTTCACCCTCTTGATGCTACTTAACGAGAGCGTCTGGTTTTGAGAGTGGCCATTCTCCTTATCAACCATAGCCCGTCCCGTCTAACTTTAACTACTCCTGCATATCTTAATGATTTCTCCATCAACTATTATTCCACGGAGCATCTTCGTAAATTTCAATAATAAACTCGAGTTTAATATTGGCGGCTGGATCACGCATTTAGGTAGCTAAGACCCAGTGAGAACGGCAAAGTTCTAAAATTTCATGGTACAGTCGATATCCAAATTTTTATGTATTTGCTTGATTACTTTGCGAAAACATCTGTCAAGAATAGAAGAAAAACTACTCCGGACACATATAAACAACCTTCCTGCTCAACATTTGTTGTTAATGAATGACAACGTGTTTAGAAAACCACTAATTAAGTTTTAGGAAAACAGTTTTGATAAAATGATGTTACCTACTTTGATCATAATTTAAAAAAAACAACATATATTTAAATAGAAGCATATATCCTTACATTACATTGACAATAAAGAAGCACAAAGAGTTTCATTTAAAAATAGTGTAAATATTTTTAGCGTTTACACACAAACAATATAAATACACTTCGCACTCCACACTTTCATTGAAGTAATGTGTAAATTTTCTATTATTGGGCAATCAACACATCAATATTAAATAAAGAAATATTTCTTTAAAAAATTAAATAAAGTAATATTTAAATCTGGACGTTACTCAAAAATTTATCTTTACCAACTGGGGCTCGGTGGGGAGCTTGAGGATCGCCTTAAATGGTTAATGAACAGTTTTTTCAAATCTATATTCGATATACCCTGAGAAGCTCATATTTATCACAAGTATTCCCAATTCAAGTGGCTATTCCCATATAATCGACGACAATACTTCCTAGGTTCCTTCCTTTACCAAACCATTTCTTCCAAATCCCCTTCCTATATCTACAACCTCCTTCAGTTTAAATCCTCTGTCCATTCCCGTCCCTCCGATCTCTATCCTCCCACTCATAAAACAGTCTTCTTCGACCGTTCCTTCATCTCCCGAGCCTCCTCCTTCGGGAACTCTCCCCCACTTTCGATTCGACACTCTCCTTCCTTACCTGTATTTAAAACCCGCCTGTTTTGTCGGGCGTTTTTTAAGAATTTATCCATCAGTGTACGACCTGATTACTTATATAAGTCCCGGTACATTTTTATTAAATAGAGATTTAGACTTTTATATCTCATTTGTATATTCGACTAAGTATATTAAATTGTTTTTCTTAGGGGACAAAGTCCCAGAATAATATCCATTCATTCATTCACTACGATTATTCAACAAAATATAGGATCTTCTACCATTAGAATAAAAATAAAAGATCCCTTCCAAAAGAAGGATTCCTATAGATGGATTTGGTTTATCCTCGTCCAATTTCTGCTGTAGGGAGATGAGGGGGTCCTTATCTTCCAGGACCAGGACTCCCTTCCAGGACTTACTGGGATAATCCTCTGGATAGTCTCTTCAGATACCGATTCTCTTTCATCCGTGGATTTACCAAATCAATGGCTTATCTTTAGAATTATATGATAATTTCTCTCTCTCCAATTTTTCTCTCCTAACCAATAATTTTTATTTTGGAGGACACAAAGTTTATTTAATAGAAGAATGAAAATAGTAATGGTTAAAAAATGTTACAAGAGTTGGTTAAAATTGACTAATATCTAGGTATAACACCATTAAAATGTTTCAGATTTGTGATACAGTACATTTAAGATTTTTAATATTTCTGAAATTAACTTATTTCGAATTTTGTTGGCCACCAACCTCCGACTCAAGTCATACTTGTGACGAAGTTTTTATTTTAAGTTTCTATTATAAAGCCAATATGTAGAAATATCAGCATGTGCTTGCGTTATTTCAGTGCCAAGGTTAGTCATTGTTGATTAGTTAAGCTGGGCATTCACGTTCCGATTTATAGTACGACTTAGTAGGACTACTAGTTGGATAGTAGACTCCACTCACGCTCCGACTTGCTATCCAATTAGCGATCCAACTTTAGTCCGAATCTGTTTTCAAGATTGTGTACATCATTCAATAGCCGAAAAATATACTGCAGACCGACGTTGCCCGAAGATCAAGCACTGACTGAGCTAAGTTGGACGACTATGATCCGACTCCACTACTCACGATCAAACTCCGTCACCGGACGTATCTTGGACCTTCGAGTCGTCCTTCTAAATTTTCAGACTCGTCCAATTAGACTTCCAACAATCCGACCAGCCCATTCACGATCCGATATAGGATCCAACTTCGGAAGTTGGAGCGCAAGTAGGACTGCAAATCGGAACGTGGATTTTAAAGTGCCTTACACACTTTTATTTTAGTATTTTAATCTAATTCCTTAGTCGAGTAGTATTTCATTGATAAATGCGATTAATCAGTGAAATATTTATTTTAATGATTATTTCGTTTTTCAGGAATTTTATTAATGCAAAACAACTACATGGTTATCATTGCGCAAATTTTGATTTGAACCATAAACGGGTAAACCTTTAACAAAAGTTATGTACTTTATTATCTCAATTTTCAAGCTCAAGCTCTTTGTTTTCGAAGAGTCAACTCGTAGAGCCTGAGCAGTATTTGTAATATTATATTTTTGCAGGAAAGTTTTTAACTCAAATTCTTTCAAAATGTGTTAAAAACTCTTGATTGTGTTACTTACGGACTACATCGGTGATTCCTCTTTTCACAGCAAATATCCGTGAGTCAGGGTCGTATATAGGAAATAATTTCTTGGGGCTGGGAGCATTTGGTAGGTATGGAATACTAACAATCTAGATCTTAGTATAGCTAATCAACTAAAACGCTATTACACCTCAAAAAAAATCTGAGCTATGTGATCTTATTCATCTTATTACTGTAGTTATAATGACATATTTTTACCTCTTAAATCAAATTTTCAAGGGGGTTGCGGCCTTCTCGGCCCCTTATATATGCCCGTGCCGTGAGTTAGTGACCAATTAGGATACGGGTAACAACTTCCTCGTCCTTTCTTAATTTTTTGCCCGATCCGATCCGATCCGATTTCGTTTGATTGACAACGGCCAATAGCGGCCGACGATAGTGCCCACATTGGTCTCGACCCGATCCGATCCGAATTAGTCACAGCTCGTCAGTAATGAACTCGTAGTGAAGTGAAAATGAGTGATTAAGTTCAGAAATACCACCTAATAAGCATAGAAACCTTCGATTAGGTTGAATGTTGGAGGTAACAGAAGTATTGGTAATCATATTTTAAAAAGATTTATAAGAAAGGTAACTAGAAGGTTATAGGCATTGGAAGGTTATAGAAAGTTATAAATATTGGAAGGTTATAGACTTTGGATGGTTATAAACATCTTTCCAACAATTTAATAAACAAGGAAAATAGATAATAAAAATGTGAATTGACAAACTTGTTCTAAATGTTATTTCCTTTGATATAAAAAAAATACATTGAAATCGTTTAGGTTTAGAACCTGTAGACCTTTTTGAAATACTTAATGTGGGTTGGCGCCATTTTGCTTCGTCGGTCCGAAATCGGTCTAGAAACAAACACGTTTGAATGGCCAAGAATCGGTGGCCGTTGGATTGAACCGGATTGGATCGGAGCGGGACCACTGTAGTAGGCACCTCCATTGAGATTCATGTGTTTGTTTTACTTCCGACAGTCGGTGGTTACTGGATCGGATCGGAACGGGCACAGTGTAGGTGCACCCTAAGGCAGCCAATTTCTTTTCGGACATTTTCTTTAGTGGTAAAAACAGTTATTAATCATTAATCGGTTCATATTTGACTGATAGCACGGTCTATTTAGCAACACTTTTTTCGTGCCCTTTCTTCCAAAGCCCTGCTCTATAATTCAACCAGCTACCGGAAACAGAACTACCCGCCGTCTAAAATCGAAAGTTCCTATCTGTCCTCTAGTTCGTGACATTCCTCCTTCCTCCCTCCCCCATCTCGCTGCTATAAATACGCCAATCCCTCCGCTGTGAGTTAACTATGCATGGCACGTCCGAGTGTATTTACACTTTCTTCCTAGTATACAACAAACAGCATTCCAATGGCTATCTTTCAGTTGCCACATTTTTTTGCGTGTCCAATATGGAGGAACCCCCGCCTATGATGTCGGCGCGATATCACGTTACGAAAAAATAGGTCGTGTATATGTAATATTCAAGGCGTCCCGTATATACGGGCCACAATTGAACCGTTAGAGATGTCGCAAAGGACCAAAGTTGTAGCTTTCAGATGCGTAATTTTTTATTCCCCCCCAAAAAATCAGTGTAAACTATTAACATTTAAAATAGGTACGACTTCGGCCGCCATTTTATCGCTAAATAGTTGTCGACGAGAGCTAAAACATTGGTCCTTTGCAATTTTGCAATATCTCTGACAGCTTAAAAGATATTTCAGTTACGTCCCGCAAATAAGAGACACCCTGTATATATGTCTATTGGAAGATGTCACAATCCATATTTAGGTATATTCTTTCGGAGATTGGTGTCGATAAAGTAGCTTTTCATTCTTGTTATAACTACTTTATTAAATATTTTCCACCTGACATGTTACGTACCTCTTCAAGGGTACTTATTCAGGGCGTGTCCCTGAAAACGTACAAAAGGCACAAAACGTATCGGTCATAAAATATAAAAAAATAAAGAAGTTTTAATGAGAAAAGGTGTATTACTTTATATACTCCACAAGTCGACCCCTTTGAAAACATAATGAATTTTTTGAGGTGGATACCTTATTATTAATAAATTATTATTATAAAAATATTATTAAATCTATTTAATAAGGCGGAAGTTCAAAAAATAAATCTCTTAACGAATACAATTTATTATTCATTGCTGTACAAACTTTTATAACTTAAGTGCCTCATCAGGTGCTTATATTTAAGAATATTTTTTATAATTGTTTCGAATATCTGTTTATTTTTGGTAATTCCTTACTCTTAATTTCGCGAATATTAATATATGTATTTTTTGTTTACAGGTGAGTTTGCCTAATAATATCATTGCGCTCTGAACTAGTAAGTTTTACATATCACATTATAATACTAAATATTTTGAATGGTTCATTAAATGAACAATTATTACATAAATTTAAAAAAATGTGTATTATGTCAGAGGTTAGGCCTTTCTTATAGTCTGTTCTGGGGTTATGTTGAGGTGAAAAGAGTCACCTACGCTCCCACGGATGAGAACAATGGGTGGTAACAAGTGAAAACCCCGTTGTTATTGACTACGGAAATTCATGTAGCTTTGAAAAAAAAAATAATAATAAAACCGTTTCATATATTTGCTATTCTTTATAGTATACCAGTTGTTACCCGGCGTGCAATGCTACACCTACTTTCTGCCTATTGGCTCTCTCCGTATCAATATCTACCAGTATACCCAGTTACGTCAAAATCGGCCAAACGGTGTGAATATGTTTATATCTGTCAAGTAATTTATAAATCAGCCGGCAGAGGCCAGCACCACAGCAATTCAAAAACAGCCAACAGAGGCCTGTAGTACAGCCTGCGAGTAAAACGCTCTTATCAAAGAAAGGCCAGCGCTCCTTAGTTAGACATTGACTGTTGATATAGAATTGAAATAAACTGCATTACATGATTATATAATGATGTAAAGTCATCTATGAGTTCGAGTTATTCTAATTATCAAGAACATTATTCAGAATGGCTGTCGATTCAAAAAGTCCGTCACGCAGGAGCTGCATAACTAAGCACTTTCCTCAGAATTTGGGTAGTGTAGACTGCTTTCCAGAACAATTTGCTTAAAATATCCTACATAAATAAAATAAAAACATGAATAGTTCTCTTTTAAATTTGTAATGAGTAACTGATCAATTAATAATTTGCTTCCAGAGTTATGTTTACACATGGTACCTATTACACTTCGTAATAAATACAAAAAACCTCATATTATCGTATTTTGATCTAACGCAGGAACAGGATACAGTCATTCTAGTGGTCGAAAGCGCTCCTTGCGGCGGCTTTGTGAACCTACGTCTGACGGGCTTTTCTATTGAAATATATTACAAATTAAACCCCCGCTTTCCGATTGACCGATTCAGCTCATTTCTACAACACTTCTTTCTCATGAGTTACCCACGACGTATACCGCGTTTCGTTACAATACAGCAGAAATTACGACCGGTATGAGTATATTAAGAATTTGGGTCAGGAGTAAACCCCCCCCCCTTCTAATGAACCGATTTAGTTTATTTTTACAACACATATTTACCTGTAGATTACCACTACGAATGCCGAGTTTCGTCGAAATATACCAAAAATCACTGCTGGTAGTGGCGAATTGGTATTGTGGGTCCGGAGTAAACCCCCCCTCCTAATGAACCGATTTAGTTTATTTTTACAACAGTTATTTACCTGTGGATTACCACTACGAATACCGAGTTCTGTTGAAATATACCAAAAATCACGGCTGGTAGTGTCGAATTGGTAGTGTGGGTCCGGAGTAAACCCCCCCTTTTAATGAACCGATTTAGTTCATTTTTATATCTCTCTTTTCTCTCTATATTACCACTACGAATACCAAGTTTCGTTGAAATATAACAAATATTACGGCTGACATAGTCAAATTAGTGTTTTGGGTTCGGGGTAAACCCCCCCTTCCGCTGGACCGACTTTGGTGGTTAACGAACTCGTGCAATCGTTTGCTAATTGAATGCTATATACCAAGTTTCGTGACGAAAAAACAAAAACTCTGGCCGCTATCGTGTTAACAGACATATATATATATATATATATATATATATATATATATATATATATATATATATATATATGCATATATATATATATATATATATATATAGATATATATAAATTTTAACGGGGGTCATTTTCGGTTTCTACTAGGTAGGATCGATAAAGATTTGAAGAAATTTTTCAAAAATTCCGTCATGAGTCCAACCTCAATAGC
Organism: Gonocerus acuteangulatus; assembly: GCA_946811695.1. Lineage (NCBI taxonomy): Eukaryota > Metazoa > Arthropoda > Insecta > Hemiptera > Coreidae > Gonocerus > Gonocerus acuteangulatus. Next base: position 24,723,323 of record OX328127.1, read on the forward strand.
TACTTTCCTTCGGAGGAAAGTGCTAAAAGGCCGTCAGAATCTGAATGGTTCAGTGTAGCCAATTTTTCTTCAACAAACTTTTGACCTTTTGACCAAATTTTGAGATTTGACTATTTTTTGACCTAGCCTAGGAGATTTTCCACATCAAGACCTACCTGTGTGCCAAGTTTGGTCAAAATCTGCCAAACGGTGTAATAAAAGGAACAAACAGACATCCCTTTTTGCCACAAAGACTTAAACTATAATTTAAAACGTGTTTCTTTAACTAGGATGTTTAGAACAGGTTATCTATCTGTAAACAACAAACAGCGCTAATGGCCAACGAAGTTGACACATTTAAGATTTTATGTAGTTTAGTTTGATTATTATTATTGGTTTTATGCACCGCATCTTTGGCGAATTGCATTTTTTCAATACTTTTCAATAGAGGGCGATATAAAATAGGAGTAATCTATAATTTTCTTAAAATAATGGATATCATTAAATAAAACAATATAACCAGATATTTTGGCTTGGTATGTTTCGTTTGAAGGATTTGGCAAATTGAATGTTTTTTATTAAAAATTAGTAACAATAATTCTATGAATTTAGTTCAAGTACAAAAAAAGGAGGGCAGGCACACTCTAAAAAGCAAGTTAGAAGAAAGAAATATCTTCAGTAGTGATAAGTGCATAGTTATTTCTTGAATACAAAGAGCTTTATGGAGCCAGCAAAACATTGTAATTATTTTTAGTATATGTTGTTTCCATTTAAACTGGTATGACAAGAGATAAGGAAGGACTATGGGTCGACGTAAGCGGAAACTGATAGATATCCCGAGAGAAGCTCAGTCGAGAAAATGTAGCCGATATGGTGTGTCCTAACAACAGCGGGTCCTGCTCGGGATGTTTCTTCCAGGCGGGTCTTAATGCTTGCATCTTGGAACTATTCAGGTTAGTGGTGGGGCTTATTTTTTAGTTTGTGGTGATCTATTTATGTTTCTTGGGTTTGATATCTGAAACTGAGATCAAGGTCGTTAAAAGGATAATTTGCCAGCATGATATGTTGTTCCAAAGAGAGCAAAAAGTGTATAATTTAGAATTATTTTGAACTTGCGGGATCTTTGCTTAATGTTAGGCCTGGTCTATATTCTATTTCTCCAATAAGTAACTCGGTATCAATCGATGCCAACAAACGTCCATCACATCCAGTAGATTCGTTATCAGACACTTTAAAAAAAGCGAAAAACGCGGAAAAATAGGAAAGAAAACGAACAAAGCAACACAAGCCGGGTGCAGAATTGCGACTGAACTCTCGCAAGTGGGTGAATGTCCATGCCTGCTCTTATGATTCATTCCGCAAACCGATTGTCGCGTAGCTCCGAAAATAGAACATGTTGCAACTTTTCAATTGCTGCGATTGTTTAAACGCAAGTGAGTACACGTGTACTGGACACAATGAGTTCTGTTTTTGCGACAGAAAAATCACCCGACTAGAAATCGCTAGTGGAAGGCTAGCCTAAAATTTAATAAAAAAGGTCATATAATCCCAAGAATGTGAATAGATATGCAAATATCGTCGATACAAATGCAAAGTATCGAATGTAAAAAAATGCATCTTTCATTTTCAATCTTTACTAATTTCTGCTGGTCTTATGTACGGCAAATTCTTGAATCTTACTTCACTCTATGAAAGGGAAAGTATTCCACTATAAAAAGGTCAAATCTTCCGAATATTTGACTGTCCAAAAAAAACTTATGAATAAATGCTTTTCCACGCTGAAAAGTGATGATTTTCACATTCCATACTTTGCATTTGTAACGACGATATGATATGTCCTTTATTTTCCAGAGGCCTTAAGAGTCTTATTATAGAACCATTCAGATTAGTTCAAGAAATTGTTATGTTTAGGATGCTTAAATATTTTTTTTTTCTTTCAAAGTGGCAAAGCGCTTACAACTAAGAATTATAGGATTTCCAACTTGCGGGATCTTTGGGTAAGTTCTGATAAGGTGATTAGGAGCATATGCTCTCAAATCAGTAGGTAAGTAGGATATGTCGCTAATGTTTCAAAGAGGTCTCAATGAATGTACCTTAAGCGGTTTCAGGTTAGTACACGGATACATGATGATTTAATGTTTTAACAGTAGTTCAATAATTGATGGCTTATTAAGATGGTTACAAGGACATGTTTCTGAGATGGTGTGCCTTTGTTATGGCAGATTCTCCTTGACCTTTATGTTCCATACATGTCTCAATAGCTGCAACTTAGAACTTAGAACAGTTTGCGTATCTTTTTTGAATAATTTTTAAACGTTTCTTGGGCCTCCTTGTCAATCTATCTGAATTATTTTATAAGATAACAGAACCTTCATTAGCGCTTCGATTTCTTTTGCACAAATTCAGTTAAAAAAACGGGCTGTAGATAAAGTATTTTTGTCTAAAATTGTGAGAAGGCAATATTTGTAGAAGATAGAGTGTGAACCGAATGAAGTGAATTTTTCGTTATTTGTCGACTTTAAAGGCCAATATCTCAGAGGAACGGATCATCCTAAACACCCGAACTATTTCTTAAATTAAAGGCAATATTGTTCTACGTAATCCACATTCTAAAGTGAATTGCCGTAACTTCAAGTCTAACGGATCTAGAACAGCCTTTGTCGTAAAAAATGGAACCTAGTACCTCTAAAAACGAACCCTCATTTTATGAAAGAATTACCTTTTTTTTAGCATTACTTGTCGAAATGATACCTTTTTTTCCTTTAAGGGCCCAATATATATATATATATATATATATATATATATATATATATATATATATATATATACACACACACACACAAATTGCGTACTTTCGATATGGTTTCTGGCAAAAATACTTTATCTTTAACTTAAGGTTATGTATATATTATATGAAACCTCGAAAGTTTTCGTGAGTATTTCCGGATTGCTGGTCGAAGTAAAATGCGGATTTTCTTCCTTGTACTGTGAGAAAAAAAAAAAAAAAAAAAAAAAAAAAAAAAAAAAAAAAAAAAAAAAAAAAAAGAGCGGATATTATTTAATATAAGACCGGCTCATCATTAATGAGGAACAATATTAATTTTATTTCTTATTCTTCTTTTAAAAAAATTTGCTCGTTATCAAAGGGATGTGAATCAGCCAATTCATTTTTAAATTAGGATTATTTTTGGTTTAGTTATTATTTATCCTTCTGACAAAAGCTTAATTAAAACTTTGTATAAGAAATTTTTTAAAGATGTTTGCATAACTTTATTTTTCTAACTCTTTTTAAAGTCTTAAATAAAGGTTTTCCGGCTCTTTTTATGGTTCCTGATAAACTCTTTTTAAATTCATGAACTCTTTTAAACAACTTCTATCCTTAATTATAACGAGATCAATGGATAACTCTTTTCTAAAACATCAAATTAAACTTTAATGAAATTCAAATAGCCTCATTAAAAAAACTATTTCAAAGAATGTTTATGAAGACATTTTGTGATTATATCCAGCTCGTTGAGATGGGATCTTGTTTGCTGGTGTTTCCTCAAATTAACAATATTACAATCTTAATTCTTATGCATTATGACATTTGGAGAGATTAAAATAAAAAATCTTAATATTTTGCTTTTGGCACGGTTCCTCCCTCCCTCCATAGGGAGGAAAACCGCTTATGAAGTTGACCTCATGAAGCAATGAGGACTTGTCTAAAAGTCCTTTGGCATATATCTCGTTTTTACTTCGTTTCCGAAAAAAAAAATTATAAAAAGGCAGTCTTTCTGACGGCCTATATAAAAATCGTAACGTTTACTTTTCTGGGCTTCCAGGTAAACGTTTTATAAGTAACTAGCTGTTACCCGGCGTGCCATTTTACACCTACTTTCTGCATCTAGAAAAGCAAAAATAAATTTGAAACCAAATAAATGATATTCAAATCTAATAAGACAAATCTTTAAAACACACAGACACTGCTCAGATCAATACCTACCATTGTGCAAAGTTTAATCAATATCCGACAAACGGTGTGGATTCGTATAAGGTACAAGCATACTGACAGACAGCAGTCTACTGCTTTAGTCAAAGTAGTAGATGTCTTTAACCTAGCCTACGAGACTCCCCGGATCAAGACCTACCTGTGTGCTAAGTTTAGTCAAAATCGGTATATTATATATAGATTGGACAGAAGGAATTTAATGAAATCATTTCCAATGCCATATCTATAACCTTTGTCGAGGGAAACGAAAAAAACAACAATATTTCTTGGAGTTTTAGGATATATATATATTTATATACCTCGAAATCTGTTAAGAAATCGTAGTAAATATTAGGAATCTATTGGGAAGTATGTTCAATGAAACTTATTTCCTACAAATAAGGTTTCTAAGCAGCTTTTGACAGAGCTGTCTCATTCGGAAAACCGTGATTGAATGAAGTAATTAATGCTTAGTATACAGTGAGATTCTTATTGTTGCGCTCAAGATCTTGCTTCTTTTTAGCACTTTCCTCCGAAGGAAAGTAGCTATTGAGGTTGGACTCATGACGGAATTTTTGAAAAATTTCTTCAAATCTTTATCGATCCTACTTAGTAGACACCGAAAATGACCCCCGTTAAAATTTATATAAATGTGTCTGTTAACACGATAGCGGCCAGAGTTTTTGTTTTTTCACGAAACTTGGTATATAGCATTCAATTAGCAAACGATTGAACGAGTTCGATAACCACCAAAGTCGGTCCACCGGAAGGGGGGGTTTACCCCGAACCCAAAACACTAATTTGACTATGTCAGCCGTAATATTTGTTATATTTCAACGAAACTTGGTATTCGTAGTGGTAATATAGAGAGAAAAGTGAGATATAAAAATGAACTAAATCGGTTCATTGGAAGGGGGGGGGTTTACTCCGGACCCACAATACCAATTCGCCACTACCAGCCGTGATTTTTGGTATATTTCGACGAAACTCGGTATTCGTAGTGGTAATCCACAGGTAAATATGTGTTGTAAAAATAAACTAAATCGGTTCATTAGGAGGGGGGGGGGGGTTACTCCGGACCCACTATACCAATTCGCCACTACCAGCCGTGATTTTTAGTATATTTCGACGAAACTCGGTATTCGTAGTGATAATCTACAGGTAAATATGTGTTGTAAAAATAAACTAAATCGGTTCATTAGAAGGGGGGGTTTACTCCGGACCCAAATTCCTAATATACTCATACCGGTCGTAATTTCTGCTGTATTGTAACGAAACGCGGTATTCGTCGTGGGTAACTCATGAGAAAGAAGTGTTGTAAAAATGAGCTGAATCGGTCAATCGGAAAGTGGGGGTTTAATTTGTAATATATTTCAATAGAAAAGCCCGCCAGACGTAGTTTCACAAAGCCGCCGCAAGGAGCGCTTTCTACCACTAGAGTGACTGTATCCTGTTCCTGCGTTAGATCAAAATACGATAATATGAGGTTTTTTGTATTTATTACGTAGTGTAATAGGTACCATGTGTAAACATAACTCTGGAAGCAAATTAATAATTGATCAGTTACTCATTACAAATTTAAAAGAGAACTATTCATGTTTTTATTTTATTTATGTAGGATATTTTAAGCAAATATTTCTGGAAAGCAGTCTACACAACCCAAATTCTGAGGAAAGTGCTTAGTTATGCAGCTCCTGCGTGACGGACTTTTTTCCTTTTCTTTTATAATTACTCATGGTCATACATAAATAATACGAGAATAAAATTTTAAACGAAGACAAGGGATGGTTGGGATTCCGCTAGGAGAAAAAATAGCCAGACCTTCAGGAAGAAATCTGTATTGGACCTTTTGGCTGCACTTTTAGCTAAAAAAATATATACAACTTATAAAAAAAAATCCGAAATGAGGGTAGTTTATACATCATGACAACAAATGTTGAACCAATCTTATTTTTAAACAATGAACATTCGGTAGATATTATGGAAAATGTGGTTTTCGACAAAGAAAACAATTAACAAAGGTGTAAAAGTAGAAAGACACATCTGTTGATGAAGTCAACAGAAACGTCCAATATAGATTTCTTCCTGAAGATCTGACGTTTTTTCTCCTAGCCGAATCCCAACCATCCCTTGTCTTGGTATCACCGCAACGGCTAACTATCTCCATCTCCATAAAATGTTAAATATTTTTGGAGGATATGCAATTAAGCGTTGCAATATATTTTCATTATTTTGTGATTATCATTAGCACAGGCAATTACTGACCACTCTCCGAGGACATTACCAGATATTTAGTTCTATTCCACTAATTACACTACCCCCCCCCTACCCTTCTCTACTGACCCTTCTCGGCTCTCAGAGGAAAATAATTGGTCATAAAATTTCTTGGTCATTAGGGCCTAGAAGGTTGAATATTCATCTTCCAAATAATATTATGCTATACATACATGCATGTATATTTTATTGCTATAGTCTACTTTTAGCACTTTCCTCCGAAGGAAAGTAGCTATTGAGGTTGGACTCATGACGGAATTTTTGAAAAATTTCTTCAAATCTTTATCGATCCTACCTAGTAGACACCGAAAATGACCCCCGTTAAAATTTATATATATCTATATATATATATATATATATGCATATATATATATGTGTCTGTTAACACGATAGCGGCCAGAGTTTTTGTTTTTTCGTCACGAAACTTGGTATATAGCATTCAATTAGCAAACGATTGAACGAGTTCGTTAACCACCAAAGTCGGTCCACCGGAAGGGGGGGTTTACCCCGAACCCAAAACACTTATTTGACTATGTCAGCCGTAATATTTGTTATATTTCAACGAAACTTAGTATTCGTAGTGTTAATATAGAGAGAAAAGTGAGATATAAAAATGAACTAAATCGGTTCATTAGAAGGGGGGGTTTACTCCGGACCCACAATACCAATTCGCCACTACCAGCCGTGATTTTTGGTATATTTCGACGAAACTCGGTATTCGTAGTGCTAATCCACAGGTAAATATGTGTTGTAAAAATAAACGAAATCGGTTCATTAGAAGGGGGGGTTTACTCCGGACCCACAATACCAATTCGCCACTACCAGCCGTGATTTTTGGTATATTTCGACGAAACTCGGTATTCGTAGTGGTAATCTACAGGTAAATATGTGTTGTAAAAAGAAACTAAATCGGTTCATTAGAAGGGGGGGTTTACTCTGGACCCAAATTCCTAATATACTCATACCGGTCGTAATTTCTGCTGTATTGTAACGAAACGCTGTATACGTCGTGGGTAACTCATGAGAAAGAAGTGTTGTAAAAATGAGCTGAATCGGTCAATCGGAAAGCGGGGGTTTAATTTGTAATATATTTGAATAGAAAAGCCGGCAGACGTAGGTTCACAAAGCCGCCGCAAGGAGCGCTTTCTACCACTAGAGTGACTGTATCCTGTTCCTGCGTTAGATCAAAATACGATAATATGAGGATTTTTGTATTTATTACGTAGTGTAGTAGGTACCATGTGTAAACATAACTCTGGATGCAAATTAATAATTGATCAGTTACTCATTACAAATTTAAAAGAGAAGTATTCATGTTTTTATTTTATTTATGTAGGATATTTTAAGCAAATTGTTCTGGAAAGCAGTCTACACTACCCAAATTCTGAGGAAAGTGCTTAGTTATGCAGCTCCTGCGTGACGGACTTTTTAGAATTGTTAAACCAATTAAGTATATTTATACTTTTCTAGAAAACCCTTGAAGTTGGGTCCATTCAAAAATGACGGACTATCTTAAAACATTTTGTGACGCATTTCACAGTCATCCCGACTAAAATTTCCAATTTCTGATTGAGTTTTGAGAAGGGGAATTAAGAATAAAACTTGCACAATAGTTTTGCCGCGAAACTCACTGGAAAAATACTATATTCCGGTCGGCAAATTCTGCTACTTTACGAACTCGTCTATCTGAATCAGGCAAAGTATTTCTGTAACAAATTTCATCAAAATCGGCCATTTTTTGATGCTTCTATACATCAAGCATCTCCCAAATCGAATTCAACTTTTCCCAAATGAAATTCATCCTTTTCAATTTCAGATTCAACCTCATCCATTAGAAATCTACCTTTTTCAAACGAAAGTCAACGAGAAATGGTAAAATATGAAACGGAAAAAGTTGAGTTTACAACGGAAAAGATTGATTTTAAAACGCGAAAAGTTTAATTTAAAAATGGAAATAGGTTGAAAAATTCAACGTTTCCAAATAAAATTCAATCATTTCCTTTTCAGATTAAACCTTTTCCATTTCAATTTCAACTTTTTTACAATCCGAAGTCAATGGCAAGGGTTTGAATTTGAAATAAAAAATATTTAATTTGGTTTGGGGAAAGCTGAATTTGACTTGGAAAAAGTTGAATTTGAAACGTCATAGATTGAATTTTCTGTTTAAAAGGTTAAACTTGTCTGGGAAATTATATATATATATATATATATTTGGATGGAACGGCATATTTCCTCCTCACTTCTTCCTGGTATACTTCGATGGGTTTCGATGGAATATTTCCATCTTTGTCAGCCAGGTCACTGTTGTTTCTTCCTCGGTGGTTGCCGAGAGAATGACATTTTTCTCGATCTGGGCGCCCTTTATCCTCTCTAGGCCCAGTATCGAAGGATCAAGCCTAGGGAATGACACCGAGGAAGAAACAACAATGACCTGGCTGACGAAGATGGAGATGAATCCATTCAAATATTCCAGGAAGAAGTGAGGAGGAGTACCGCCGCTGGAGACAAATTCCGTTCCATCCAAAAATATCGCCGATACAAAAGCAAACTAACGAATATGAAAATCACCACTTTTCAGAGTGGAAAAGTATTCATTCATAACTTTTTTTTGGACAGTCAAATATTCCGCAGATTTGACCTTTTGATAGTGGAACACTTTCCCTTTAATAGAGTGAAATCAGATTCAAGAATTTGCCGCACATAAGTCCAGCAGAAATTAGTAAAAATTGACAATGAAAGATGCATTTTTTCATATTCGTTAGTTTGCTTTTGTATCTACGATATCATCCCAGCGACGAAAAACAAACATCAAACATATACATACATACATACATATATATATATATATATATATATATATATATATATATATTCTAGACGTGGACTCCACCGAACTACCTATCCTATGGATAGACTCTCTGGGGATATTGCACAATCACAAATACGGGAGCTGACCAGATGCTTATCAATTATTTCGAAAATCATTTCACCAAATTGCGTTTTTTTCTAAAAGCATGTTACAAAATAAATAACAATTTATTTGTTTGCATATAATGCAATTTTTAACAATTTAAGAAATTTTCTATTAATGTAATGCAATTAGTTCTACTAGACAAGCCGGATCTATAAAGATTTTCATATAACTTTCCCTGGGCATTAATAGTCTGTTTATGCTTACATAACATCTTGTTGCTACTTCAGCATCCGGTGTCTTAGACAATGTCCTGCTCGTGCAACATGGATGGTCGCTTTAATCTCTCAAACACTTTCACGTGGTCCTTCATAGTCCTGGTGGCTTTCTCCTCTTGATGCACAGTGAATCGCCTGGTCCTTAGCTTTGCAACTTACTTCAAGCAAAAGCGTGTCAGTCTGCATTTATGCATCTCACCGTGAAAGCAACAAAATTACACTCAAAAAAGCTTTCTGATCCGATGACGGTTCTCCGTTGAAAAAGCGCGCTTTCATGAATATAAGAAATCTCACACATGGGAACCGCATTGTTTTTGCGTGTTTAAATATTATGATTATTATTTTTGCTTGTTTCTTCCCTATTTATAGTATAGAATCTACACTAAATTTCCAATAAGAAACACCCGTCATTGAAATACTGTCACATAAATTAAGATATTGAAATCCATATAGGTGAGAATGTTTAATATTTGTTTTATTTATTAAATTATTCAATATTTTCTTAATCAGCTATTTTTCGACTTAGAGGTTTGCCTGCGCCTCAAAAGTTTCATTATTTAATAAGCTTCAACATGTTACCTCGTAGTTTTAGAAAAAAAAATCTATTTCAATATATTTTTTTCTGATTTCTAAGTCAAAACCAATAAATATGCTTCAGCGTGAAGGAGCCATTCTGAATAAATTCTTTTATTTCACACGATGATGGCGATGTCCCATCCTTCCCAAACTACATGACGTTTATTAGACAAGCCCATCTACCAAATATTAACTCACTCCGGTTTCAAATGGATGGATGTTCAGCTCATAATGGACGAGTGGTGACCGAATGGCTGAACAGTTCATTCCCGGGTTAAGAAACATTGACATATCTTATTAGTACTTCCTCGCAACTTTTCAAAAAAAGGAAGGGGTCTTTTTGCGAAGACCACATCCAGTTACTATTGAAATAGCAGTAGTGATTGTATCTGTGATTTAGCGCATGCGCATAACTCCTTTGCCTTCCTATTGGAGGATTCCGATGAACAATTGTATTGGTTCTTGCTGGGAGCAAAGTAACCTTGAACAGTGAATTAGCTTTTGTTTATGAAAAAGCTCTGCTTATGTTAGTGAGAGAAAAATGAGTCTTTTACAAAATTAGTTCGCGATGTTCCTGACAAAGAAAAAGGGATTGGTTTCTTACTCGGAAAAATTAATAGAATTCTATTAATTTTAGAGAGTTGGATAGACTAGAGTTGCTAAAATTAATAGAATTCTATTAATTTTAGCAAGTTGGGGAGACTAGAGTTGCTAAAGTTAATAGAATTGTATTAATTTTAGCGAGTTCGATAGACTAGAGTTGCTAAAATTAATAGAATTCTATTAATTTTAGCGAGTTGGAGAGACTAGAGTTGCTAAAATTAATAGAATTCTATTAATTTTAGCGAATTGGAGAGACTAGAGTTGCTAAAATTAATAGAATTCTATTAATTTTAGCGAGTTGGATAGACTAGAGTTGCTAAAATTAATAGAATTCTATTAATTTTAGCGAGTTGGATAGACTAGAGTTACTAAAATTAATAGAATTCTATTAATTTTAGCGAGTTGGATTGACTAGAGTTTTGATATCTTCTTAAACGAGCGTAGCGAGCGGAAACGCATAGCACGTATGCCCATAATGCTTAATAAATATAATATATCCAAAAAGAGAGAGAGAAAAGGAATAAAATATGTGTGTTTACGAATATCGTTATTTATTGTGTCCTTCATAACCTGAAAAACAGTTAACATTAATGCTTAATAACTTTTTTCGTAGTTGAGAGAATTTATTTTGATCATATTAACCATTTTATTAACAAATAGTGTTTGCCATTTTCTAATATTGTTTATAACCTTAGATAACGAGTCAAGTAGTAATAGATAACCAGCAAAGAACCTGTAAGCTAATCAGTAAGCTTATCAGCGAGTACGAGTAACTGCTATAAATCACTACTGCTACTTCAAAAGTAACTGGATGTGGTCTTGGCAAAAAGACCCAAAGGAAGTTTTTATCCATCCGGATGTCCTGGTTTTTGCGATACAATCCTCCACTACTACCAATATTAAGTGGATTTATGTAGAGCCAAGAAATGCCGGACCTTTGGCTCTCCGTCGGCGTGTTTAGAATTCTCTCTTGTCACTATATTCAGCGCCGACCTATTTTATTGTTGTTAGCCTTAACACATATTTCTATTGTTGCTATTTTAATGAATGGAATGTTGGCATTTCAGTAGGATCTACATTCTTGTATTCTTTTTTTTTTTTATTTATTCATTCGGCCTCGTAACTTTGGCCATTCGCCTGATAATCAGTGTACCGCATGTACAAATGATATTGTAATTCTAATACAAACACAGATTCCTACGCCTAGAAATGAAGGAGGGATAAAGATAAAAAGGGGACCAAATCTTCTTTTTTTTTGTAAACAATAATGAGCAAATCTAGCACCGAGGTGGTAACAAGATGTTTTCCGCGTATCGTTAGGTTTAACATTGAAAATAAAGCATATATACAGTTGCAGGGTTCAAGGGAGCTACACAAATAGTTAGAGACCATATTAACATACACACACACATATATATTCCATGACTTTGAACTGATAAAAGATCAACATCCAGGCTGATAATTCTCGGCTCCCCTTGCAGAGCAACCTGGCTTGGTAACTCCTTTCTAGCTTTTTTTTTTGGGCGTGTCAGCTTTTTAGCCATTAACGCCAGCCTTTCTAGCTTTGGTATCTCAACACTAGATTTACCAGACCTGGTAATGGTATAAATGTTAATAACAAAAAATATATTTGTTACTAATGCATATAAAGTAACATTAAGTTCATTAAATGTATTCTCTACTTATAGCTACAAAAGTCGTAACATCATTTAGGAAAGCAAATGTTATATGTAGTAGGAATTTTGAATAGAAATTGCACGACCAGTCAAAATGACTGGTTTGGTAAATCCAGTGTTTTTTTCGCCCCTCTGACTATTTACCTAGTTGGTCCTTTGAACCATGTAACTGTATATATGTTTTATTTTTAATATTGAAACTAATGCTACGCGGCAAACATCTTGTTGCCCATTTAGAAAAAAAAGTTCTAGATTTACTCATTATTGTTTACAAAACAGATTTTTGTTTGTTTGTCCTACCATTATTTATAGGTTTCCCCGTACTGCTATTAAATGTGTATGGAAACATCAGCTTTTACACATTTACATTTTTAGACATAATAATGAATAAGAGAGAGAAAACTTTATTAAAATGAATTAATTAATAAAGTGGGCTGCCTAATAATCATTCATGAAGAAAATATACTTTAGAATGAAGTAGTCTATATGTATAAAAATCACGTGTCTGTCTGTTTATCTGTTTGTCTGTTTGTTCCTTATACAAATCTACACCGATTGACCGATTTTGACCAAACTTGGCACACATGTAGGTCTTGATATGGGGATTAGGCCCTTAGTGTGTTATTTGAGCAAGAAAAGGGCTATCCCTGTTTTGAACAGCTGATTGCTTTATTCGGCACACCCTCTTCTGCTTTGTTGAACAAACAATGTGCATTTCAACCTCCCCGCCCACACTTCACCCTAAACGAAAAAAGAAGAAAAAAAAAACTCTTATGGATTTAATTTGTTTTGGAGTAGCTGCGGTTTAAAAGTCTGCCCTTCCCGAAGAGACTAAGGTTAGATCAATACGGCGAAGGGAGAGATTGAGAGGGGGTGGTGTAGAACCTACTGTATTTGCCGGAGATATGAAAGAAGATGAAAGACTCTCTACGCGGGTGTTTCTGCTCGAATCTACACAGATCCTAAAAGCCGCCTCTGAACATACCACAATGATGAAACAGATTGAACGATGCCCGGGATATGAATGTCTATAGCTTCTCTTCTACGCTCTCTCTTTCCTTTGTACCTTTACGTAATATTGAACCGTCGCACGCTGGCATGAATTCATAATATACGGGGACAAAAGCCAAATTTAAAAAGACGCTGTCGTAGAAAGAACATAAACCAATTAACAGAGTTGAACAATTTGTTGTAATAAATCAAACGTCCATAGATTAAGAAAAACATAAAATTGAAAAAAATACAAATGAGACATGTAGCGGGAGCTATCGTCACCGACGAATAATCGCAGATGTTCTTCCTACCTCTTTGGAAGAGACTGAGAAGTAAGAATTCGTTGTGCGCTGGACAAAGCCGGTTACCCTTCCTTTCTGATTCTAGGAATTTATTATTTATTTTTTGTTTTTATTTTTTTTTCTTTTATTTTTTTTTACGGCGCACCGACTGGGTCATTAGCGCCGACATCCATAATGCGGCAAGGAACCTGTCTCAATGGACCCTAAGATGAGAAAAATTCCTGACATTTCGTGATTCAAAAAAGGCTACAGCCTCCAAATGTTTACCGATTGCAATGAATATTTTTTTTAAATGAAAGCTAATAAAATTTAGAACAACTTTGTCTAGCCCGATTTTTGTTTTTTGTTACCCCTGTTTATTATTTATCTAAGAACTTTTACAATTGAAAATAAAATAGTACTTTTCAGCACTGATATCGTTCAAATTAAACTTTCAAATCCTGATTAGACTTGAAAAAAATCAGACTGACACCTTTAAAACGTATATTTATCTTAATTCAACAATGAAATTAATTCAAATAATGTGTTTTTTCAATGATTTGAAAATATATTTTGCTTGCATTAGCCACTAGAACACAGCAAATTTTAACCCCCAGTTACTAACAGACCGATTTTTCTACTTAACAATCTGGACCAATTCTTTCTTGCAGAACTATTGTACACAGAGTTTTGGGGTAAATAAATCGTAATTTCGTTAAAACATATAATTATTTGGCGTGATTCAGAGCTGCAATATTCTCTTCAATTATGGAAATGCTGCACAAAGTCAATGATGTAACGAGAAACTATGCGCTCCACAGTTTATTTGGACTCAAGATCGCCCTGAAGATTTCTCTTACTCAAGAAGTGAATATTCTAAAGTTTTCTTTAAGAGTTCTAAGATGTGTAATATTGTTGCTAATGTTGAGAAGATGGTTTTCCCGTGTTGCTCTACCCCTATTCTTTGTGGTTTAGAACCCCTCCACCTAAGCCCGGAGTAAGTCCTGTCTGCTTGAGGAATGGACCAAGCTTAAGATGGAGGCCAGTCACGCCAACCTTCAGCCAAACACAAGAATTTTCCTAACATTTCACTCAGGATTTTCCGACCTTCTGTTTGTTTTTGTTTTTCCTTAATTGTTTGGTGCATCGACGGCTGTGGTCATTAGCACTATCCTCATTGGTTTGGCTCATATATCTAGATTTGACTTATTTTAAAAAAAAAAAGTCTTTGCATAGTTTTTAACAAATACTGCTTCAACCATTAAAAGTAACTAAACCTAAAGAAGCAATATTTACAAGCACACAAACACACAATAAATATTCTCACACAGAAAACCCTACTTTACTCACACTCAGTCAATAAATTATACTCCGCAAGCGAAATAAAACATATGGAAGTTTGTTGTTTTTGTTTACAACTTCAACACACAGTTTCACCAATTACGTCCCTTCATGTTTCACGCCTTTTTGGTGCCTCTTCAGGGGAAAGGTGTTACAAATATAAAACTCACGGCCTCAACCTGAGAAGGATAACCTTACGGTACCTCTAATTAAAACATATTTTTATTTTTGTCAAATAAGTTCAAAATAGTATTCAAATGTAGTATTTCAGTTTTTTTTATTTACCACTTTCTTTTGTTTATATATATATATATATATATATATATATATATATATGATATGGATATTTTCCTTAATTCTTCTTTTCATTCTATTTCATTCTTTAACTAATGTGCTAATATTTTCAAAATCAAAACTATGTTCATATTTTATAGCATGATAAGCCAACGCTGTTTTATTCTCTCCTTTATCAACTTTGCGCATGTTGTTTAATTAAACAACGCAAAATAAAAATATGTTTTAATGAGAGGGTGGGAGGATGGTTTTAATTTTTAAGACTATATTTCTTCTGGAAATTAATTTTAAACGTATGACATATCGATTATCGGTCGGCTGATGATATTTCGCCATGTTGGATTCTTTCAGACCATGATCAGTCTAGACGTGGCCGTACTGGTGGAAGGTTATCCTCCTCAGGTTGAGGCTGTAAGTTTTATATTTGTAACTTTTTTCCCCTGAAGAGGCACTAAAAAGGTGTGAAACATGTAGGGACGCAATAAAGTTGGTGAAACTGTGTGGTGAGGTTTTTATTATTTGACCTTCCGCTTAGCACGAAAATACAACTATATATATATCACTAGTTTATATTCATACGTTGGCAATTGAACCTTATTTACAACTGTTTCAGCTAGTAGTTTATAAGTCAGTCCGTAACTGAAGGAGTCTTGTTTTACTGATAAAGCAAGGCGCCGGGTTTAGCTGAATGATATTGTGCTGCCATTGCCTACTGGAGGTCGTCTGATTCATATCAGTATATCGGGGACAAGAATATGCTATCCTCCTTCATTCGTGGAAAGTTATTCATCGACGGAAAGGGGAGGGGGGGGGGGAATCAGACGGCCGGGGCATAGTTCGTTGCAATATAATGAATTAAAAAAATTAATATTAATATAATAATTGTATTATTTATGATATGTTTGATCATATCGTGGATTAGGATATGTTCGACAGTAATGAAAGGATGGAAAGTGTCGAACATATCCTAATCCACGATTTGATCGAACATATCGTTAATTTAGGTCATTTATTCATAAAGAATACAGTTATTATATAATTAATAATTTGTTGTACTGTTTTCCAAAAAGTAAGAGAAGCCAGGGGTCTCCCGTGGTCTAGTGGCTAGCGCGCTAGATTCATAAGCGGGAGATGGTGGGTTCGATCCCCACCGGCAACAGAAATTTTCTCATCTCAGGGCTCGCTGAGAAAATTCCTGGCTGCACCCTGGATGTCGGCGCTAATAGCCACGATTTGTTAATGCGCCGTAAAAAAAAAAGTAAGAGAAGCCCACGGAATCCCGAAGAGTATTAAAGAAGCACTAATGGACAACCTCGAAATAACACAGAAGATAATAGTTGACTTTTGTAATATTATATAATAACAGGTGTAGGGGGGGGGGGTAAAAAATCATCGACCTGCCAATGACTTATCTCTAGTTGCAGAAAATAAAAATAAAATAAAAAATGTAAAATATAAAATATGTGTTCTTCAACCAGTTTTGAAATGTAAGTACTAGCTGCATGCTATTTTGTTGTATGTTAGTGATTTAATGATTCATTTACGGATCAGATCTCCGGGGAACATCTGACCCATCCAAACACTCCAATCCTAAGTCCTAACAACATAGTTAATGCTCCGTTGTACGTTTCCAACCTCAACCTCCATAAAGACCTCAATATTCTTGTCGTTAAAGGTGTTTAACGAGGTAATCAGGTAAAATCCTGAAGTCCTCTCCTTATCCATGGCGTCCCTCCCACTATCTCCACCAAGGCAACTCAGAAGACAGTGGCCCAGAGATCTGCTGCAGTGACCAAGTGAATTGTTAGCAATGGTTTGCTCTTCCTTTAAGTTCGACAATATCTGTGGCTCACTGATCTCCCTTTGTCTCCAGCCAGTTGTCTGACCACAAAGGAGCTTTGGTAGGCCACTTTCAACATTTTCTGAGCGTCCTTGTGGCGTTAATCAAGGATGAAGTTGGGAGGACTTGAGCACAAAACCATTATTATATATATCATATTATCAGATGTATTTATACACAGATTGTAAAAAAAAAAAAAAAAGATTCATGAAAGTACCAAAATGGTGATGTCTTAAATCAGAATTGTAATGAATGCTTAATAAAAATAACAAACAAGAAACAATAAGGGAGCAATTATTTGTATGTCGGCGATAAGAACAAGTACTGGAGTAGAGGCCAATAAGATGAGACAGGGGAAAGTAGCCATTTCTCAAATGCGTTCCTCGAACTGCCAACGGTAGGACAGTAATAAGAATGTTGTAAATCACTTTGTAAGGAATTCCTTTCTGAGAGACATTCAATTCCCAAATGGCCAAAACTAGTTGGCTAGGGATGTCCTATATGTGCCCAAATACATAATGAATACATATGAATTCATTACCAAGACCGTTTTTTTTTTTTTTTTTTTTTTTTTTTTTTTTTTTTTTTTTTTTTTTTTTTTTTTATATCAGACTCCTATATCAGGAGAAGAGATCTATAGAGAAACCTTTGGAGTATATTTGCTGAAGATCCCAGAACCGAGCTATGTACCCAACCTCTTCTGCAGGTAAAGCAAACAGTCGGCGATGACTTCCCTCGGTGAACAAATATCTGAGCAGGCTAGGCACTTTAGGGATATTCTCTACAATAATCTACCATAGCACTTATACAGATTATGTACTCCTTTATTATTCCTATTTATGTACTATGTGTTCATAAATTAATTAACATAAAGAAAAGAAATAATTATCAGTTCTTGAAAAAAGCTATTCGAATTATTCTTCAACGAAATAACAGACTACTAATATATTTATAAATAACTTCTTGGCACAATATTTAATGGAAGACCTTTCACACATATAAACCTTAACAAAGATACATGCTCAAGCAAAAGAAAATTCCTAATTCTTACAATTGATTTTTTTTGTCATCATTGCAGAATTAAAAGAAATAATAAAAAATACATGTGCGCAATCGGAAATTCCCTCGAAAACAAGAACGGTACTCATCGAAAATATGAGTAATAGCATAGATAGAAAATACCAGCTTGAAGAACGGTTATCAGTGGCACAGACTCAATATATTACTGAAAGAATCTATTATTATTGACTTACGATAGGATAATTCATTGATCGCTGTTTTTCAAAGAATATCAGACGTTCCACTTGTATTTCGTAGTGGCCTTCCGACTTTTCTATTTAAGACCTTGAATCATCTTCTCCAGTCATCTCGAATTTCTATTCCTTAGTATTATACGCGGCAGGCATGACTAGATCCCTAGTTATCATGTTCTGGACATTTTTAATTGTCGCGTAAGTAAAACATCTTCTGCTTCTTTTGTATTATGATACTGGTCTATTTGGGACAATGGTTAGAGATCATTCTTAAATTGTTGCTAATTTGATATACAATTTGAGACTAGTGGAAAGTGGAGTGGGATAACGCAGGCCATACACGGTCCGACTTGCAGTAAGACTTGGGTTCCGACTTCCAAAGTTGGACCACAAGTCGGATTGTGAGTGGGCTTGTCGGATTGTTTGAAATTAAGTTGAAATAGGAACATTTAGAAGGACGACTCGAAGGTCCGGCATCCGACTGGCGATGGAGTCGGAGCGTGCGTGGGGGAGTCGGATCAAAGTTGCCCAACTTAGCTCAGTCAGTGCGTCTCCTTAGGGCATATTCGGCCTGCACCCGATACATTTTTTGGATAGTGAGCTACATTCACAGTCGTGAAAGCAGTCTAGGACTAAACTTGGATCACTAGTTAGACAGCAAGTCGGAGCGTGAACGGAGTCGACTATCCTAGTCCTAATAACTCGTACTTGAATGGCCTGCTTTAGGAAATCAAAGGATCGACAAGATGAATTTGGAGCTTGTTCAATACTCCACTCAAAACTGTATTAGTATTGATATAATATGTGTATGGTATACTGGTGCTTCTTGAAATAGAATGAAATTGAATAACAAGTCTGCCGAATGAGGTGTTGGCGATGAAAGTGGATGTATACGGAGGTGTTTGATGATGAAGGAATGCCTAGAAAGGCGATGAAAGGGGAAGGACGGGGAGGAAGTTTGAAATTGTGGATGCGGAGCTACAAAACGAGTTAGCCCGAGTTGACAAAGCCAATTCCCCCGGAATGAAGGACTAAACAAAAAGGACCAAGGACCAGACTATTTTCCCTCTAACCAGATTTCAACCCTCACTCCCTTTCCCTCAGCCACTTCTCAATTATTGTGCTAATTCAGGTTGGGGGGGGGGGAATCTACAGTCTTGTGCCACCCCCAGAGTTGTCGAAGGCTCTGATGTGTATATTCAATAATAAAGGCCTGTTGCAGGAATGGGAGATGAAGGAATGGAAAATTGCAAGATGCCCTAAACTCTGTTGCGCTAGGAACAGTAACTCGTAGAATTCCGCGGTCCGGGTCATCACCGACATTATGGTCTACGGGTTTTGACGGTGTCGACATCTTCATTGCCGACGCGTCGTGACGATTCGCTAGTCATGTTGCTAGCGTCCTCAGGGTTGTCAGAGAACTTATCCCTTCTCAGTCTCAATCCCAAAAAAATTAGGACCATCAATTGCGAAACATAGGCGAACGAAGTGGCGACACAATCAATACCCGAAGACCATAATGTTTGAGTGGAGCTATTGTCGATTGAACCCACTGAGTGTACCTACTTTCAGATGCACTTCATTCAGTTCAACTACTGTCGGCCGTTAAAACAGCAGTACAAATACTGCAACGCTACTACTGACGACTGCACTCTACATTGTAAATATTATCGTTCGCATCCTTTACTGTCAAATTAAGATAGCTTTTGCTCTTAAATTTGCAAATACTCTCTAAAGTGTGACTACTGGCGGATTCAAAGACATGCATTACTAGGCAGTAATGCCTAGTTTACACGACCTTAGTACTTGCCATAGTATTAATGCTTCTCCCTCTCGCTATACAGGTTTAATTATAAGTGACAAATACTCGTTCACACGTTGTTGGACAAGTAGCATTACGTATGGTTTGTCCAGTAATGAACAAACACCTTCATCTTGTCACCTCACTAACCTGGCTTAGGGACAAATGGCAAGTACTTATTGACACGTAGTGGACAAGTAGCGCTATAGCGTTTAGTGTTGGGCTGTTTACACGAGCTGACCAGAGACAACTGCGTAGAAGTGTCGGGGAACTTACTTACTTGTCGGGAAGTAAATGGAATCCAGTCCTAATACACTATACTCCCCACGTTTACTAATACTTTTCACTTTTCACTAAAAAAGATCCTGTTTACGCGTGAGTACAAGAGCTTAGGTGACAAGTACTAAGCTCGTATAACTCCTTCAGTGAAAATACTATCGGACTCAGAGATCTCCCCGCGGTCCAGAGGCTGATGCCTTGCATTCCTATGCGGAAGATGCAGGGTTTATGGCCCGCCTGCTAAAGGTTGAGTTTGTTGCACCATGGATATTTAGGGAGGGTGACAAACTATAGATAGCCCCGCGCTAATAGCCTCAATGACCGAAGTGCCCTTAAAAAGAAAACAAAAAAAAAACTATCTGCCTCAACCTTGCAGTGCAACCATTGTCAGCTGTGGTAAAACTAATGCCTTATGCACCCTCTGCGATGAAACAGTTACTATCGGCACTTCCTAAAGTGCGAACATCCTCGGTTTTCATCTCCTTATAACCATGAAGTTACATTATATTAATGTTTTCGTTCCATCTTAGAAGTCTAGCCTTTTACTATTGATCGTGCATGTTGATAAAGCTACTGAATCATAACATACAATAAGTTAATATGAACCTTATATTACCGGATATATGCTGTGTGATATCTCAACCTAAATACAGCCTCCAAGGTCTAGCATTAAGGTTACAGTGGATAACCACAGACCTTAAAAAAAGGTCATCACCGTAGAAGATTCACTGCTGACAGTCACGCACCACCAATCATCAGGTTTCCACCTAATGGGCTCTCGACAGCTGACATATCGCCCCTTCAATATGTCGGCATATATTCAACCTAGTATTGTTTTGTTATCAACAAATTGATAAAGTCTTCGAGTGTTAACACACTTGTTGTAAGGGATGATTGACTTTCAAAAGTCTACTTTTCCGATTGATTAACGAAGCCATTGAAATATTTTTAAGTAAAGTAAAGATGGAATGGTTGGGATTCGGCTAAAGAAACCTCAATATGATTTTTGTTTAAAAAAATCTATATTTTGGACGTTTCGGCTACTTATTGGTAGCCTTCGTCAGCTAAAATGACAAGAAAAACAGATATTAATACAAAAAAAAAAAGTTTATAATTGAGATAAGTAACAGAAGTATAAATACACTTAACTTATTATAAAAGAACAATTAGGTCTAAAATTCTTAGAATGAGTAGAATGAAAATCAAAAGAAACAGAACAAAAGAAGGAAAAGGGCTATTATATTGAAGTTTATATAAGTATATAGGTATATGGAAATGCCTGGAGGCAGAGGAAGACGAATGTTGACAGTTAAGTAACCATTCTGGAAGTTTCTAAGAAAAAAGGAATCAACTAGGGTAAATGAAACGGAAACAAACCAGATGGTGGGAGGTCGGTAGGGATCAAAGGCCTGTTTATGACATTTTATGACAGGAAAGGAGAGAAAGGTGTGAATGGAAGGATACACAAGAGGCATGTGAAAATACTAGGTGGGAGGTCGGGAGAGTTTTTGAAAAATATTAGCGTTTTGTAGTTTATATTGTTTTTGTTTAGGTTTATGTGTACACATTCAGAGATCTGTAGTCTTTTTTTGTTTCGTTCTGTAGAAAGAATTACCGTGTCGTCGAAGTTAAATGAGTGTTTTTGCGTAATGCCGTGTTTAGCAAGTGCAGATTTTTCTATTTCTTTGTTAGTGATGGTTCGTTTATGTTTTGTAAGACGCGAGTGAATGTCATTTATGGTTTCTCCTATGTATACACCATTACAGGAAGGGGTTTGGCAAGGGACTTGGTAAACACAGCGGGTGGTTTGGTCAAAGGGGATGGGATCTTTAAGTTTGGTATAGAGGGTTTTGAGTTTTTTGATAGTTTTCAAACCAAAATTTAGGGAAGGGTAGGATTTTTTTATCGTCTTCGTAAGTTTCTCAGTCAATCCAGGTGTAAATGGTAGGGATCGGAACATTTGGGAACTGGGAGTTAGGGAAGTATTTCTCCCAATCCTTCCCTAACTCCCTTACTTAATATCTGTTTTTCTTGTCATTTTAGCTGACGAAGGCTACCAATGAGTAGCCGAAACGTCCAAAATATAGATTTTTTTAACAAAAATCGTATTGAGGTTTCTTTAGCCGAATCCCAACTATTCCATCTTTACTTATCACCTCGACGGCTAACTATCTAATCTTCATGAAATATTTTGAAGGCGTGAATTATTTATTTGGCAGTTTATCAACTGCAGGCTGTCACCCATCCAAGTGCCATGCTCGTTGCCGAACTTGCTTAACTTCGGCATCCACCGTATTTTACTTATGTATGCGTAAATATTAATATGTTCAATGGCAACAACCATTGAATATACTATTCTGAGTGTTAGAAATACCTTTTTTTACAATTATTAGAAGGTTATTTCTTACGGAGAAGTGTCCTGGATTATGTTTAGAGAATTAAGCCTTAAAATTACACTACTTCTAATCACAGCAAATACTCTAAATGAGCATTTCTGCTGGAAATAAGAAGGAAATAGGAAGATAGGAATTGGCAAGAATCCAATCCTTGGATCCTGTATAACGGTAGCTTGATTGAGTTGTATTTAGACAGGAGTCTCTAAGATAATGTTATCAGTGAGCTTAGTTTACTGTTGGCGGTCACGCACTGGCAATCACCAGGAACTACCAAACCTAATGGTCTTTTCTACTGCCAGGATCTATGGAACTCACTTTTATTCATTCTCTCTCTCTCCCTCTCTCTCTCTCTCTCTCTCTCTCTCTCTCTCTCTCTCTCTCTCTCTCTCACTCACTCACACACACTCCCTCTCTCTTTCGCAAAGATAGCGAGCGCACATGCCCGACGGATCTCAAGGTCGTTCTACAAATCATGGTTCATTGAGCACGCCTATTTTGCACGGCATTCTGCAGTTGGTGGCTTACAAGAATCATTCATTGGTACCAAAATTATTTTTTTGTCGTACAAGACGATATCCAAGGGGCCTCCGTTTTTTAGACAAGATTCGACCGGTGATGTACACAAGACAAGCTCAGCCTGCTTCTATGGCACTATATTCAGCTAGGTTTGGGCATACAAGTGAGGTCCCCAATTGCCTTTAGTTTGTACACTTATTTCAGCTTTTGGTGTGAGTGCACAAAACAAGCTCGGGTGGGGGAAGACTTTCTCCCCAGGACATGGTGCCTATTTTGCGCCACATTGTGCTGTTGTTAGTCTTGTACATGCTTCCCATGTACATTCTATTTGTTTGGAATTCTGGAGACCATTGTTATACCAAGCAAGCCTCTATTCCAAGAGCGAGTTCTGTCTCCTTTCCTTGTTTGTTTAGGACCCATGTGGGTCCACAGCAAATAGCGAATATTTAGCTTCAACTTTAATTATTCGTGACCAGTTTCGGGCTTTATTTGTTTACATGTTCGTTGCGTTAACCAAAATCTTTATTTTAATCTTAGAAGTAGTTCTAATCCTTGAATCGAACCAACTTTCGTTATGTTAGCTGACAGACCAGCCAATCGCTCTGTTGTGTCAATATATCGGCACAATATTGCTTTATGGTTTGTTTTAGATCGTATCTTATTGAAATCAGACAGAGTTGTTATCTTTGCGCCGTAGAGCTGATAATATCAAGATCTTGCAATATCTAGTTGTCAAATTGGTTATATCCTCATTAGTCTGTTTTCACGCCCCCCCCCCCGATTTGATTCCCGATTCAATTTCTACCCTTCACTTAGGATTACTTCACAGCTCTAGTTGTACCATACCTCTTTCCCAAGCTGTCGGCTGATATTTGAGGTCCATATATATATATATATATATATATATATATATATATATATATATTCTCTAGAGTACAGAGGTGTCATTCTTCTTCATCAACCGTTCCTCTTCATATTGCTGGCTCCATGGCGCAATTTACTTGAATTTATATGAAATTGTACGTTATTATGTAATAGCCAAGCGTTTTGTTTTTTTTTTTGTGTGTGTGTAAAGTTCTTATAAATAAATAAATATAAAATTGCAATAATAATCATATTTTTAGTCATGAATGAATGTTATCAGTTTTACCAAATTGCTGGCTAGATAAGATGCTCATTAGTAAGAAAAATCATCCAATGTTCCCCTGGTTGCATGTCAAACCAACCATAGCTAAATAATTCAAAGATAATTATTGTACATTAGGGTTAATAACGAGTTATTATTCGATTATGCACAATTTGACGTGTTAAATCACTCTTGACCCAATTAATCTTTCTTTAAAAAGAAAAATTAATTTTTCATAATTTTAATTAACATCAACAGACCAATAAAAATTGTTATTTCTAGAGCGTTTGTTTATTGGTTTATTTCATATTATATTACTGCTTCTGCTTATATGAGCCAGGCTCTCCTATCTACGTTATATCCTATCTTCATATATATATATTACGTATAAGGATTACAAATAAGGTCTCTTTGGCCTAACGTGAGCCTTAGGCCCTGACAAACCTATATCGTCCCACCCCAGGACGTTATCGGGTTTATATAAGAGGTAATAAAGATAAGCGAAGAAGGGCTGTATGTATTCACTTTGTGTTCCTTGTTAAAGGAAGTCTAGGTTTTTATGTTGTGTTGAGGTAGAGGGAAGTCTTTGTTCCCAGTGTCTTCGGAAAGGGAGTTTTACGAGGATCTGTAAATCTGTAGAGGAGACGATAGCTAGTAGCAACAGGTTTCTAGAGGAAACAGACTATAGCCAGGTCGTGGGAGTATTGATCTTCGTGTCGTGTTCCTGTAGGACGATGTTTTGTTGAAGCATGTTCACGTAATAGAAGCAATAACCACTCATATCTAAGACTATGTTCTGTGGAAGCATGTTCACGTTCTACATCCAATAACCACTCATATCTACGACGATGTTCTGTGGAAGCATGTTCACGTTCAACAACCAATAACCACTCATATCTAGGACGAAGTTCTGTGGAAGCATGTTCACGTTCTACAACCAACAACAACAACAGCAGCCCCCCCCCACCCCTTGCATTCTCCCATCGGTAAAGCTCACCATTCAAAATCAATTGCCAGAAATTTCCAAGGAGTGAAATTACTGGAAGAGGGAAAAGAAAAAGACTCGATGATTGGTTATTATTTTTAGTGGGCCTACAACATGGGCGTATATAGGAAATAATTTCGGGAGGGGCTGGGAAAATTTCGGGTGGGCTGAGACCATTTCCGGAGTATGGAATATGAAAAATTTAGAACTTGGAATAGTTTTGGCAACTAAAACGCTATTACGCCTAAAATAAACTATTTTTTATTAACTAAGTGATCTTATTTAATTTATTTTTTAGGTTTTTATGACACAATTTTACCATCAAATAAAAATTTCGGGAGGGGCTGCAGCCCCCTCAGCCCCCCCCTTATATACGCCCATGGCCTACAAAATTGCTTTATCATATAAGACAAACAACATATTTCCTTCATTCATTAGCCATCCCTCAAGAAAAAAAGCTAAAACGAAAAAACGTTGTTGAAATTCGTTTACATATGTGTTGTGTAAACTTTTATTTTTACCGCGCTGAAAATATTTATACGTAATAATGTACACTTTTTCAATATATCAAATTTTCAGGTCTCCCTGTTGTAGGGTGAATAGTGTATGCGGTTTTTACATTAGGAGATGTCGGTTCAATTCCCTCCTGGAGCAGGTAAAGTTTTTTCGACTATGGCCTCTTTGAAAAATTTCTCTGCTAAGCCATTGGTGTTATGTGCGAATCTGTACATAGCCCTGCGCTGATGGGCTCGATACACTTGCGCAGTAAAAAAAAAAAAGCTTCGGCCTTATTGGATGTGAGTCTGCGTCAGGACCAAAACCAATAACATCGCAAGATTCTTCGTCTGTCATAGAAAAAGCTTCCAATAGGAACGCCAATCCCAAACCTATTACTTCAATGAATATCTTTCTCCCAATGAAACAATTTCTCTTTTATTTAATATCTTTATTGTTTATGTGTCATAATTTACAATATACAAAAAAAAAAAATTTCTATACACTAGATTAAACATTTTAAGAATTAATGGAGGAATAAATTCTGGTTAAATTTCCGCACGTGGTTTAGTTTTGGCGGGTAAATAGGACGAACTCGCGCCAATTCTCTCTCCCCCATGCCCCGGGGGATAGTTGCGGTGGCAAATTACTCCATCTACGAGGGCCTGTCGGTCCACTAATGAACACATTAATTCGACAGATGGGCCGGCCTCCAAGCCCTGCACGCTCATTCCACGTTGTAAACTTTTATCAGCTCCTGTGTTTAAACCTAACTCTCTTATCATCTCTAATTAAGGGCTGTGATTATTTGATAAAAAAAGTCCGACTCGCAGGAACTGCATCATCTTAGCGCGGTTCCTTTCTTATCCCTAGTCTAATTTGGAAAGATTAAAATATTTATTTATTGATAAGGCTTCCCAACTTTGGCGAATCGCCTTAAGATTAAAATAGAAGCAGTTATTATTTTGGTTCCACCAGTCTTGAAAGGTCTTGATTTACGATCTTACCTGGAAGGGTCGGTCAACACTTGAAAGGGGTCCGCTAGTTACAAGGTCTTGGAATCTAGGAAATCTATATTTCTAACAATAAATTGTTTTGTTATTTTACTTACCTAGTTTTATTGTAAAATACATTATCGAACTATAAGCAATTAAGAAATAACAAGGAATAAAAACAGACAAAAAAACCGTTCGAATAAACGAAATCAATTACTTTAATGGTTTAAGCACTTATTTCTCCGATTGACATCGCCTAATTAAAACTTTCGTCAGAACATTTTTTGTAGAGCATTTAGTAAGCTTTCGAATGGTAACCTTTCGCTTCCCAAGATTTTCAACCGTTTTCGAGATATTAAGAAATTATACGAAGTTCCCAAAACTTTTCATTATTTCTAGCAATAGAAAATTGGTCTCATTTTACCTATCCTGTTTTACACACAAATACATTTTCTTAACATAATAAATTACAAAAATAAAAAGCAATAAAAAACTAAGGGAAAGAGACAAAAATTACAAAAAGAACGACAAACACCCGTTCATAAGAACTAAACAGACGTATTTGAAGTTTTAAGCACTTATTTCTCCGATTGACTTAACCTAATCAAAAATAGTTTTAGAATCATTTTTGTAGAGAATTTAGTAAGCTTTCAAATAGTTTCTATCCACTTACCACGATTTCCCAACCGTGTTCGAGATATTAATGAAAGTATACGAAGTTCCCAAAACTTTTCATGTCTGTTCATAAAATATTTTATTTTAACCCTTCCTTAACTCCAAACGTAGCATAACTTTCAACATATTAGTTTTAATGAAAGTAGAACATGCAGATAATGTTTCAACTGAATCCCGTGATTCTAAGTACCCAAACCAAAAACTGTATTCAAAAACTATTTTTCCAATTTTCTCGAAAACGGTTAAAGCTATCGCCTTGAAAATGGTTTCATTCGTTTTCCTAGCCCAAGAAGCCTATAAAAAGAGTTCTTACAAGCTTATGAACTCAAAAACGTAAGCGTTACGATTTTTTCTGCGCGAATTTCGCCCCAACCGCCATCTTCCAGTGGGCGGATTTTGCTGGTTAACGACCTTGACCTTTCAAATTGGACGACGGATTTTTGTACCAAATTTCATCAAAATCGGACCATCAGGGAAGCCAGAAATGAGCGAACAGACAAATATATATATATATATATATATATATATATATATATATATATACATATATATATATATATATATATATATATATACAAATTTGAACCACCGTTATTTTCGGTCTCTAGGGGTTCTGAAACGCGAAATTTTCTTGTCGGCACGTCCGGATTGTTTCATTGTATCAACCTTATAAGCGGGGTTCCTCCCTATGGGGGAGGGAGGAACCGCGCTAAAATGGAAGTATTAATCATTCTTCATGAAGGATGTGTTTCTGGTTGACAGAAACACAAAGTGGAGCGTTGATTATATCGCCCCTACCATGTGAAACATTAGAATATGCAAATTGGGGCATATAGGAACGAACATATTCTATTCATTGACGAAGAAATACATTGAAAAATGATCTTACTGGATCCGTTATTTAAGGCATTAAAGGCTCTTCTAAAGAGGTTAGAGTCGTGACAATTTGCGACAAGCCGTATCATCCACAATCCAAAAGAAAAGTCCCGAATCTAAAAACGAGATTTTTCATATTCGATAGTTTGACACGACAGGGGCGATATGAACGTCAGTTAGCCGAACCACTAAATTTTTTCCCTTTTGTAACGGCACCTAAACAAAAAATATAAACATTCTTTACACGGCAGCATTCATCAGAGTATGGTGTCTGAATTTGGAGAAGATTCGAATTACGACGTAATCTGAAAGTTTTGACAAGAAATGTCGACATTTTAAAACCCATAGTTGATAGAAAAAAAAGCGTCTTTTTGCAAACTGCTGTTTACTAAAAGCAGTTGGCAGTTGCTGTTTTGATAAATTCGGCACAAAAATGTTTTGTCTGAAACGAAAGGTGACCTTCGTTAAACAGCAGAATCCGTTTTTCTGTCTGCATTTGTGAGAAGAAGATCGTAGCGCATAAATTGTTGTAAATGACGTGGACAACCGAAATGAAGGAGATATCTTTAACCGATTTTGTAAAGATTTGTAAAAGAGGTTGAAAAGTCATATTTACCATTCAAATGCCTAATGATTTCCTACAAAGAAAGCGAAAATGTTAACTGACCTCCGTTTTGGAAATAGTGCTTAAATTTCCATATGATTTTCCTAGAGTTTTGGAATTTTGTTCCATAGTAGGCGAAACAATAAGAGTTTCAGTTCTATTATTTTTAAAATCATACTAGGAAATGCCAGGACATACGCTGTGATGATGCTGTACCTTGATAGAGTTTTTATATAGTTGGTAGTAAATTCTAACCTCTCATTTTCCTAACTAGATGCGGATAGGTAGCTGTTGAAATGATAAGAATCGTTGGGATTGGTCTAAGGAAAACAGTCAGAGTTTTGGAGAAATATATATTTTTGACGTAAACAAACATTCGTAGCTAAAGATGTTTGCCATAGAGCATGCCGAAACATCCAAAATATAAAGTTTTTCTTAGCCAAATTCCAGATATTCCTTGTGTTCCCCTCAATTTTATTTTCGCCTTTTTCTATAAGAATCTCAAGTTAAGTACATATATTATAATCTAGTTTGTACTCTTATAGTAAGGAAGCAGCTGTCATCTTGAAGGCTCTAAGTCTTAGTAGGAGCTGGGTCCAGTCTAAAACACACGCGGGAATTAGCATTTCTCTTCAAGGTAGAAACGATTAGGACAATCGCGATGGCAGGTGGGAATTCGTGGATTCAAGGACATTGTGTTTCCTATCGTCGGAACACCTGCATCCGTGTGGAACTTGCAATTTTCTTTCAGAATAATCCGAGGAGGAAAAAAAATTATATATTAAATGTTGGGTTGCCTGTTAGGCCTTTGAGAATCTTTGTTTTAATATTAAAAATGTTTTCCTTTCATTATTGAGCTTATATTATTTTTAGAAAAAATAATAATGATTTGTTAGGCTTCAACCTCGGAAACTCCCGATCTTGGGAGGTCTAAAGTTTTGCTAGGTGCGATTTGTGGAGCTTCTTCCTTCTGTATCTTTCTCCTTAAGATTCTAATTTGTTTAGTAGCATTAAAAAAAAAGCTTTGCCTTCATAGGTTTCCAGGTACACTTTTCATAGATAACGTTTGTAACCAATCCAGCGTACATCTGTGATCGTTTTTAAAAAAAAATAGATTTTTCTTGAGATTTAAGTATATTGTCTTAAATATCTCGGTTCGGAAATTTAAAAAGCGTGAGACACATGTTTTAAAGTATAATACATTTTTTATTTATTGTTATTAATTTTTTTTTTTTGCTAGGGCTGATTTTCAAAGCCACAAAACTGTTTAAAGATCGCTAAAGTTGTGGGACACTAAAAATACATAGATTAAAACGTCACCAAATCTTTGCTATGACAAAAATTCACTCCTTATAAATCCACTCAGAGAAGACTTCGGTACTAATGAGTCAAGTAAATATTTCTCCTTCTTCTCTCCTTTCTTTATTCCTAACTTGGGAACAGGAAGGAGGTGATCGCTCGTTAAAAGTTTTTCCAAAGACCGCGCGGAGGTCCAGGAAACTTAGAGACTGCTTGGCTAGATATGAGTTAGACCCCCTACATGGCTCAATGAAAGGGCCTGTAATGAGAACTTGGAATAATCCTTAGGGGTTTAGTCCTTTGTAAGGATTGTATGACCATTGTGGGAGGCTTCCCTTGCCTAAACCCGGCCGCCCTAAACCGTTCCTTAGCAATTTATAGTATTTAACCTAACCGATAGAGGGCTCTTTTCTTTTGGGGTCGCTAAATTTTTTATATTGTCAGGAGGCGGAAATTGTCCCCCATTGTGTATTCTCTCTCGTTTTCTCTTCGAACTCTGAGCTTGATTAAAATCGAATTCGTTATGTTCCTAACCATGTCTCAAACATCTTGCAGATCTAAATCCACTAGATTCGAATCGGTTGGACAGATAAATTAAAATCCTACTTTTATTACCTACCCTAGAACATTGTAACAATGTCCCCTCGTTTGCCTTTAGTTAAAAATAAAGTCCGACTCGCAGGAACTGCGTCATCTTAGCGCGGTTCCGTACATCTCGAAGAAATGGAATAGATTAGGCATCACAAATAACAGGAAACTGACAGTAGCCAACTTACACAGAAGCGGATACTTCTTAATCCTCATTTTTGTAACAAGGAAGGTTGAAGGCCCTGTTGTGTTAGCCAAGAACTGCCGAACTGGCCTGAAGTCTCATTATAATATCTCCCCTATATTGTTGTCTAGCGGCTAGCGCACTAGATTCATAAGCGGGAGATGGTGGGTTCGATCCCCACCGGCGCCAGAAATTTTCTCATCTCAGGGCTCGCTGAGAAAATTCCTGGATGTCGGCGCTAATAGCCAAGATTTGTTGATGCGCCGTTAAAAAAAAAAAAAAAAAAAAAAAAAAAAAAAAAAAAAAAAAAAAAAAGTTTAAATTTTGGTTACGTTTGGAGTTATAGAAGGATTAGAATAAAATATGTTATTAATAGACATAAAACGGTTTGGAAATCGTGGTAAGTGGATGGTAATCATTCATTACTATTGTTTCTACAAAAAAGCAATTTTCGATGAGGCGATGCGAATCAGAGAAATAAGTGCTTAAAACTTCAAATGTGTTAGTTTTGTTCCTTTGAACGGGTTTTTGTAGTTATTTAGCTCACTTTTTAATTCGTAGTTTTTTTCTTTTCAATTGGATTTAGAATTGGTAGAATTTGAATTATAGTAAAAGAAAATACGCTCACTAACACATAAACTGCAATCGTCATTCAAAAATCTTTACAAGTAAAGATGGAATGGTTGGGATTCTGCTAAATAATCCTCAATATGATTTTGTTTTAAAAAATCTATATTTCGGACGTTTCGGCTACTCATTGGTAGCCTTCGTCAGCTAAAATGGGGTATATGTGGAAATGACATTTCCTGTCATAAAATGTCATAAACATGCCTTTTGATCCTTACCGACCTTTCTCCCACCACCTGCTGTTTCAGTTACATATACCCCAGTAGATTCCTTTTTCCTTAGACACTTTCACAATGGTTACTTAATTGCCAACCTTGGTCTTCCTCTGCCGCTCTGCATTTCCATTGGTATGTAGTATCTTATTTCTTTGTCAAATTAATTAATGTTACTATTAGCTACTATATTTGTCATTGGTATGTAGTTTCTTATTTCTTTGTAAAATCAATTAATGTTACTAATTACTATTAAAATCAATTATTGTACCTATTAATTTTTTCATTCTACTCATTCTAAGAATTTAAGACGATATGTTCTTTTATAAGTTATTGTATTTATAGTTCTGTTACCTATCACAATTATAAACTTTTTTTTGTTTCTGTATTAATTTATTTTTTTGTCATTTTAGCTGACGAAGGCTACCAATGAGTAGCCGAAACGTCCGAAATATAGATTTTTTAAAACAAAATCATATTGAGGTTTATTTAGCCGAATCCCAACCATTCCATCTTTACTTATCACCTCGACGGCTAACTATCTAATTATCATGAAAAATCTTTACAGTAAATTTTGATTTGGTTTGAAGGTACCCCTTCTGTGCTATCCAAGAATTGCCGAGCTGGCTTGACGTCTCATTATAATATCTCCCATTATTTTTGTACTATATTGCCTTTGTTTTGTGCATAAAATCCATGACAATTTGCTAAGATTCTGCCAATGTTCGTGCAATTGGCTGACAGCGTATTGGGCCACGCGAAAACACCATCTGCTCCTTGCGTGACGAACAGCTGCTTTCTCTCTTTCCAATTGCTAGATTTCTCACAAAATTACATGTTATTGACCTGTTTCAGAGGCCGATGGCCGACAAAAGTAATAAACTAGCTAAAATTATAGCCCGTCTGGAATATTTTGGAATTTTTCGCAGTATTGCTGATGGTCTGTTCTAGAGATGGGCGATGCGAATCGATCTTTTTAACTCGATAAATCGATTTTTTGAATCGATCTCCAAGGGCCTATCTGTTAAAGAATCAATCTTTCCAGGATACTGTAAAATAAAGAGTTTTTATTTTAAATATTATAAATATAGCAATAAGTACGAAAACGAGGGTAAAAAATATTTCAAATATATAAAGCATTTCGTAAGGATTTTGCAACAATTTGAAAAATGTTAATTTTCTACGCTAGTACCTCAATTGAAAAATTATTATGCAAAAAATATCTAACCGATTTAAACGAAATTTTGTAGGTTGTTTTACTGTGTAATCATAATTTTCCTCCTGGTATATGAAGGTCCTAAATGCTTTTTAAGTTGCCAAAAAAAATGTATATAGAAAATGATTTTGTTTTCATACTTAGGTATTGCTGTTTCTCAAAGCAGCGAATAAAGTTTAACGTTTCTAAATAACAGAATAATCTCGGGAATTCCGTTGCGAATTTTTTGACGCCTTGTGAAAATCTCTAGCGTAAATAATTTCGAGTTATGAGCGAAAAAAAAGTAATTTAATTTAATTTAACAAATAGGTCATATCAAATAGCAAAAAAAGAATGTTTGTCAGGCATTTTTCAGGATGACTTCTTGATGATGCAAATATAATTTAAAATTGTAAATATGACATATTGCTGTATAAAAAAGTTACAATTTTTATGAATTTTCAAGAAGAGCTAGGCATTTTAACGTGTGAGAATATCTGATTGAGAAACATCTGTGTAGAAAGTAATTATTAATTTCTGAGAGAATATTAATTTGTTTATGTTTTAATAAAAAGTGTACCGGGAAGTTTTCGATATTTTTTTTATATATTTATTTATTTTTTTTTTTTTGGTGCCTCGATTGCTAGTATCATTAGCACCAACTCAAATACCTCAGTTATTATTATAATTCCCGCAAACATTAGCCCCTGGACGATACGAGTACCGGTGTATTCAGCGTGATAGTTAATTTTTTTTAAATGTTAAAAAATATTTAGATTGAGTATTTTTAGACCGGAGTGTTTGACAATGCACGATATATAAAAAGAAAAAAACATATATTTAATTCAATGATAAGATAAACCAGTAATACTTTAGCCATATGACGACTCAATCGACTGCGTGTTAGATTTATCCTTTAGGAATTGAAATCTAGAACATTACCTTAGTTATTGGTTAAATTTAATGTATTATCGGAAAGCCTAAATCGTTTATTACGATAAGAAAGGTGTTTTATCGGGTATTCGACTTAGGAAAGCCGATATCGGCCGGTGAAGTCTCCGCCAATTTATCCTCTCAATATTGCTCCCCGCCTTTTCACATATTGCTTTTATACAAATCTCTTTTGCTTTTATTTTATCCTTACGCTCATATTGTTTTGGTCCCTTGCGATATTGAATTTTTTTTTGTTCACAATCCTCCCAATTTATATTCAAGATTCTTGAATAGAGCTGTTCTAAAATATTTTTCCCCCTTCTTCATACATGATATCGTAGTATGAAGAAGGGGGAAAAATCATTTAAAATGTTTACCTAGTATAGAAAAGTTTTACAAATTTGAAATATAATGGTAGGCTGATTGCGCAAGTTAATGGGTTTTTATGAAAATGAAATTTTTTTTTACCATATTTCCTCCCTCTTTAGGGAGGAAAATCTGTTTATAACACAATCCGGCAATGCTGACAAGAAATGTACAAAAGGTCCATTTTTATGAAATGGGCACAAAAATATGTGATGACTAACTAATGGTCAAAATCAGTAAAATAAAAATAGCCACTTCCTGCAAAAACCAAGCAAGGATTGTAGCCTTATTGCATTAATACACAAATACAACATATTGTATACCTTTCACATAACAAATAATAAAATGGTTCTTCTACTGAATTCATAATAAGAAAAATAGATGTTTAATTATATCTTAAGATATTTATTACTTGACACATGGGGAAAAAAATAAAAATATGTTTTAGTACCTCAATAACGGACTCAGAAGAAATCATATATATATATATATATATATATATATATATATATATATAGTTTTTAATAAAAACTTATATCTAAGCTTAATAGCAACAACTTTCCTTGTTGCTATTGAAAAAAACAAAAACTCAGGTACTCATGCAAAAAAATTAATAACGACTTTACTCCACTAAATGAACCGACACCGTCCATTAAATGGACCGACGATTAATATATTCTTTTGATGTCTAAAAGAATACATTAATGAATAAAGATATTTGGCATTGCACAAGGATCTTCTCTTAGTCCAACACTTTTTCTACTGGATGTTTGTAAAAGTAAGGGCTTTTTAGGGTATTGTTATACAATGTGTAATGGAATCGATGAAATTGTACATAAACAACTCTACACTAATATACAGTGTAATATAGGCATGGGGGGATTTCTTGAGGGAAGGGAAGCTTTACTTAGTTTCATTCCGGAGGGGGGAGGATTAACTTGAGAATAATCCGAACTGCAAATGCCCTCGGCTAATAACTGAGCCCATTGTTGTTGTTGGCAGAAATATTACTGTTTATATCCTCCTTGTTTATGACCTCTATGTAATGAGAGAAAGATATTTATACTCAAATTTAGGGCTGTAGCTGGATTAAGGGGGATTAGTCGCACCCTCGCTCTGAATCGATGTTTTTTAATTGGAGCAATTTGTCTTGTTTGGTTTACTCCTTTATTTAACTTTTAAAAAAAAAGGCACTGTTTTCTACTGTAGTTATCCTTACATTTTTCCGTATTGCTTTTCAATGATTTCTACGTAATAGGCAGAAGGTCAATGGATAAAATAACAATTTTATCTACTTGTCGTTTTATTAAAATTCCCTGCCGGTTTCACACCCATTTCGATGCCACTTCGGGGCCACTTAGACTAGTAAACTAACTATACAGTCTAAATACAGCAAAGGGAACCTTCTGGTATAAGGACCATGTCCGAACTGAGTCACTGGTGGACACCTGTTAATGTCACCCATTTCAGACTGTTTAAAAAAACTGAACTGAACTATGTAAAAAATATTATATGGAAATTAAAATAGTTTTAACAAAAGCTTAATGCACGGTAGAAAAATGGAATTAACGAGTCTGAACATTTACTTAACTCCCCGATTTCTCCATGGTGCCAGATGCAATGACTCCCTAAGAAATAGTCAGCAACTTTGATGATAATTTTCCTCAACATTGGTAAGATGCTTGGAGATAACGTCACTGGAAGAAAAACGAACAATTACACTTCTAGACGAGAAACATCGTTACCACTTCCTCAAATATGTGGAGAAGGACTGCTGAAGATATTGTCGGCGATGGTTGGTAATTTGAATCCTGGCTCAGGCGCAACAACAACGGTTTTGATCAAAATAATCTTAACTGCTTTCTGAGACTATTAAAATTTAATTTGATAAGTATAGCACCTGGATTTTTCCCATTTTCCCTCAAGTCCGTAAAGATTGTTTCGAAATTTAAGGAACTAGTATTTCAAATTACCGACCAATGTCCTCATTAGAAGTTTCCTCAAAATTGATCGAAAACTGCGTCAGGAATAATCTCACTTTCTGGTGATATTTCATAGCTCCTGCCGTTCTACAATAAGAATTTTTGTCGACTCTTATGACGCCCAAGGGGAATCGGGCACATCACCCTGGAAATAGTCTGGAAGAAGTCCAGCGAGGAAACCTAAAACAAAACATGACATAACTTCTTCTCGAACATCCAGCACAGTTTTTGCGAGAGAAAAAGCGTTGACAATACTTATTGGATATTGTCTGGCCAGCTGCGTCTGCATAAACGATGGAAATAAGATAATTGTAAGGTTTCGCGTCCTTGCCAAAGCCGTCGACTCACTAAACTGAAATTTCCGTTTATGGAAACTGGAATCCATTGGCAATACAGGTCAGGCTCTCAACTGGTTTAGGTCGTATATGTCTGGCGTAACACAGTATTGGAAAAAAAAAATACTAATAGCTGCGTAGATCGGAGGGAATAAGGGGTTGTTCTAGACTGTTCATTT
Organism: Gonocerus acuteangulatus; assembly: GCA_946811695.1. Taxonomy (NCBI): domain Eukaryota; kingdom Metazoa; phylum Arthropoda; class Insecta; order Hemiptera; family Coreidae; genus Gonocerus; species Gonocerus acuteangulatus. The sequence continues at coordinate 24,760,240 of OX328127.1, forward strand.
AGACCAATTTTGTTCGTAATATGTATTAATGAAATTCCTACGAAGAGTTCTCTGATATGCTCAAGTTTTCTCGTTTTTCTTCACTGTGTTGATAAGTGTTTTCCCGACAATTGCATTGTGTGCAATGTAATACGATGACGTTAAGTATGTGGGTTGGTAATGTATGTCAGATTCGAAATCTAGTAAAGAGTACTTTTTTATGTCAAAGCTATATACCTGTAGTTTCATTGAGTCCATTACAGGTTACCTCTCAGCTTGTTGTTTATTGAGTATGTGTCTTTATAATCTATTTCATGTCTGACTGACTTCAGCATGCCTTGAAGATAATTTGTCTTTATATCCACCTATTTTGTTATAATTTGTTGCCAATGTTGACCTTTTTTGTGCATTTAATTTTTCGAGAACATTCCAATGAGTGACGTTAATATCCTTGAAGGAGAACAAAAAAAAAGTACACATTTAATAAAAACATTAATCTTGCTTGGACATTTATACTACCTGATGCTCACATTAAGGCAATAGGACTTTACGAGAAATAGAATTAATACGCACGTTAAAATTTAAAAACAATATTGAACACATAAGGCCTCGGTGAGTGGTCTTGTTTAGCGGTCTGGGTAATATATTGTATACATTTATACGCCTCGGAAGGAAGCATGTAAAAACTCACACAAAAACGCAATATAACCACACTTTTAGAACACTTAAGAATATTTCTTAATTCTCAGAAGAAACTTCAGGTGTTAGCCTTAATCCTATTTGTTCATACCAATACGATGTCTTAATGCTTTCTGAAGAAATGATTCCCAAGTTTCTTTCTACACCATTAGTACTTTGGAAGGTATATAGTGTTGGACTGATGGAATCTCCTTGCGCAACACCATCTGGGTGGTTACGCGGCACTGCAAATTGCGCTAGAGAGCAGTGGTTCCCTACCAGCAGAACTCCTCCGCCCTCTCTCTAATGATCCGGAATAACCACCTAACCTCTCTTTCTTCTTTATTCCCGCCAAGAAAGGAGTCAGCTCTCCATAAAATCGTTATCAACTCCTTTTTATTCTAACTTACTTTTCTACTTTTTTTTTTTTAAATATTATCCTTTAAGTGAATTTCCATTTTATTGTGTTAAAATTCAGTTAGCCCGCGGAATTGAATTTTTTTTCTTCTTCTGAAATGTAATGTTAATGAAACCTTGCAAAGATTTACTTTAGAATGATGATCATTTATTTTTCTTATTGAACAAACTTTTTTAACCCCTGGATATACAATGACGTTTAGGAGACAATTGTTGACTTTGACGTCTCCAAAACACCAAGGACTTTCTTCCGCAGAGGTCGCACGATATATTATAAGGTTAAAAACAACCGCAATGACTGCGCCCTAATAGTTTTTTGTATATGATTTTTCTCCGTTTTGACGCGTCTACGTGCATTTCATTTGTATATCAAGACGATAAGAAAATACTGTTGTGGTCGAATGCCCCATATGAAGCTAACAGTTTTTCAGGACAGCGAAAAATACAACAGAACGTACTATTTGTCTACCTATTAACGTCCATCAAATGTTTTGTCGATGAAAATTAAGTGCTACCTTAAGAATCAATGCAACATGAACCAATGCCGATTAATGTCATGAACAATGACGATTAGCAAAATTACCACATAATTTCCGTGAATACTACCGTCAGTATTCAAAATACCTATTTTGTTTTCTTTTAAAAATATAAACCCTAACTTACCAGCAAAGACCCCTTTAATAAATGCAGAATTAAAAAGATCCTTAAAATCAAGAAATATATTAGTGAAGCAAGATGTAAGAATGTGGTTTAATGGAAATTTATTATTTTATTTATTTTTCAGATGAATGCATCCATCTGAATACGAAACAGATTCACTCACATAGACACAAAAGTATAAGGAAATTATATTTCATTACAATAAAGTTATCAAGATAAATAATAAAATATAGTGGGGTCTCCCGTGGTCTAGTGGCTATCGCGCTGAATTCATAAGCGGGAGATGGTGGGTTCGATTCCCACATCCGGCAGGAATTTTCTCATCTCACGGCTCGCTGGGAAAATTCCTCGCTGCACCCTGGATGTCGGCGCTAATGACCTAGATGTAGATGCGCCGTAAAAAATAATAATAATAATAATAAAATAAAATATAGTTTAATTACTGAACTTATTGGTTTATTTTGTGAAAATCATCTTAACAGGTAAATACTCTAAGATCAAGAACCACACCAGAGGATTTTCCCCGTGGGTCAGTGGCTAACACCCTGTAGTTTCATGCGGTAGACGAGGGTTCGAATACCGCCTGCAGCATGGGCGTATATAGAAAATAATTTCGGAGTGGGCTGGGAAAATTTCGGGGGGGGGGCTGAGACCATTTCCAGTGTATGGAATACTAACAAATTAGATCTTAGAAGAGTTTTAGCCAACTAAAACGCTATTACACCTAAAATAGAATATTTTTTATTAACTAAATGATCTTATTTAATTTATTTTTAAGGGTTTTATACCGATCTAATCAAAATTTCGGGAGGGGCTGCAGCCCCCTCAGCCCCCATCCCTTATATACGTCCATGGCCTGCAGCAGTTTGAGTTCTTCCATCTATAGGCCCGCAGAAAACATTTTCTGCGCCACCATGGATGTTTAGGAAGGATGAAAACCTGTAGATAGCTATATATAGAAAAAGTCCGTCACGCAGGAGCTGCATAACTAAGCACTTTCCTCAGAATTTGGGTAGTGTAGACTGCTTTCCAGAACAATTTGCTTAAAATATCCTACATAAATAAAATAAAAACATGAATAGTTCTCTTTTAATTTTGTAATGAGTAACTGATAAATTATTAATTTGCTTCCAGAGTTATGTTTACACATAGCACCTACTGCACTACGTAATAAATACAAAAAACCTCATATTATCGTATTTTGATCTAATGCAGGAACCGGATACAGTCCCTCTAGCGCTCCTTGCGGCGCCTTTGTGAACCTATGTCTGGCTGCCTTTTCTATTAAAATATATTACAAAGTAAACCCCCCGATTCATCTCATTTTTACAACACTTCTTTCTCATGAGTTACCCACGACGTATAGCGCGTTTCGTTACAATAAAGCAGAAATTACGACCAGTATGAGTATATTAGTAATTTGGGTCCGGAGTAAACCCCCCCTCCTAAAGAACCGATTTAGTTTATTTTTACAACACATATTTACCTGTAGATTACCACTACGAATATAGAGTTTCGTCGAAATATACCAAAAATCACGGTTGGTAGTGGCGAATAGGTATTGTGGGTCTGGAGTAAACCCCCCCTCCTAATGAACCGATTTAGTTTATTTTTACAACACATATTTACCTGTAAATTACCACTATGAATACCGAGTTTCGTCGAAATATACCAAAAATCATGGCTGGTAGTGGCGAATTGGTATTGTCGGTCCAGAGTAAACCCCCCCTCCTTATGAACTGATTTAGTTCATTTTTATATCTCACTTTTCTCTATATATTACTACTACGAATACCAAGTTTCGTTGAAATATAACAAATGTTACGGCTGAAATGGTCAAATTAGTGTTTTGGGCTAGGGGTAAACCCCCCCCTTCCGGTGGACCGATTTTGGTGGTTAACGAACTCGTTCAATCGTTTGCTAATTGAATGCTATATACCAAGTTTCGTGGCGAAATAACAAAAACTCTGGCCGCTATCGTGTTAACAGACACATATATATATATATGCATATATATATATATATATATATATAGATATATATAAATTTTAACGGGGGTCATTTTCGCTGTCTACTAGGTAGGATCGATAAAGATTTGAAGAAATTTTTCAAAAATTCCGTCATGAGTCCAACCTCAATAGCTACTTTCCTTCGGAGGAAAGTGCTAAAAAGAAAACATATTGACACAATATAAATCAAGAACGACTTGATGTATCGAAAGTATAAACAATTTATTTCGTCATAACAGATACAGCAGCTTTGAAGCGAAGTCAAGGGATGGTTGGGATTCGGATAGGAGAATAACACGTCAGCCTCTTCAAGCAAAAATTTATATTGGACGTTTCGGCTGCACTTTGGCAGCCTTCTTCAGCTAAAAAATAAATATACATAATTACAAATATTGCATTATTTTTTTTTTTTTTTTGTTTAAAATAATTCCAAGTTGTTTGCGTCCATGAAAGAAAGTAATTTAATTTTCCTTTAACATGTCCTTCTTTTATTAGTGAATGTTTATTTTTTTGTTGCAGAGGGGATGCTTTCTTGGAGCCGTACATGCAGGGCCTGGACCCCCCGGTCCGACCACCGCCCCCCACCAAACCTGTATTCCCCCCATCTCCGAGGACCATAGAACAGGTAAATATTTCAAGGATTTTTTTTTTTTTTTTTTTTTTTTTTTTTTTTTTTTTTTTTAGTTTATGTATTTATGTAGGACCTTACATAATTTCCTTATTAAAACATAACTATAAAGCGACCTTAATAAGCATAAATATAATATTTTGGGATTCGGGAGAGAAGTACAATCAGATTTTCGTAAAAATCTATATTTTGAACGTTTTGCCATGCTTATTAGTAGCTTTTATCAGCTGAAAAGACAAACAAACAAAAAACTAACGGAATTACCTAAAAGAATAATTAAAAACAGTAAAACAATATATTAGAATATAAACATCGGTTATAAAACATTTTTTGGGTGCTTAATAATTACAAAACAATATAACTAATTATTATATATTTATTTATTTCATTGTGAGCTTCGCAACTTTAACGATAAGCTCATGATCAGAAAAAAATAAATAAAAAAAAATAACGAAGACAAGATAATTTGAGTTAATTTGAGTGACCTTTGTCTCTCATGCGTGCAAATATTCGCACATACATATTGGTTTTAGGTAATGTATGCCTTTATATCATATTCATCCAATATACTCATACCTATTTGAGCATTTAAGTATGTTCATACATAAAAAATAAAAGTAAGTGAAAAAAAATATATAAAACTAAGTGGATACATTAAAATATATGAAAATAGATAATATACTTATTAGGCACACGAAAAATGTTTTATAACCAACGTTTATGTTTTGATATATTGTTTTACTGTTTTTAATTATTCTCTTCGGTAATTTCGAAATGAGAATGGTGGGAAGACCGTGTTTATGGAGTGGATTTTCACCTGTAAAATAATCGGTCTATAAATAATATTGTAAGGTTTTCAAATTAGATATAAATATTTACATAGGTTATTTATATTAATATAAATTACAAAATAGGAGGTTTTTAATTAGAAGTTAACACTTACTTTATTTTTCGTCTAATTGTTTGAAAATGGCCTAATGGCTGAAACGTTATGTTTTAGAAGATTAAATAAATTAATAAAGAAAACAATTTTGGGCTCGAGATGATCAAAATAAGATTTTTTTTAATTACCTAATTTTTTGGAATTTTTGTAGTATTGATTTTTATATGTCGGCTACCCATTACTATCAGTTCTTGCATTTCATAAGAAATGTGTCACAGTGCGTTATCTGCATTCCATAATATGCAAAGTGCATGTTGAGAAATACCGTTTTTTTTTTTGTTTTTTTTTTAATCGAAATGCAATATGTGCGTTCATTGGAACAACATTAATTCTGTTGAACGCCATTTTCATGAATGACTTATCAAGTTCAGTGAACTTTGTTGCTCAATGATCTATGTGTCACTTGGAAGTGAGTCATTTGCATATTAGATTATTATATCAAACATAGAAAATATTATTTTCTTATTAGTTTCCTCTTTAGGGTGCAATTCACGTTCTTGTAATTCTTTTCAATAATGTCGCTGACATTTATTAAATATTTCATTAAAATCTGTCGACGATAATTCATAATTACAGATAACATGAAATTGGGTGAACACCATCCCCTTGAGTGATTCCTGTTTTTATTGGAAATGGCCTTAGAGAAATCTACGATTCATTCGGGAATTCCTAAAAACTAATTATTTCACTGCGAATAATGGCTGACTTTAGCTGACAAGTTTATTTTACAAATTACAATGAACTTCATTAGAACATATATATTTTACATTTATTTACATAAGAAGATATTTACTTATCCTAAAATAAAAATAGGATTATAAACATCTAAAAGAAATTGTACAAATTAAATTGTTAGTTGAATACTTTAAGATAATTATTTTAATTAATCATATATATATATATATATATATATATATATATATACAAAGGTAAGGCAGAAAAAAACAACAAGATATTTATTACTGTTCATGGCATTACCTGAGTTAACTCAGACTTAAAAAAGAATCAGTTTCTTGACAATAAGGCTCACTAGGGAGATAGTGTGGTCAGTAGTGCTTGATATTCCGCTTCGCAAGTACCCATTAAATTAATTAAAGGACGGGTGGGCGTTGGGGGCTGTCTATAGCCCCGAATCCAATCCTCTAACGACGGTAATAGAAGATAAATTCTTGGGGTGTGCGCACTCGAGTTTTATACTCAGGCCTTCCAGAAGGTTGGGCTTCGATTAAGCAGGCAAAAAAATAACACAACCTAGTGGTAAGTAATGCAAAGCTATAGGTAATAATAGTTGCAGTAAAAATCAAGTATTATATTTGTCGACGGGAATAAAAGAAATAAAAAAATAATTTGGTAAATATTATTAACAATGTGAAGGACGTGGAATGCTTTTCAACAAAGAAGCAGTTATGTTTTTTGTTTTTTTTTTTAGTCGTTTTTAACGGCGCATCAACTATTTGGCTATTAGCGCTATCTACAGGTTGCCATCCTTTTATAATGCCAACAGCATGTGGTCGTTCACCCATTCAGGTACTGACCACGCCTGACGTTGCTTAACTTCGGTGATCTACGGGAACCGGTGTATTCAACGTGGCTTTGGCCGTTGGCAGCAGTTATGTTATTCCTAATTGAATGCGTTTAACATCGGGTTGCCTACTGATAAGAGTATTGAAGGTCAAGTACTGTTAGGATTTCCCGTATCGGAACGAATCGTTACGACTGTCACCCATGACGTCATGATTCCCCGGTAAGCACCGCCCCACCTCGCTGCATAATTGCTACGCGGTATAGCGTTCCTCAATCGACTTCCCGCTTTCGATAAGATATCGTCAGCCTAGTGCAGAGAGTGACGTGTCCAGTCCTGTCGCCGGTGTGTCTCACTTTGTCCGAACAAGCCGCCAGTATTCTCTCGGTCGGCTAGTGAGTTGGTGGTCTCTTTGTGGATTATGTTTTGTGTCCGTATGTTCATATCATTTCGGCGCAATGAAGACAGTATACAGGAAGGTTGTCAAAGCATTTACACCGAGGAGCGGGTTCTTTCAGTTTTGCATTTGGGTGAGCAATTTATTTTTTAAATGTTTATACAATATCTCAAGATTAGCTGCGATATTGATTGCGGGCATAAAACCATCGACACTTCGTATAAAAAATACTCTTAAAGCGAGAGGTTGGAAGTTGTCTTAACAAGGCTTCGAATTGGACACTCACTACTGCCACTCTTGTATTTCATGAAATAGTGGACACTTCTGTCACTAAACAAGAACCTGTTTACACGAAGGCATAAGTTATAAGGTGACAAGCTCTAACGACAAGAGGTCTGTTTGCGAAGACAATATCCAGTTCCTTTGAAGTATCTGTAGTGATTTTAAATAGTGATTTTGGTACTTACGGATTAGCTTACAGGTTCTTTGCAGGTTATCTATTGCTTATCTAAGGTCAGAAACCATATTGTATAAATATAGTAATCAAAAGTTAATATAGTAATGAAAAGTATTTAAAATCACTCCAATCACTACTAAAAGTAACTTGTTTTAACTACAATATTTATATAATATGGTTTCTAACTAACCGTTAGATAACTTGTATTTGTAAGTAATACTTTGAGGGTTGTAAAGCAGAATATATTAAACTAATCAGAATATATTTCAGCAAGTAATATTTATTAATAAAAAGGTTAATGTTATAAAATCAATGATAATTGTGAAGTTTAGGGGCCTCCTCGCCGATTTTTTTGTCCGGTGATTTTATGACGTATTTATATTTTATATTTATTTCGGAATATGGGCATACGTGCTATGCGTTTCCGCTCGCTCGAGAAGATATCAAAACTCTAACCAATCCAACTCGCTAAAATTAATAGAATTCTATTCATTTTTAGAGTTGGATTGACGTGATTGTTAAAGGTTACTTTACTACCAGCAACAACCAATAGAATTGCCCATAGGAATAGGCCAATAGAAAAGTTAATGAGTCATGCGCATGCGCTGAATCACTGTTATAATCACTACAGATACTTCACAAGTAATTGGATGTGGTCTTCGCAAGCCGACCCACGACAAGTACTACGTTAATGTAAACTAGCCATAATATATTACTAGAATATTATACTGGTCCGTATTATATTAAAAAGTCCAGTTTCCAATGAGCCTATTTTTCGCGATGGTAGTTAATAAAGCCCAAGGTCAGACGTTAAAAGTTGTCGGTGTGGATCTAAGTATTAGTTGTTTTTCGCACGGTCAGCTTTATGTGGCTCTGCAACATGTTAGCAATCCTAGCAACCTGTATGCTTTGATGCCTATACGCCTTATATCCTGTAAGGAGAAGTATTACTGTAAAGCAGATTTCTTTTAAATACCCAAACGGCAGTGTTTATAATCCAAAAGATACATACAAAAATGCTGCCCAATGTCACTATTCCACGCGGACGAAGTCGCGGGCACAGCTAGTTGAATATAAATCTATTATCCTCTAATACAATCTATGACTTATTCAATGATGAACGGGGGACATTTAGAAATGGAATAATAATTTTTAAAAGGAAACAAAACGAATTATTAGTGACGTCATCGTATGTGTCAAAACACTTAGATGCAACCTAAATCTACTCAGTTCCTGCGTACCTGTTGAAGGACCTTGCTTAAGAACGTTTTAGATAACATTTATCAACGCTGTTGATTAAAATTGTCATCATTATGCGTACTGAATTATTAGTGACGTCATCGTATGTGTCAAAACACTTAGATGCAACCTAAATCTACTCAGTTCCTGCGTACCTGTTGAAGGACCTTGCTTAAGAACGTTTTAGATAACATTTATCAACGCTGTTGATTAAAATTGTCATCATTATGCGTACTGAATTATTAGTGACGTCATCGTATGTGTCAAAACACTTAGATGCAACCTAAATCTACTCAGTTCCTGCGTACCTGTTGAAGGACCTTGCGTAAGAACGTTTTAGATAACATTTATCAACGCTGTTGATTAAAATTGTCATCATTATGCGTACTGAATTATTAGTGACGTCATCGTATGTGTCAAAACACTTAGATGCAACCTAAATCTACTCAGTTCCTGCGTACCTGTTGAAGGACCTTGCTTAAGAACGTTTTAGATAACATTTATCAACGCTGTTGATTAAAATTGTCATCATTATGCGTACTGAATTATTTTCAGCAATTATTCAAGATGGCACTCATCAAAATTGATTTCAAATATGTTTACACTATCTTGACAAACAATTATAATTGCCCAAGCTGGTTATGTAATGGCTTCAGAGAGTTGATAAAGTCGGCTTCGGCGAGACGGTACTGTAAACATGGAAAGCTGCCAATTGCTTCTTGTAAACAGACCTGACTTTAGATGCTTACTTTTTGCGGTTATAATCTCTTAAATTCACATCCGCTAATGTTCGTATTTTTGTCGACCTTGAGTGTAGCCATCTTCAGAAATTTTTCTTTATTAAATGTTATTGAACAGAAATATCATTAAATTAAATCTAAACAATAAAATAAGAAACCAAGGAATAGTTAGGATTCTGCTAAGAGAGAATGTCAGATTTTATGAAACATCTACATTTTGAACATTAATTGGTATCTATCACAATTATTCATGGTCACCTGAAAGATGGTTATTATGCATACCTTCATCCCCTGGGCATTTCTTACTGAAGAAGGCTGCCGCAACGATCAAAATAATGAGTTTTCTGAAAATCTGGCGATTTCTCTTAGCCGAATCCCAACTTTTCCGTTACTTCTTATCACCTCAACGGCTAACATTATTTAATTATAAACAATAAAGTGTAACCAATGGCTAATTTATTCTATGGAGTGCATGCAAGTCCGACTCGCAGGAACTGCATCATCTTAGCGCGGTTCCGTTCTTATCTCTAGACTCATTTAAAATGATTAAAATAGAAGCTGTTATTATTTTGGGTCCACATTTCTAGAAAGCATGAAGATTAGATAGTTAGCCGTCGAGGTGATAAGTAAAGATGGAATGGTTGGGATTCGGCTAAAGAAACCTCAATACGATTTTTGTTAAAAATCTATATTTAGGACGTTTTGGCTACTCATTGGTAGCCTTCGTCAGCAATGAAAGTGCCGGGAGGCAGAGAAGGACCAAAGTTGACAGTTCCATCTATACTTTCAAGAAAGGTCTTATTTACGATCTTACCTGGATGGGTCCCCGCCCTAGGAAGGACCCCGCTAGGCATTTGAAAAGCTATATTATCTTGGAAATCCATATCTCTAAGATTAAATTGTTTTTCTTATTTTTCTTAACCTGATTTATTATCAAATACATTATCCAACTATAAGCAGTTAAAAGATAACAAGGAATAAAAACAGACAAAAAGAACAGTTCGAATAAGCGAAATCAATTACTTTAAAGTTTTAAGCACTTATTTCTCCGATTGACATCGCCTAATCAAAACTTTCATCAGAACCTTTTTTGTAGAGCATTTAGTATGCTTTCTAATGGTATCCTTCCGTTTACCAAGATTCTCAACCTTTTTCGAGATATTAAGGAAAGTATACAAAGTTACCAAAACTTTTTATGTCTGTTAATAAAATATTTTATTCTAACCCTTCCTTAACTCCATACGTAACACAAATCTCAACATATTAGTTTTAATGAAAGTAGAACATGCAGAAAATGTTTCAACTGAATCCCATGATTCTAAGTACCCAAACCAAAAACGGTATTCAAAAATTATTTTTCCAATTTTCTCGAAAACGGTTAAAGCTATCGCCTTGAAAATGGTTCCATTCGTTTTCCTAGCCTAAGAAGCCTATAAAACGAGTGCTTACAAGCTTATGAACTCAAAAACGTAAGCGTTACGATTTTTTTTTTCGCGAATTTCGCCCCAAACGCCATCTTCCAGGGGACGGATTTTGCTGGTTAACGAACTTGACCTTTCAAATTGGACAACGGTACCAAATTTTATCAAAATCAGACCTTTCGTCTTCTACCTAGAGAGCGAACAGACAATATATATATATATATATATATATATATATATATATATATATACATATATATATATATGTATATATATATATATATAAATATATACATATATATATATATATATATATATATATATATAAAAAATTGAACCACCGTTATTTTCGGTCTCTAGGGGTTCTGAAACGCGAAATTTTCTAGTTGGCACTTCCGGATTGTTTCATTGTATCAACCTTATAAGCGGGGTTCCTCCCTATGGGAGAGGGAGGAACCGCTCTAATATTTTAGTGTAAAATGGTGAGTTTTTACACCTGAAATAGTAACCATAAAACGCTTTTTGAAAACATCTCAACCAATCTTCGTTGACTCTTTATACTGCGAACCAAATTTATTATATAAAAATAGTTTAGTATGTATATATATATATATATATATATATATATATATATATATATATATATATAAACATACATACATATATTCATAAAGAAAGAGGGACAATGTAATTTTTAAATAAATGTAGGTGAACGTCAATTTTAGTTAAACGAGTATTACGTGAATGAATATTAACGAACTTGACCTTTCAAATTGGACGACGGATTTTTGTACCAAATTTCATCAAAATCAGACCTTTCGTCTTCTACCTAGAGAGCGAACAGACAAATATATATATAGAGTTTACCCTTGCATATATTGGAAAGTGTTAGAAGAATGTTTGTCATTACAAATTTATACTATCTCTAAATAATTTAAAAAAATCTATTCAGCAATAAATTGACAATCCTTAAGCTGAATTTGATTCTTTTCGAGTGGAGCTTCCCGCAAGGATGAATGCATGTTCTATCTTGTTGTTCTTGTCTCTTCCGTTATGTGCTAGGATTAAATTCTTCATGTTCTCTTACTTTAGTTTACAATTTAATCTTACCATTTCATGTAGCAACATTGGGTATATTTTACTCTGGTTCCTCCCAACTTTTGGTCTACATATATACATACATTGTAGGAGCTCTACTCCTACATATGAACCTTAGGAAGAAAATTCAAAATAATATAAATGTATATATATATATATATATATATATATATATATATATATATGTATGTGTGTGTGTGTGTGTGTGTGTGTGTATATATATATTATATATATTCCAAGAATTTGATATTTTTTAACTTTAAACAACGAAAATAATAATCGCTCCAAAAATCAAATACAAAAAAAATGAAAACGTAAGCTAGCAAATAAATTCAAAAAGTCCATCAAATAAAAATTCCCCCATATCTCTAAAACAAAATAACTGTTTAATTGAGTCCACGATAAAAATTAATTAAAAAACGAGAGTAAATTAATAAAATGTTCAGAGATATAGATCACGCTTGTTGCTGGGGCAACAGAATTTCGCAAAGAGACATTAATTCTCAATGTTTAATAGCGTGTCTCAGAATGGATTTAGCGTTTAGCAATTAATACCAATTGGTCTGGATCGACATTACCAAAGAAGGACCAAGAATCAATTGGGTAGGATATAGATCAACGTTAGTAGGAGTGTAAGATTTGATTATAGGCTGTCGACTAATAAATAGTCATCATCAACCTTGCTTCTACCCATTTCGACATCCGAATATGTCTTTAATCATCCAACCAGTTAAAATATCAATTAACAGTTAGGTGATTTTTTAGGTGAAGTTTTTTTAGGTTGTTTTTTTTTTCTTTTAGGACTCTCCGAAGGAGCTATTGAGGTTGGACACATGTCGGAATTTTTGAAAATGTTCTTCAAATCTTCATCGATCCTACCTAGTAGATACCGAAAATTACCAATTATATATGTATATATATATATATTTATGGTGTCCGGCATTGAGGTGTCGTAACTTTAGGGGTTTCTTCTGCACCTCATTTGTAGTTCAGAGATGCAGAAATGTGCGTTCTATCTCAACATGTAGCAGACCTATTCAAACTTTTGTCGATTTTCAAAACTATTGGTTTTCTTAATGATAAACTGTAATTACGGGATTTTTAATTATTGTATCATAGATAACGACCACGTTTTTAGGCGCTACATTAAATTTCCTATAAGAAACACACGCTATTGAAACATGTTCGTGTAAATTAAGAGCTAAAATCCATATTGATGTGAACTTTTTCTTAAATTATTTAATCTTTTCTTAAGAAGCTATTTATAGACTTATAAAATTGCCTTATTTAATAAGCTTTAAAATGGTACCTTATTTTTTCAGAAAAAAAATTATTTGAATCTAATTTTTATTGATTTTTAAGTCAAAATTAATAAATGTGCTTTAGCGTGAAGGAGCCTTTCACAACACATTCTTTAATTTCACACGATAATGGTGATGTCCCAATCTTCCCACACTAGGTACGAACATATTTTGCTCTGATTAAGGGTAGGGGGACACTTCGGAATCAAGTGCGACACCCTGCATATATACATATATATTCTTTGAATGAATGAATGAATGAAAAAAAAACTTTATTCTGGGACTTCGTCCCATAAGAATAAAAATAAGTACAAAATAAACAATAAAGAAATTAACCTAAAAATATAAATATGAATAAAGAAAAACAAAAGTATAAAAGAACAAAACAAAGAAAGCAACTAATACAAATATTATATGTGAAGCCTTAAATAATAAAATGAAATATAAGTAAATATGTACGTTCATTGGAATGGGGCAATGATGATACAATGTTCAGAGGGGGATGGGAATAAAATTAAAGAGTTTAAATAAACAAACAAATATTAAAAAGTTGAATAAATATTAAAGGAATGGGGGCTATAAAAAGATATAAACTAGGAAAATGCATAAACACGAGAAAAAAACAGCAATATAATTTACAAAGGTAATCAGGTCTTCCTGGTGGTGAAATTTTAAGAAGCGTCTTCCTGGGAGGATAGGAGAAAAATTCTTCTGAAAGATGACCCGATATTTATTTTTCACTCTTTCATATATGCTTTTATGGCAGGGGGTCCATAAAATAGTACACCATTCGTTCTGTTCAACTACTTTATTTGCTATATTTTGTCCGACATGTTTCGTGCTTTCGTCGCACATCTTCAGGGGCTTTCCTTGTTAGGAAGTACTCTCGTCATGTTCACTCTAGGCGTAATACTATATATATATATATATATATATATATATATATATACACACATGCATTCTCGGATAGGGGTTTGTGTCTGCATTAAGAGGAGGGATTGAAATGCTGGCACCCTCTTTTTAAAATGAAAACCACCACTCAAACCCAGGAGCGATTTTAATTTCCTGGCCCCTCTTTCGCTGTTGGAGGGTTCTTCCAGTTCCTCTCTTCAAAAGGCAGGCAATTGGAAAAAAAACTTCTCCTGTTGTTCGACTGATTTCTACCCTCAATAACATAATACTATAATTGAAGCGGATAAATTCTCTAAAAAGAAAAAAAAAAACGTACGAACAAATAAATTAGTGAAAAAAGGTATGACTTTGAGTGCTTCCCTGCTAAGGGAAAATTATTTTAATAATGAAAATTTCTTTTGAGAAATAAATAGAAAGTAGTTATTGATAACACGTATTAAATTGTACATTTATTGCATATACCCATTGATTGACATTACTCAGTTTTTCAATTATTTTTTTATTTATAAAACCCCAAAGAGCTGCAAAATAAAAAATAAAAAAACAAAACAATTTTCTTACTAAATAACAACATAATTTGTATGGCTCTTAAAAACATAAAAATATTAAGTAAAAGATTCATAAAACGTGGCAGAAAAGTCATTTTTTGAATTATATAGTAATAAAATACATAGTGGTGGCCCTGAAAGAACCTCTGTCACTTCCTGCACTGCAGGCGTATCGCTGCCCTGTACTCGTTGTAAATAGCTATCTTTCTTTGTAGACATGAAAATTTCGTCTTTCTTTCCTTTACCCTTCCACAAAACGAACTCCATACCGTGTTTTTCTTGCCTCTAAAGGCCAACAATCACAAGAAGGCGTATCACAAGAACTATTTCAAAAGGGGTGTAATATTGTTCATAATTCTTCATAAAAATTTCCCCTATGTCTCTAATAGGTGCCATTTTGTGATTAGCCTTCCTCTCTTGTCTTGTCAGTTTATCATCAAATCTCCAGCAGTATGACAGGAAGCTGAACCTGTTCGTGGGCATGACGCGTCGAAATAAAGGATGTCCTATTTTTATATAGGAAACTCTTCTAATGAGAATTTACGGGATTTATTCTGCCCTGAAATATATAATAATCCAATAAATGCCCAGATCTCTACCTCATCAGTATCTTTTTTATATGTCTGAACAGAATTGATCGCGTCCCGCCTTCTAAGAATTTCATCGTTTTTACAATTTCACTGATAATGTCTGGTGAAAATAAGAGGTACCTCTCTCCGAAGGGCTGGAAATATCCTTAGCAGACCCCTTAGGCCAAAGTAAATGTCTTACTATATTATTTTGTTTTCTTCTGCCACTTCTCCTAGGCCGTCGAACACTTACACTAACGACACACTGGGGTGTGAGGTACCCCAAGACTACTTCAGATTACTACAAGTAGCAAAAAAAGACTGTCACATGGCAGGTAATGATTAGAATAGATTATGTTATGCATGAAGGTTATTTACATGACGGGATTTGGCTATAGAGCTACACACACAGGAATTAATCAATATTTAAACATTCCTGGGGTGTGTGACACCCCAGTGTGTCGTTCTAGGGTTAAACCTATTTTTTTCGCTTTCTATCTGCAAGAGATAGTTTTTTGTATACAATGATTGTAATGAATAACCCAGTTAACATATAAGCAGGAGTTGTATTAAATAGAATAGGATTAACATAAGAAATTTAATAAAATAAGACCCTCAAGACATAAAATACAATACATGTATTCATTATGTTTACAATAATTGTAATTATTTCCAATACGTTCTTCTGAATTCTTTTACCCTTGATTTCGAACGGTCCTCCTACCCTTAATAAGAGAAAAAAGTGTGTATACGTAGTGAGGAAATCACCATTATCTTGTGAAATTAAAGAATGCGTTCAAAATGCCTAATTCACCCTAAAGCATATTTATTGGTTTTGACTTAGAAATCAGAAAAAATGAGATTCAAATAGATTTTTTTCTAAAATAATGAGGTACCATTTTAAAGCTTATTAAATAATGCAACTTTTGAGGCGGAGGCAAACCTCTAAGTCTACAAATAGCTGATTAAGAAAATAGTGAATAATTTAAGAAGACACTAATATTAAGCATTCACATCTATCTAGTTTTTAATATAGCTCTTAATTTACATGGTAACATTTCAATAACGGGTGTTTCTTATTGGAAATTTACTTATTAATTTAAATTTTAGCGTCCATTATTATTAACTACAAAATATATATTGGAAATTTAATGTAGACTCTAAAAATGTGGTCGTTCACAATACATTGAATGTGATCGGTTTACAATACAGCCGGGATCTAAAATCCCGAAAACACAGTTTTTAATAAAACAAAACAATAGTTTTGAAAATAGACAAACGTTTGAGTAGCTCTGCTACATTTTCAGATAGGAGGGTCACTCAACTACAAATCACGTGCAGAATAAACCCCTACAGTTATGACATTTCCGGGATACCCTGTATATATAAGTATAAATATGTGTGTGTGTGTGTACATATATATATATATATATATATATATATATATACATATATATATATATATATATATATATATATTATTTTTTTTATTATGGTAGGAGGAAACTCCTTTATGAACACCTGGCAAGGAGAAAACCACATAGTGTCGGACTCCAACCGACTAAAAACCTCCCCCCCCCCCCCTGTTCTTCGCGATCATGATGGAAACCGCTCACGCATTACTTTATCATGATATCTGTCTAATTAACATACATTGTATTTTCTGTCTCCTTCGACTCTACAATAGTCCTGATCGCGATGTAGGAATAGTTCCAGGCTTCCTCTGAAGTTAGGTCTCTCATCATATTTACAACCTCAAACGTCTTGTTGGTAGCCATACTATAGTCATGCCTGATGCTAATATATATATATATATATATATATATATATATATATATATATATGTATGTGTGTGTGTGTGTGTGTGTGTGTGTGCGAGTTCTTATTGGCACTCTAACCTTTCTGATGTTATTTCCTTCACATACTAAATTTTACATTTTTTCATCATTTTATTCTTGATAATATTATATTCTTGTAGATATATTGCTTCGATTTTTGACATTCCCTAATCTGATGTGTTAGTGGGCTCATTATTAATATCTAAAAAAAAGTAATGGAAAAAATGGTGGAGTAATGGATTCTTCATATCACTTCATAGCGCCAAAACAAAAATGTCTTTGTATTTCACTTTACTATATATTTTTCTTCTGTATAGGGTCCTTCAAAAACAATTTCTCGATCCTATCTTCTCCCCCTCCACAATTCAGAAAGTGGGGGGGGGGGGGGGGTAGAAAGTTCTATTTGCTAGCAATACAGAAGGAGCAAGTCATTTCCCTATCGTTTCCAGTGGGAAGTCGTCGGTGTCCCTCAGGGATCTTTTCCCTCCCATCATGAATATATATTCGTGGGGGGGGGAAGGCTGCTGATACCGAGAGGGGGTGAAGGAACTCGACACTCTACTCTCTGGGGAATTCGCTCTTTTTTAAGGGGGGGGGGGATTTTCAGTTTGAAAATTTACCCTTCTTCATTAGACTTTATTTTCCCCCAAGTATCCTGCTGGTTCTGTCTCGTCCCCCGTCCACTTTCCAAGGCTTTAGCGATTATCTTATTTCGTCTTATATAGAAGAACGAAAATATATATCACAAACAATTATTAATGCATCTTTAAAGCAAAATGCAGTATATGGAATTAAAAAATAATTGTGTGCAACATAACCGTTTGAATACTCCAATGGTAAAATTATTGTTCATAAAAACGTTTGTGGAATCCAGGAAATAGTAACAATGAAACGCTTTTTGAGTAAGCTTCCTTTAATCCGGCACGTTCGGGACTTGAAGCATACCGGATTATCACATACATGTCGAAAAAAATGGAGATAATAATTTAACAAAATGTAGACTACAGCACCGGTACATATTTAATGTAGAATGACTAAAATAAAATTGCATACCGTTAAAACTACACTGACTCTGAAGCTATGAACTGGCAAAAAGTACGGATCCAAAAATAATAATAAAAATATTTTAGTGTAAAATGGTGAGTTTTTACTCCTGAAATAGTAACCATAAAACGCTTTTTGAAAACATCTCAACCAATCTTCGTTGACTCTTTATACTGCGAACCAAATTTATTATATCAAAATAGTTTAGCATATATATAAACATACGTACATATATTCATAAAGAAAGAGGGACAATGTCATTTTTAAATAAATGTAGGTGAACGTCAATTTTAGTTAAACGAGTATTACGTGAATGAATATTTTTCCAAGATGTAAAATTAATGTATTTTATAATAATTAACATATGGCACTAGTATTTCTAAAGTGACATAACTCAAAATTCGGTGTTTTTCAGTTATGACTATGAAAGACAGAGTAAATATCTCTTTATCAACCATCAAAACTGTATGTACCTAGCTTCAGAGCTTGTGCACCAGAGGGCATTTGTGTCCTTCCTGTCTTAATGCTATGCCCCCTTAAATAGGCAAGAATGGCACATTTTCAGTTGAGTTTTATCACTTTAGAAATACTAGTTTATACTCTTAGCCGAATCCCAACCTTAACTATACGTTTAACATAGAAGACAGTTCAGTTTATGAACAGTACTATATAAAATTAATTCAGCTGTCACTCTTTTTATTCTCATATTTTAGCACGCCCCCTTCTTTTAAACTTTCGGAGCTTGGGCCTTTGTATTTCCTCATAACACAAACATAATCGTTTATGTAAACGTGGTTATTATGTTAATGTAGGTAGGATGGCTTTGGGCCTCACAGGGGAGAGTTAGTGGACCGCACAACTAGTAAATGCCTTCAAGAATGCATGGTTCGGTATCAGCATTAGCAATAAATATAGTGTTATTATACTTATAAGATGGTGTTGTAATACACTCAGAGTTTGTTTCTGGAGGTTTTCTTCAGGAGCTATAGCCAGTTCAAATAGACGGAACTGCGCAAACGAGAACTTCTGAGGGAAACTTATTTTACTGCTCGGCCATTTCCAAAGCTTAATGAGCTATAAACAATAATACCACCTCGTTCATTCTGAAATATATACAGTAGAACTTGGAAATTTCGAACCCCAAGGGACTGATGAAAAAGTTAGAATTATCCAAAATTCGAATTACAAAAGTTTTTGAAAATAAAGGGCTAAAAAATCGAACTTCATATTTTTACACAGTTTTCAATTAAAACACAAAAAATTTTATTTGAAGAAAAACAAAAATTGCAAGTAATAAATAACTTTCCAAAAAAATAAAAATATGTCTATTGTTTTTGAAAAAAGTTTGAAATTTTTGTTTGTTTCTTTGATTGAAGTCTGTTGTATGTAGGAGATTACAAAATATTCTAAAACATTTAATGCTTCTGAGAAGCTGCGAATCTCTTTGAGAACATCGGCGATTATTTCGACTTCAGTTAAGTCACTATACATTGCGATATCTTAATTAAGAATCTTAATTATTGAAATCCTCGTAGGTTATCCGACAGTCTGGAACGATGTCTTCCCATCCGTTCACTGGTTGTAAATCGTAAACAGAATCTATGCGACTTATTCCAATTTCGTTTAATTAAAAAAATCCACCTTTTTGACAAGATTTAAGATCGGCCGCCTCTGTCTCCACTTCCCATTCGAGGTTCAGACTCGTAAAAAATTCGAGAGAAATGTTCAAATTAGCCATGTTCCACGTACATTTAAATTTATAAATTTAGTAATCCGAATAATTTAAAAACCATTTTTTCACATAATAAAATATAAATGACCCTTAATATTAAAACATAATGAATAGGAAGTCTAAAGTGTACAAAACAAATGATTGGTAACCTCCCAATGATAAGGTTATAAAGGGTGGGGATTTTCCCACGAGTTCTGATTTTTTTCAAAAGATTATATCTTCTAATGGAACCTCGCTGTATAAATTGCCTCATTTCATGAATCTATTGTTAAAATCATTAATTTAGTCCCATAACTGAGGACGGTATGTCTCGAAAATACGGAGTATTGACTAAAGCAGAAGGCCTCGGTACAATACAAACTGTCACGGGATTTTGATGAATGAACGTGGGCAGTATTGATTTATTGAACGGTGCAAAGAATGATTCCATTCATACAGTTCATTGTTCTCTGAATCAATAACTAGCATAACTCGTTCTATTGCGAGATATAAACTCAAGTTCACCATCTCTGAGTTGCTTCATACGTCGCATGACTCATTATCAGATTTCCCACACGAAGGAAATGTCATTTTCGCGCGATTCATGTTAACTTTAGCTTTTTGTTTTAAAATGTTGATACCTTATTCCTATTAATATGATACTTGTAAATTATATTTAAAAAAAAATCACTCTTAAAATATATTTTATGAGTTTACGTTTCGGTCAGTGTTCTTATTCAATAAAACACATTTTATATGCTAAAATGTATATTTATTGCCGCCAACGTTTCGGCTTGCTATACAAGCCATCTTCAGGGCTATTGAGAAGATTGAGAACTGTCCCGTTTCAAGAAGAGAACATTTCTTGAGTGAGAAATGTTCTCTTCTTGAAACGGGACAGTTCTCAATCTTCTCAATAGCCCTGAAGATGGCTTGTATAGCAAGCCGAAACGTTGGCGGCAATAAATATACATTTTAGCATATAAAATGTGTTTTATTGAATAAGAACACTGACCGAAACCCCGACGATCTACGCTTCCTACTTCTGAACGGTCGACCATATCTTCTCAATAATTTATGAGTTTACTATTTAATTCAATTACATAAGCAGGAGCCCAAAAAACTACTCTAACCGTTTTTGTATCAATTAATACCTTTTCAGAGGCAGAAACCTTTTTTTTTTTTATTATTATTATTATTTTTTCCACTTTTTTGTACTTTCAACAAACGACCTGCATAAAAAAGAATTGTTAGATTTTGCGTTACTATTTACTTAAATCTTGTTGGACAGCCTAATCGTAGAAGCAGAAATTTCTGTTTACTGTTTGCGTTCTTTAGATTCCAGGGATACCTTTTTAGATATTTGGAGGTGGAAATGAAATGAAGTGATATCTTACGGGTTTTGAGTGGAAAAAATAGAATTTTACTTTCGGGTGCCTCATAAAGACCACATTATATCTTATAAGCCGGCATGAGCAGGTTTAAGTGTAAATTTCGTCGATAGGATCACCTTCAAGTTTGGGAAGTTGTTGTTTTGTTGGTGTTGTTCAATACTCTCCAAACACCATATATAGAGTATATTGGAGCAGATTAGGATAAAGCAACTGCTACGAGGTCCACTTTCAGTTCTCAGCAATGCATCATCTGTGTTTTATCATGAAATTCCCAGACCGAGGAAATGGCTGATTAGTTTGAATGAGAGAACAGATCGAGTTGCTTAGATTTTCCTGCAGTCTACTCAGCAGAACCAGAACTTGCATAGTTGGCCGATGAAGCGTGCGGATGCATTTTCAACGCTTTCCTTTTTTCTGGGTTTTCTTCAGCATCCAGCTAGTCCATGATGGGAAGCAAGGACGTGACGCGTCAGTTTCTACAATTGTACCAAATGGGTTTAGTCTCGAGTTAATGAGTGCTTTAATCCTTGTAATATATTGTCCTCCCCTAATATATATATTATTTTTTTATACATACATTATATCTTCAGGTTATGTGCTTGTAAATTTGATATTATTTAATTTGAGGAGGAAATTTCATTTTTTATAAAATTGTATGGTTCATGTCTCTATTATTTCATGGATGATATTATTATTACCTCAATTATTACATATTATTTTATATATTTGAGTCTGCTTCTGTAACGGAGGACTAGATGTGCAAGACTAATAATGTATATATATAACAAAATAATGCAAAATCATACAGACAATTGGATTGAAAATGGCTTATAGCCGAAACGTTTCCACAACAAAAATGTAATTAAAATACAAAACTATTGAAGACTTAATAAGCTGTTACCAACTACTTATATATATATATATATATATATATATATATATATATATATATATATATATATATATATATTAAACATAAATAATGACCCATAATTTCAACAATTTTTCGTTTTTCAATTCAACCAATAAATAAAAGTCCGAATTAGCATAAATGTCAATCTACAAAAATGTCCCTACATGTTTTGCATCCTTAGAACCATCTTCAGGAGCCTTAAAAACATACATCCTAAAGGAAAGTATGCGAGCCTTCCACTAAAAGGGCCACCTCATATTTAAGGCTCCTTAAGAATCTCCTAAGGATGCGACACAAGTAAATTTAATAAAAGTCAGACTTGCAGGAACTGCGTCATCTTAGAGCGGTTCCATTCTTATCCCTAGTCTCATTTGGACAGATTAAAATAGAAACAGTTATTATTTTGGTGTCGACCTTTCTTGAAAATCGTTTATGGCCTTACCTGGCAGGGTCTGTCAGCCCACTTCAGCACTTCTAGAGATACTTATCTCACTGTTCCATGCATTGAAAACTGTTCCATGCTATAGTACTAATTCTACAAATAAGTCCAATTTAAAACAAAAAACTACCAATTAAAAAGAGAGCTAAACAACTACAAAAACCCCGCTCAAAAGAACAAAACTAACACATTCCTAATCGAAAATTGCTTTAGAACCTTTTTTGTAGAAATTTTAGTAAGCTTTCGGATGATTACCTTCCATTTACCACGATTTCCAGTAACCAAACCAAAAACTTGATTTAACAACTATTTTTCCAATTTTCTCGAAAGCGGTTAAAGCTATCGCCTTAAAAATGGTTCCATTCGTTTTACCAGCCCAAGAAGCCTATAAAACGAGTACTTACAAGCGCTAAAATGACAAATAAATTCATTAATTATAATTAATAATTATAAGATTGATAATTATCAATCTTCACAGCCATCAAATCTAAAATATGCTAAAAATAAATAAACCTTAATGAAATTTGAAAGTCATTTAATTCAGTGAACCTTCTCCTACAAAGTAATGAAAACTAAATAACTCTTCAATTATTTCTGAGGCCAATTTAAACTCTAAATTAGTAAAAATTACTTACCGATATAGAAAATAAGAAACTGAGGTTTTAATTGATAAAAACATTTTTTCTGCCCTCCTGAATTAAATCAAGAAGACGAAATTGTATTTGTGAATCATTCACATTAAATAGTGCAGTTAGAATGTCTTTATACAAGAATGGATTTAGAATATACAGTAGAACCTCGCATATCCGACCATGACGGGACCGAGCCATGGTCGAAACGGTCAAAAGGTCGGATATCGGGAGAAGGAAAAAAACGTCTTTCAAAGTTATAAAAGTCCGTCACGCAGGAGCTGCATAACTAAGCACTTTCCTCAGAATTTGGGTAGTGTAGACTGCTTTCCAGAACAATTTGCTTAAAATATCCTACATAAATAAAATGAAAACATGAATAGTTCTCTTTTAAATTTGTAATGAGTAACTGATCAATTATTAATTTGCTTCCAGAGTTGTGTTGACACATGGTACCTATTGCACTACGTAATAAATACAAAAAACCTCATATTATCGTATTTTGATCTAAGGCAGGAACAGGATACAGTCACTCTTGTGGTAGAAAGCGCTCCTTGCGGCGGCTTTGTGAACCTACGGCTGGCGGGCTTTTCTATTGAAATATATTACGAATTAAACCCCCGCTTTCCGATTGACCGATTCAGCTCATTTTTACAACACTTCTTTCTCATGAGTTACACACGACGTATACCGCGTTTCGTTACAAAATGGCAGAAATTACGACCGGTATGAGTATATTAGGAATTTGGGTCCGGAGTAAACCCCCCCTTCTAATGAACCGATTTAGTTTATTTTTACAACACATATTTACCTGTAGATTACCACTACGAATGCCGAGTTTCGTTGAAATATACCAAAAATCACGGCTGGTAGTGGCGAATTGGTATTGTGGGTCCGGAGTAAACCCCCCCTCCTAATGAACCGATTTAGTTTATTTTTACAAGACATATTTACCTGTGAATTACCACTACGAATACCGAGTTTCGTCGAAATATACCAAAAATTACGGCTGACATAGTCAAATTAGTGTTTTGGGTTCGGGGTAAACCCCCCCTTCCGGTGGACCGACTTTGGTGGTTAACGAACTCGTTCAATCGTTTGCTAATTGAATGCTATATACCAAGTTTCGAAAAAACAAAAACTCTGGCCGCTATCGTGTTAACAGACACATATATATATATATATATATATATATATATATATATATATATATATATATATATATGCATATATATATATAAATTTTAACGGGGGTCATTTTCGGTGTCTACTAGGTAGGATCGATAAAGATTTGAAGAAATTTTTCAAAAATTCCGTCATGAGTCCAACCTCAATAGCTACTTTCCTTCGGAGGAAAGTGCTAAAAACAGCAATATTGTACAGTACAAACTGTAATACAACTTTACTGTAATTGTAGAACTGTTGCTATATATATTTAAAACATTTACTCTTTTGAAAAGACGAACAAAATGTAAGCATACTTTATTTATAGAATTCAGTTATGGATTGTTGTCTTAAGTTTGTTAATCTTGACTTTGCGGAAGTATCCTCCACTTTTTAGCCCACAATACATCCATTGCGGTCGCATTCGGATGTTGCTCGATTTATTTCACCGCTACGTCGAAGGCGTCCTTTGCAGCAGAATGACCGGCTACGTCGTCACTGCACAACAGCAATGATTTGGTCATTGTTAAGATATTCATTAGTAACTTCTGAAACATCAGCTTCAACAGGTCACTCTTCGTTAACAAATATAGAACAGAACAAGATTACAGAACATTCCACATCAACAATCACGTCAGAACTGACAGTTTGGGCCAGGAAAACAAAGCATAGTGTAGATGACTCACTCTTTCAAGTCTGAACAGGCTCGCCAACGGGGCGCGTGTGAATCACAGACGGTCGGGCACTAGGTCGGATATCGGAAGGAGTCGGTTCTGGGAAGGTCGGATATGAGAGGTTCTACTGTAGATAAAAATACAAATAAATAATAATTAATTAATAATAAATACAATACTTCTTACCTTTTAATAAACGGAATTTTAATTCAAATTTGTATAATTATATTTTTTTTCCTAACTAACTCTTCATCTTATACCTAGAATATATTTTTTTCTTATTTTCTTCTTATATTTTACAGTTGCATATAGATATATTTTTTTCCTTATTAACTCCTTATATTATACATAGATGCATATAAAATGTTTTAGTAGATAATTGTTTTAAGTAGGCTTAATTTCTAATTTAGCTATTATTAAAAATTATATGTTTGTAATGGAGTATCTTATTTTTAGAGAGTTAATTATAAAATAACAAATACTGTTTAGTTATTCTATTGAGGATTTATACTATTGACTAAAATGGTGGTCAAATTAGTTCCCGACCAAAATAAAGAGACTGAGGAATTAAATAATATTTAAAATGAAGAATTATTCTTTCTTCCTACATTTTTGTTCGCATTTACCTTTGAGCCATTTCTCCCAATAAGAAGAAAAAAATTTGGGAAATGTTGGGAAAATAATTTATTATAATCTTTTCGAATGGGCTTATAAAATTTCCAATTCATAAGTAAGTACTACTTAAAAACTTATTCTTTCGGAAGAGAGCAGAAATAAACGCTTTCAATTTCATCCTCTTTCCTCCTCCCTACTTTTCTTTTAAAAATGAATATTCTTCTTTTCTCAGACGAGCCCTTCATTTTCTCTAAATATTCATAGCTCAAGGCCTTAAAGAATTCATTTTTTTTCTTCGCTTCATTTCGTTCCTAATTAGGAGGAATTAATTACACATTGTAACTCAGTTAAAAGATTAAATCTACAAATTAGGTGAATTCGTTAACTAAGCTTTTATACCCACCTTTACCCAAAAATTAGCATACTCTTATAAATGGAAGGATTTTTATTTCTTCTTTCAAAAGACTTAGGTCAAACAAAGGTAACTTTACTTTTGTTCTGGTAATAAATTATCGCCCCTTATATTCGCACCTCTTCAGAGAATTTTTACTGATTCCGAATAATGTATTATGACTAAGAATAAAAAATAAAATTACTTATTATTATCTCTGCTAATGAAGCAGAAATTTAGTGCTGTCTCGTGGATGCTGGTAGGAGTCGACATTTTTCGGCGATGAGTTCGTTGAAAAAGTCTCTGTGTTATCGTAAATGTTTAAAATAAGAGGTTTAAAATAAGTAGTTTAATAAATCATCAACAACGATAAATGACCAGAAAGGAGGTGAATTTATTTCGACGAATTACGAAAAATAAGCCGGATTTAGTCGAAAGATAATTGTAGTTAACCTGGGACACATAACCTCTCACTCCCTAATACATATATTGCAATTTTTTTTTCGTTTTAACGGCGCATCAACTATTTGGCTATTAGCGCCGGGCTATCTACAGGTTGCCACCCTTTTATAATGCCAACAGTACGTGGTCGGTCACCCATTCAGGTACTGACCACGTATATTGGACTTAAATAAAAATTGCATATGTGTGTGTGTGTATATATATATATATACATACACACACAAATACTTATAAATTAAATATGTCTGATTAACTTAGTTCTTTCTAGGAAAGCAAATAATTTAGTTAAGTTAACTCAAATCACTTAACTAAATTATTTGCTTTCCTAGAAAGAACTAAGTTAATCAGACATATTTAATTTATAAATATTTGTGTGTGTGCGTATGTGTATATATATATATATATATGTGTGTGTGTGTGTGTGTCAATCTCCTCCTATCTATCTTCAATCTATATCGATCTTCTCAATCTATCTTCAAGTAGCACTTTTGGTCAATATCACTTTCTTTCCTCAATAGTCATATCATATCAATATATATATATATATATAGCAATAGTCATATTGAAATTATATGCCAATTGAATTATATAAGATCAAACGAGTCTTCTAACTGAGACATCCATGACCCATGTGGTTGACATATGTCTAAAAACACAAGCTAAAAAAAAAAAAATTGCATATCCATATTAGAGTTTGAATACGGATTGGCGAGCTGACAACATACGCCAGGCTCTAATAGTCGCTGAAAAGGTGGTCATGGCTAGGTACCATGTAGGACGATTTGAATAATGTTCAACAAAAATCAAAAACATGAAGTGCAGCTTTTTGTTTATGATTAGATCTTTCATTTTTATTATCTAGATGATAGCAACCGCAGTAGCCCGATTGCCGACTATGACAAAATTATGGGCGTATATGAGGGGGGCTGAGAGGGCTGCAGCCCCCCCCCCCCAATGTTGATTTAATCGGCAAAAATGTGTCATAAAAACCTAAAAATAATTTCAATTAGATCACTTACTTCAGAAAAAAATAATTTTATCCGTTTCGTCGCCTAACAATTCTAAGCTAAGGACGGCAATTCGATTGCTAAGCTACAATTTGAATTATGCTACAATTATGCTTATGCTACAATTCGAATTACACTGTTTTATGTATTACAACATACAAACACACTAAGCACTTTTCATCTCACTCGTAGCCATCCATGGTGTGTGTGTATGTTGTAATACATAAAACAGTGTAATTCAAATTGTAGCATAAAGATTTTACAAATTAACAAAATGGAACAAAAATGACAAATTATTCAGTTATAAACAAGATGTAATAAGTTCATTTTGCCGTTTTGGTAAGAACATTTTCTGCAAAAAAAAAAAAAAAAAAAAAAAAAAAAAAAAAAAAAAAAACCTATAAAAACGAAAAATGTCTTCAAATGTCTTGCCCTGTTTTACTTGAGGACCTCAGAACCATTTTATAATAATGATATATATAAAATTGTCTTGACCCCCCTCCATCTTGGGGTGCCTTCCAAAACCCTCGGTACTCCCAGTCCTTCCCCAAATTATTTTCTATATACACCTCTGGATAAAATAGCCACAAAACCATTTTATGCATATAATTTTTAACCCTTTTAAGGGTATGTACCTCCATGGCCACTAAATAAACAGAAATGAATTGACTTAGATTGGAAAGCATTTAAAAATTAATCTTTTAGGCGGATTATCAAAGATCTTACTAAGGCTAACAGTACTAAAATTATACGAATGTTGTATCCAAGATGTTTGTTTTTGTGCATTGAAGATTACCGGTAGTTGCGCTCATGAATCATGTGTTGGGTAGACTTGCCGCCTAAATGACGTCACGGAAGATTACCCGCGCTGATCCCTGCAATCCAAGATGGTTCCAGCCAATGAGGTTAGACCATTTCTTTTTCCATCAACCTCCCCAACCATCACAATTTTGCTTCCCTTTATCCGTCTTCATTCTATTTTCTTCGTAGTGCCAACAGGAAGAGAGTGAGCTTGGGGTATTTTTCCCTTCAGTTTCTATGTCATCAAAAGATTAAAACTTAAAGACGTAAAAGGTGCTGTCCTTACGAATCATGGTTGAAATAGCAAGAATAAAATCTCGGCGTTAATAGCTCAAGTGTTGATACGCCGATAAACACACACAAAAACAATAAAATTAAATCTACCAAGCTGTTCAATATATTCAACAAAATTAACAACTGGAATCCTTGTTACTAACTACCAAGAAAACATATAAAAATAGGAGAACAGAACAATTCAAAACACTTTGGTATATATAGCCAAATAGCAAGACTACATATTATTGACTTATGTATAAAAAAAGCTTGAAAATATTTGTTTGACATGGATTAGTCTTATAACTGGGATCTGGAAGAAATTGTATGCACTCAACAAACACGAATAATGTTCCTAATTCTCGCACTATTCCTCCTTTAATACAAAAAGCATCTTTATAATTTACAAACCAGAGAATAAGCGAAATCCAAATTTCAGTCAATAATGTGGTAGTCAAGATTTCGAATTAATCAGATTAAAAACATTGCCAGAGAGATCTAATAAGCTGGCGAATAAAAAGGATTTTGTTGCGATTGTCAAGAAACAAAAAAACGTTAGTCCATATGTAAAAATGTTAAAATAGACTATGGTTCGATCGAATAGGGAGGAAATTTATGAAATTGCTTTTGCCTTCATAACTATAGCTCCACTCAAAATCGATAATCACAGAGAGTAATTTTTTGATTCCAAAATGTCATCTTTTCAGAGCATTTAACAGAGAATGAACACAATAAACACTATTTTTGTGAGATGCCAAGAAACCCTCATCTTTAGAAGTCCCAAATGATCAAGGCTCTGAGTTCAGGAAATAAAGGATATTCGAAATTCTTTCAACATTTTAAAGATCTGTCATTATCCACTGCTGAGTCTATAGCTAAAACGGTTTGATTGGATAAGCGGACAGTGAGCATTAGATGTCTCCTGCAGGAGTAGGGCCTCGCAGTGCTCTTTGACTTGAAAACTGTCTGTTTCAAATTACTTTTGCCTTCACAACTTTATCTCTACTCAATATGTTGTTGGTATTTAAAACCTATGACTTAAGATAAGAATAGTTAGATGTTCTGTCAACATTTTAAAGGTCTGTCATTATCCATTGCTGAGTCTATAGCTAAAATGGAGTCATATGGAGACACTGAGCATTAAGGTACGTTCATGGTGAGGATTCATTCTGCGATGCTACGATAGCTACTCCGATGAGCGCTGCCCCGATGTAAAACAAACACATGTATTAAGGTGGGAGTGTTCATAGTGAGGATCCTTACTTCCGATGCTATTCTCGCACTCGCGCAGTGACCGCGGGGAAGAACAAATATTTTGTTTTCTCCTTGCAGTGAGGAGGGAAGCCGCGATGTGTGCCTGACTGTGATTGGTTCTTTCAAAAGGACTCTAGTGTGCAGGTCACCTACCCTCTCTCATTACTTCATCTTGTGTGATTATTCTTTTTTGGTTATTTCGTTGTCGAGATGAAAGAAAATTCGGTCTTTTTGCGAAGACTACATCCAGTTACTTTTGAAGTATTTATTTAGTTAAGTGATTTATAACAGTTACTCGTACTCGCTGATAAGCTTACTGATTAGCTTACAGGTTCTTTGCTGGTTATCTTTTACTACTTGACTCGTTATCTACGGTTATAATTCATATTAGATAATGGCAAGTAATATTTATTAATAAAAAGGTTAATATGATCAAAATCAATTCTCTCAACTATGAAAAAAGTTATTAAGCATTAAAGTGACTGTTTTGCAGGTTATGAAGGATAACAAACAACGATATTTGTAAACAAACATATTTTATTCCTTTTCTCTCTCTCTCTTTTTTGGATCTTTTACATTTATTAAGCAATACATGATATGCGTTTCCGATCGCTACGCTACGCTCCACTCGCTCAAGAAGATATAAGAAAACTCTATCCAATCCAACTCGCAATTAATAGAATTATATTAATTTAAGCGACTCTAGTCTATCATCTACGCTAAAATTAATAGGATTCCATTAATTTTTCCGAGTAAGAAACCAATCCATTTTTCTTTCTCAGGAATATCGCGAACTAATTGTAAAGGCTCATTTTTTCTCACTAACATAAACAGAGCTTTTTCATAAACAAAAGCTAATTCACTGTTGAAGGTTACATTACTCCCAGCAAGAACCAATGCAATGGTGAGTCAGCATGAACACCCTCCATCGATGTAGAATACATCGGGGAAGCGCTCATGGGAGTAGCTATCGTAGCATCGCAGAATGAATCCTCACCATGAACGTACCCTTAGATGTCGCCTGATCTTCATTAATCATGCGGCCTTTACACGCCTCGGCTTCCTATTGGCCGGAGACTAGCCCCTATCTCACAGGATGGGTGTAACTAACGCTCCAGCGAAGTTAGAATTAGCAAGGGATGAGGCAGAGAGGTAGCAAACCGAGATGAAAGGTAGCAGATCAAAGGGAAAGACCCGCATCCTTGGACTGGATTGATATGTGGCCTTGTAAGCTTTGTTTGTCCCTGAGGTTTCTCTACTACCTCTTTGGCTGGTGAACCTCCTGTTAGTCCACAAAGGGGTTCCTGTTTTACAAACAGCTGTTCTCACGTCAGCTTCAGTTCGTTAGTTCTGGCGTTAGTCTCTTAGCGCTTTGTGAGAATAAGAAATCAACAAAATTTCCTGATTAGCGATTTAGCCATTTTTGGTCCTTGCTTCATTCAGTGGTCCCACATTCTCAAGGAATGTAGTTATTCATTAAAGAATATTTGAAAAATATCCTCAAATTTTCATCAATTCCGCCTAAGATGAACCCTGCTAAAGTTATAGTGGCCACAAGTTTGTTTCATAAGCCATGAAACTGAGACGGATCAATTTGGGATGCAAGTTTAACCACCCGTGCTAACCAACTTATTAATGCAACAATGATTAACCAATAGTAATAATTTTACACTTATTATACACATATTACCTTAGCTCTAGCTGCCAAAATTCGCCCCCGTCAAATATCGAATTCAAACAACGTTATCATCGAATTAATCCTAATTATGATAAGACAACACTATGATTAAAATTATCGAGGATATATTTATTGATTTATCAGGGAATAGTTTAAGCCGTTAACTCCTAATTTCCTCCTTATCTCGACGAGATAAGACATACGGTCGTGCGTTGAAGGATGAATCCAATCTTATCTTAATTCATTCATCTCGACTATTTTCCCCATTGTCTTCTGGACCTCCGGAAATTTGACTTTGTAATACTTTCGGATATTATCAGCTTGCCTACGTTTTAATGATTTGCTATTCTTGAATCGTTTTCCAGCTAGATTTATTTGTATGTCACGCCCCAATGAGCTGTAATGGCGTCGTTATATAATTGACTCACTGAAAAAAGGTACAACAGTTTGCGTTTGGAATGTAGCCATGTGGGATGTTGATTCTGGAAGTAGTCAAGTGGTGTCTACCCAAGTGGGCTAAAGGCCCTTGAAAGTAGTCCCGAGTGATGTAGACTGTAGTTACAAAGGTGCGAATGTTAGATTGTTATTATTTGAAGTAGCAATGTGGGCTCCAACCTCCGGAATCTGCCAAGACAGCTGAAGTGAGCTGAAGTTTCCGGAAGCAGCAATGTGGTCTGTAGTCTTTCCAAGTAGCTATGTGGTTTGGTAGCCTCTGGTAGTTTTCAGGGAGCTAGCAGTTTACAGAAGCAGTTATTTGAGCCGAAGTCTCTGCAGGCAGCCATGAGCTGCGTACGTTGTTGAAATAGCCAGGTGGGATGATGTCTCTGTTGGCAGCAATATAGGCTGTAGGATATAGAAGGTGTAATGAGTTCACTGCAGTTCTGTAAGCAGTCATGTGGACTAAAGTGTCTACAGCCAGTCATGAGCTGTGAGTGCTAAAGATTTTAGAAGGTGCAATGTGGACTGTAGTTTCTGGAAGCAGCCATGGGTTTGTACGTTGTTGAAGTAGTCAGGTGGGTTGAAGTTTCTGTTGACAGCAATATAGGCTGTAGGATTTAGAAGGTACTATGAGGAACGTAGACTTGGCTCAAGACTCTATAGCCAGCTATGTTGTTTGAAGTCTCTCGAGATAGCCAAGTACGCTGTATGTGGATATAGCTTTTATATATCTCTAAATACAGACATTTATAAACTTAAAGTAATATTTCTACTCGGAAAAAATTCCTTTAGAATGTGTCCTTTAGAATAACAAAAGCTTTTAAATCATTTCTTCAAATTAATTTGGTAGTTATGAATAGATTTTTCGAAAAAAACTTACTTCAAAAGTAAGTAAATGCTTTTACGTTTCATCAGTTCATCAAGTAGTTGTGTTTATTAATTAAAATATTCCTTGTTTTGTTTTCAATAATGACTAGTCCAACTCCAGAAATGTAGAAAATAATAATTTTAAATTGAAAAAAAAAACAAGGAAGGTATGGGCTTATGAAAATTGCCTTTTGAAGGTATATTCTTTGCCCCAGGTGCTTCAAAGGAAGCTTAAGAAGGGAAGATCCGACCTTTCCTCTTTGAGGATGTTGCCCTTTGACCTCTACCACTTGACTCACTCTTTCAGGAGTATCCATAATTATCTGCCTTTTGAAGGATACTTTAAGTACTTTATTCGGATACATTTTCTATGGCTTATTTTTTAGTTGCTTCCGAAAAGAAATATTCCAAAAACCCTTGAATGTTTCAATGAAAATTGATCATGTAATTATGATTTGAAGATTAATACTTTTTCTTTATTGAAGTTTTAGCTGTGTTTCACAGTTATTGTGGATGACTGAGGGTATTTGTATGTAGGTGTGAATGTTTGAAGGTAGTAAGGGTATTTGTTGGGTAATGGGGAAGTTGTAGGATAGTGAAGGTGTTTGTAAGGGTGTGGGGCTATTCGTGACGCAGAAAGACCATTACCATACGTCCATATGGTTTATGGGCATATCCACGTCATGAAACAAACGTGTAGTGGGTATTTGTAAGGTCGTTGATATGTTTTTGAGATAGTGGCTTTGTG
Organism: Gonocerus acuteangulatus; assembly: GCA_946811695.1. Lineage (NCBI taxonomy): Eukaryota > Metazoa > Arthropoda > Insecta > Hemiptera > Coreidae > Gonocerus > Gonocerus acuteangulatus. The sequence continues at coordinate 24,794,098 of OX328127.1, forward strand.
TTTGCGGCAATGGTTATATTTGTGAGGCCGTTCGTAGGTTTTCGGAGTAGTGGGCTATGTTTGTGAGGTTGTAGGTATGTTTTTGAGATAGTGGCTTTGTGTTTGCGGCAATGGTTATATTTGTGAGGCCGTTCGTTGGTTTTTGGCGTAGTGGGCTATGTTTGTGAAGTTGTAGGTATGTTTTTGAGATAGTGGCTTTGTTTTTGCGGTACTGGTTATGTTTGTGAGGCAGTAGCTTTGTCTTCTGAATGGTGGCTATGTCTGGCAGGAAGTAAGTATGTTTTTGAGATAGTACCTGTTTTTTGGGGCAGTGGCTGTGCTTGTCTGGTAGTAGATATGGTATCGAAATAATTGGTGTGTTTGTTATGTTTATTCAGTTTTAAGTTTGTTTCTAAGGCTGTGACTCTTTTTGTGAGGTAGTTTTTGTGTTTTGGCTATAGTGGTTACGTTTTTTGGGTTGTACGTTTGTTAGTGTAGAGTCTGTTTGTTCGCGAGGCGATTAATTTGTGCAATTATTAAATATTGCTCATAAAGTTGTATTTATTGTCAGTGCGGTGTCGATCAACCCATTAGAATGTCAGAATCAAAGACGGTTTATGTGTATTTTGGAATAATTGTATATTAATGAGTAAGACGTTTTTTGACAGTGCGAAGGAATGTTCATAGTAAAGAGCGGGGCTTATCTGAATATTATTTTTTTGGGTCGGGTTTCTGCGAATACCTGTGACTCCCTTTCACTTTTCCCTAAGTGAATTACTCAAGTCGAACCTACAATGCGGAACGTTAGTGGAAATATTTCAGATAAAGTCAGTCATAAGCGAATACAAGGAAAGAACCCGAAGAGACGTAGTATAGACCATTTAAAAGCACTTCCTCCGGAGAATGGATAAAGGATGCCCCGCAAATCGGTGCCTGCATAAAAAGCAGCGAGTCCTCTAAGGGAATCGATCCGCCTCTAGTTCTCCTGGAGCCACCAAGGGGGTGACTGTCCCCGAGGACGATTTGGCTAATTTATAGCGGGAGGGGGAGGACGTCTCTCGTTTTTTACTGTTAACAGATATGATTACAGGGACTGGGGGATGGTCTTCCGTCTTAGGGGGTGGACTTTATATTCAGCTACTGCTCTACTGGTCATAGGGATTTGCATAATCTACATCTTTCGCCATATTCCATTTCTTCTATCCTTTCATCTTTATATATGGCTTTATCAAAGCCCCCAACCCCGTATCTCTTTACTCTTCCCTAATCCTTATGAGGATTGCTACTTTATAAATATTGTGGAGTACTTTCATAGGCTTAAAATAAAATATTAGAACACAGGCATACGAGTATAATCCGTGAAACCGGGGCGAGATGAGGTGGTTATGTCGAGAGTAAGAATAGACATACTAATTTCATCCATGCTTATTCATTTAAAAAATACTCTAGGCCGAAATACACAGTTTGAGGTGAAAATATTTCTATTAAACATTACTTCATAGAACGCTGCCCCTACCAAAAATTGACAGTCATGCTCCTCTCTGTGAAATACTGAGAGATGACCATGAATTGAGCCAGAGAACGCAAAGATTCTAATAAAGCTAGAGCTCTTTATTACAAAACCCTAGCTGTTACCCGACGTGCCATGCTACGCCTAATTTCTGCATCTGAAAAAGCCAAAATAAATTTGAAACCAAATAAGTAATATTAAAATCTAATAAAACAAATCTATAACAGTTCGGGTTTACAGTTTCGAACCCTTGACCTCCGAACTGTGAGTCCTACACGTTTTTGACTTAGCCTACGACACTCTTCGGATCAGGATCTACCTGTGTGATAAGTTTGATGAACATCGGTCAAACGATGTGGATTTCTATAAGGAACAATCATACAGACAGACAGCTGGTAGACATTTTTGACCTAGCCTACGAGACTTCCCAGATCAAGACCTACCTGTGTGCCAAGTTTGGTCAAAATCGGTCCAACGGTGTGGATTTGTATAAGGAACAAACAGATTTGTATATATATATATATATATATATATATATATATATATATATATATATATATATATATATATATATAGATAATTAACTTAATTAGAAAGAAAAAAATACAAATATTAAAACATGAAATATTTTACCTTAGCATTATTTCTTTAATTTTATTATCTTTGGGTTTTATTATTATTATTAAGTATATTTTATTTACAACTTTGGTTTGATTATCATGGAGTATATTTCATTCAAAAGAACTTATTTTTTTCTCTTGTTTAGGCAGAAGGTCAATGAATAAAATCAAGTAACGTAAATGTCAGTTTATTAAAAATCGCCCTAAAGGTTTCGCATCCCTGGATGCCTCTTCAGGAGCCTAAAAACTAGATGGAGCCAAACGGAATGAAGGTGAAACTTAGCAACAGTCAGCTGTTTAAAATCGATAGAGTCCAAAGTTAATATTCGATTACCTTCATGCGGGTAAGTCACAAAAAACACAGTTCACGGTTGCTATGTAGAGATGATCTTCAGTAATGACGTGGCTATTCTAGCGGTAGATTCGCCTTGCCATATTATTCCAGGTTAATAATTTTTACAAATACAATAGGCGCAAATGACTCCGTGGTTGACTTGCCTTGAAAAAAAAAAAGAAAAGAAAAATCCGTGAAACCTGGAAACAAGATAAGACATGGAAATTAAACGCAGGAAATATTCTCCACATAGATAGAAGTGCTTAGAAAAGGCTGAACAATATATTGAACATTAAATTTCTATCATATGATTCAATTACTTGCATAATGATATCTCACACGTGGGGAAGATGGTTCTGCTGGGTCACGAACTTGGTTTCTAGAGAATAGATATCTTTATGTTAAAAAAAAAAATAAAAAAAAAGTATTTAGGGGGGGGGCTTGGCTTTCTTTTAAACAAGGTACAAATGTCCCTTAATGGGAGCTGAGTAAACCCGTTCCTATTTAATGAAGAAACATTTCAAGATTGCTAACTGAAAGAATTATTAACGTCACGTTCGCTCCTTAATTCAGTTACAAGTTTCTGGCTTTTAGTCCGGAGCAAAGCTTGAGCAAGATCCTGGCCAATCTTGTGGAGTAATTAAACGGCAAGTCGTGACCAAGTTTCAAGCCTAGAGATTACCACATTCTGAGATAAGGTCCCTTCACCCTAGCCCTTTGCAGAACCAGGTCCTAAGAGAAGTCAGGAGGCAGGGAGATGAGTCTATAGTTAAATGTCATAAGCTGATTTTCCTCCCTATAGGGAGGGAGTATTCATACAAAAACATGATATGTTTTTGTATTTTTCTATCCTAGGCCTAGTTTATTATCTTCTTTATATTTCCCAAATACCACTCACTCACTGACGCCCAGCCCAAACCACCTGACAGAAAAATTGGAAATGTTGCACGGACACTCCCTTTAAAATGCAAACATCAGAACCCGGCCCGAAGAAATTACAGAAGTGACTCGGGAGGGAGATGAGCCTGTAGCCAGTAGTAGATTGTGCAAGAAGGTCCGAGCATTAAGCCAGGGAAACCGCTTTATAATTGCTGTCATCAGGGGGGAGCAAGAAGAGCACTCAGGAGTGCTATTACGCCATCAACACTGCGTTTTATGAAGAACGCCATCTGCTAGAGTACTAAGGCACAGGCGCACTTATGCCTGCAAAATAGGTGTGAAATTACACCCGCCATTCTCATTAAATCTATTGCCGCAGAAGTGATATGACACATAGCCGCATAGAAGTGTTTTCTCTCAGAAAGTTGAAGAAGAATATGAAAATAAATTTTAGGAATAGTTCTCTTATTTCAATAATATGGAGAGAAAAGAAAGGCGAAAAATAAGCTAATAAAGCGAAAGGTGAAAGATAGGAGAAGGAAGAGAGGCGAAGCGAAGAGAAGGGCTATTGAATTTCCCGCGTATTTCCATAACAACGTAGCTGTGGAAAACACTCAGGAAGGATAACTCAATAGCTTGAAGAGTCCTATTGTAGAGGATAATACCACCGCCTCCTCTATTAGCACAGTATATAAGAATGGGAGGGATTCAATTTCAGCTGACTCAACAGAAATTATACCTCGCTTCAACAACCTGAGAGGACCTCTTTGGACGAAAAACTTCCTCCATTAGAAAATATTTTAAACAGATATGTCATTTCTGATCAAATCCATCTGACACAATTATCTTTTCAAACAACACTTGTCCTAAATGGGAAAATTAGAATAGAAGCCATTATTTTCATATCATACTTCTTGGATTTAATTCTGCTAATAAGAAATATAATCAGATTTTTGGAAAAGTCTATATTTTGAACGTTTCGGCATGCTATTCGACAGTCTTCAGCAATAAATGCCTTTAGCCTGTTCAGATAGACGGAAAAGTCCAATTCCGCTTGCGTGAAATTTTGAGAGAAATATTCCCTACGGTCCCACCATTTGCAAATTCCCATTTCAACGACCAACAAGATACGTGAAACATTATAAAAACTGATTATGTCTCGTTTAAGACTAGGGAACACTTTGAGAGCCCATACAAAGGAAGAAGTGCCTAATATTTATCAATACTTAGCCAAAGCTAAGACTAAAAACGTTTTAAACCTCCTAGTGATAAGGTTATAAAAGAGAGATTTTTTACCGCCAATTTCTTGCACGTGAAATATAGGCCACTCCCTTTTCCCTCCAACTAAACCATCTATTTCAACAGGATTAAATTGTTTTTAGCCTTGGCTTTGGCTAATCTATATATATAAAAATCACTTGTCTGTCTGTTTGTCTGTTTATTTGTTTGTTCCTTACACAAATCTACACCGTTTGACCGATTTTGACCAAATTTGGCACACAGGTAGGTCTTGATGTGGGAAATCTAGGCTAGGTCAAAATAGTCAAATTTCAAAATTTGGTCAAAAGTTCAAAAGTATTGTTCAAGAAAAATTGGCTACACTGAACCATTCAGATTCTGACGGCCATTTTGAATAATGTCTCACATTTATTTGTTGATGTTCTTGATAATTAGAATAACTCGAACTCATTGATGACTTTACATCATTATATAATCATTTTATGCAGTTTATTTCAATTTTAATATCAACAGTCACTGTCTAACGAAAGAGCGCTGGCCTTTCTTTGATAAGAGCTATCTACTCGCAGGCTATGCTGCTGGCCTCTGTCGGATGTTATATGAAGTGCCGTGGTACTGGCCTCTGTCGGGTTTTTTCAGAACTGCTGTGGTGCTGGCATTCTGAACTAAATCTAGACCGATATAAACAAATTCACACCGTTTGACCGATTTCGACGTAACTTGATATACAGGTAGATTTTGATACAGGGAGAGTCATAGGTAGAAAGTAGGTGTAGCATGGCACGCCGGGTAACAGCTAGTTATTGATAAATATTAAACACTATCCCCCTTGCCTGACCTCTCAGAGCCTTCTCTGGAACTAAACGAGACATAATCAGTTTTTACTGAGTTTAAAGTATCGTGTTGTTCATTGTAATGGAAATGAAAATGTCGGAACAGTCGGAATTATTTCCCTCAAAATTTCGCCCATGCGGGAATAGAACTATTGAATCTAACTGAACGGGCTATATGTAAGGAGGAAGTCCAATGATGCCAGTTAGGTGACTATGAAGAAAGTGCTTGACGTTTTGGAAGAGTTGATTTCGTTCCCTTGAATGTGAAATATTGAGACTTTGTATTCTATAATTTCCATAAGATTTATTTGATTGAATAAGATGGCACGGATGCGAGTATGACTTTATGAACTAAAATCGTGGAGCAAATTGGATTGGTTTAATTAATTAAGAAATTGTGGACTACAAGAGACAACTCGATTCCAGTTCGTTACTTAAGGCTCTTCCATGAAGGAGACCTTGAGAGAAATCAGCCCTAAAGGAAGTTAAGACCCCGTATAAAAAGGGGAAAGGTAAAAGAGTTGTAGTGATCTGTATTAGATTGGCCCCTGATAGAATGATGCTTCCCTCAGGGTTCAAAGGCCAGTATTCAAACTCTATTTGACCTAAAGGTTGGGGGGAGGGAGGGATAGCTTTGATCCCTTTCTGGAGGTATTTAATCTTCATTTGTCAGCGGGAGAGCCGCGTCTTGGAGAGGGAGGAACCAATTCCACGGGATCCTCCCTCCAGAGAAACCTCCCTAGATGCCTCCCTCTCTCTTTGAGCTGATTGGGTCCCCTGCTATCTAATCCTATCAGGAAGGCCTCTGTCTATCTCTGTTTGCCTCAGGAGGGCCGGGAAGTGCCAGCTGGACACGGTCCGTCGCTCACATCTAGAAGACAAATAGAGGATAACTTCTAGTCCAATGGTTTCAATCTCTTTAGAGGCTGTCGGAGCAATGTAGCTATTGACAATATGGCAAAACTTTATGGGTGTCTTGTTGTAAGTGGCAGTGGGAAGGGGACTTTATTCTGTATTTTTGCAGTGAAAAACAGATGACTACTTCAAGTTCCATTCTACTCCAGACGATAAGCACAAATTACTGCACCATGGATATTTATGGGAGGGGGCAACCTGTAGATAGTCCAGTGCCAATGTTCTAATTATCAATGCGCCGGAATGGATAAAAGTAAAATAATTTTTAATATTTTGTCACATTTCTGCTGTATTTCCTTCTCTACTCGTCGCCATATTTTAATGTCCCACAATTCAGTACATTATTTACAGAGTCAGTACATTTTCGGCCCTGAACTGGGTACACGTTGAAAATCAGTCACGGCATCACTGCCAGAACATTCAACTAATTTAAAGGGTTTTCACGAAACATTTAGAGGAAGGATTTCTGCGGAGTTTTTTAGTATTTAATTTCTTCAGAAGTGGGCGAAACACCAAAAATGTTTGAGAAACACTGATCTTTGGGTCTGCTGAAGAAATCACCCCCCCCCCCTCCACCGTGGATATTTTCGAGTGAGACTACCATTACATAGCCCGGCGCTGTTGGCCATACAAGAGGATACTTAAGAAATAAATGGTTTTAACTACGCTGAAGGAAACAAAATTCGAGTAATATGATATTTTGCTTAGAAACTAATTTCAATAGGCAATTTTTACGAATATAGTTATATGTAGTTTTTCAGAATTCGAATTTTCCTGAATTTCAATAGGACCAATAACAAATCCAAGGAAACCTCCTACCACAAGTGGACTTCTATGTTCAGACTTAGTTCAACGGGCGAGCTGGACAAGCGAAGGCGTGGCAAAGTTGTCTGGCCCATTAGAAGCATCATACTGCCATAAATCTGTCTTTTCGTTGATATTTCACTCCTCCCTGTTCTGAATCGCGTATTCCTCTTTATTAAATATAATAGATTGCCAGTTTGGCTAGGTTATAAATAGCAAACAAAATCGATCTCTTTGAAACTAAAGTACTATTTGAGAGGCTTAATTGTAAGCCTTTCAAGTCATGCCCAAGGACATTATAGAAAGGCTCTAAGAAGCCGCAGTTGCCAGACGGATTTCTAATCATTATCACGTCTTAATTTATGTAACATATAGTTTGACGAGACGAATTAAGTTCTTTTAATCACTCATCCAAATTTTAGTTTTGGAACTTTGCTTTCCCAGTTGCGAATTGTCTGCCAAACCTTTTTGTTTCAATGCAATATTAACCACCAAGTTGGATTCTGATGAATTGTTTGTTGGATTTGTGGTTTTTTCTTAACTTTTACGTTCTCCCATCAGGTTGTTGAATTTTCTTCGTTCTCCAGAAATGAATTTATTGTGACCCCTAATTGTATAAATTCCATAGGGGCCTCCCCCCTTTAAACTGATTGACTTCCTATCTAATAAGAACGGCCTTTTTGTCTCCCTCCTTCTGGTTCCTAAGAGAATAACAGTTTTTCTATATATCTAAAAGACAAATAGACGACTTGTCTATCATTACATACTTCTTTCTGTTTTTAATTCCATTACTGTGAGTGGAGAATTCTGACAACTTCATTTTTAGGTTTTAAGACGACGAAGAGGAAGAACTCTACATAATTCAGACGAGACGAGGCAGAAAACGCCCGAGAGCTCGTTGAGCTAAAAGCGTGGGATAGTATTGGTGTGAGAGGTCCTCCTTGCGAGACACCAGCGATCCATGACACGTGTTCTGAGAGGTGGAGCAGGTGAGGGCCACCAGTCTCTAGGGACTGTACCTCGTGTCGCTGTAATGGAATAAAACATGTGGTATCGCTCTCGCACTCCTCACATCCACTGTTTCTCGAATTCAAGAAGCGAACTCTCCTGATAGCTTCTAAGAAAGAAAATGTGAACTCCCTTGATAGCCTCTAAGAGAGAAAATATATAACCCATATTTTGTGTCTTCTCACTCTATTTATAAGTACAGATACCGATGAAACTGATGTATATCATGAACCTGAGGCTAAACGTGTTCAAAAAATATTTTCCATAGCCACAAATAAACGGTTTCTTGTTAAATGACAACAAAATCCGGGAAATAAACCCATTCATATAACACCGGAACTCCAGCTAAAGAAACTGTCAGAGACTAGGCCTAACAAGACATAGATTTGGATATACACTACTTACCTACTTCCACTAAATGACAAAACAAAATATACCACACTGTATACAATACAGTAAATCATCATCCGTAAAACAGTTACTAATAGACTGCAGAAAACGATAAAACTTGAATAAACTTCATGATATGTATTGACAGACAATAGCTCACACATTCCCACTAGGCTACATTTTTTATGAGAGATAAATAAAAATATAGAACTAATGAAATATTTTAGATTTTTTTTTGTTTCTGAAATTACTTTATTTGTACAAAACAGAACAGAAAGAACCGCTTAAGTTCTTTTAGAAAATATGTATTAAATGGGTCCCATTTTTGTTTTTAATTTGATAGTTGACCTTCTGTGGGTTTTTGTCTTCTTTTTTCAAGTCATTTAGTATAAAGTTATTACGTAAATTAAATTTAAACAATTACTACAAGTATATAGAGCATATCGTCCCTACCATGTCAAAATATCGAATATGAAAAATCTCGTTTTTCAAATTCGAGACTTTGGTCTTGGATTGTGGTTGAAAGTTGTCGTAACTCTAACCCCTTTAGAATAGCCTTTAATGCCTTAAATAAAGTATCGAATAAGACAATTTTTCAATATGTTACTTAGTCAAACTATCGAATATGTTCCTTCTCTAGTTTGCTCATATTCGATAGTTTGACATGGTAGGGACATCTGTGCGGGCTCTTAAAAAGCAAATAATAGGTTTTTTTTTGTTGTTTTTTTTTACGGCGCATCAACAAATCTTGGCTATTAGCGCCGACATCCAGGGTACAGCCAGGAATTTTCTCAGCGAGCCCTGAGATGAGAAAATATCTGGCGCCGGTGGGGATCAAACCCACTATCTCCCGCTTATGAATCTTAACGCGCTAGCCACTAGACCACGAGAGGCCCCCAAAAATAATAATTGAACAAAAGTTTCTGCCGGATAACGATCTACGTATATTTAATTTATAGGAGATAGGAGGATAGGATATAGGAGGTTCCTAATAATTTAAAACTGTCGAAGTTCTATAGTTTTTAAATTTCAAACGTCTACTTGCAAAATCTTACAAAAACAAATTATTTTATTTTAGTCACTTTTCTCCCTGTCTGTTGGGAGGAAAATTCGATTATGACACATCCGATGACGCAATTCGGACTTACTGACGAAAAATATAGTCGTTTCAAAACTCAAATGTCACGGAAATTCGGCTCACTTCAGTCACCGAACCGTCAAATATAATTTCTTCTCAATTATATATATTTTTTTGTTGACGATTTTACCGGCGACGGTTCCGAATCGGAACAGTGGTGTATGTAAATAAGCCTTTGAACAGTCGTTTTATAACGAAATTTCTTATAAGTAAGAAAAAGAAAAAATGTTTACTTGGGTCCTATGTTAATTTCCTTTCTAAGTCTTCTGGGAGTCGATTTTTTTTCTATTCTGTTTTGTGTTTGAAGGAATTTCCACTGGCCTATTCTTAGATAATCAGGTCAAGTAGGTGCATTTTCTATTCAAACCAAGGTCTTTTAAAGCTAAGTAAAAACGTGGAAAATCGAATTTTCCGCTTGAGGAATTTCACGCTGCTCCTTTTACACTAAGAAAATAAATTCCTTTCAACCGTAGGGAACTTGGAAAAACCGCTCGGAATTCTTCATAACGAGTTTTATTATATTAGCTTCGTGAAAAGCCTTTGTCGGTTTTCACGATTATGAAGTTTTAGCTCAAAGAGTTCTAAAGTTTTCTTAGCTGTTTCTTGCTGAAATGTTAGGAACTTTCTTAATGAGGGATTTTCCAAAAACAGGCTTTTAATAATCTGAGCATATTCTCAAGTACATCTCAATGTTTATCTAACATTATAAATAAAAATAGTTGTAAATCAGAAAATATTGTTTATATCGGTAAGTTTAAGATGCTCGAGGCTCGGACTTATTGGTTGAATACATTTTTAATTTTAATGTCCCTCTTAGCGTGTTTCGTCTCTTTCTACAGGGAGGAAACCCCGTTTATGACGCCATCCGGAAGTGCTGACGAGTAATTTCGACGTTTTATAATCCATATATCACTGATGAATAAATAAATATATATATATAAAATCCCAATAATAGATGTTTTTCTACATTTTTTTCAATCAAGATTTTATGCGTATATTGAAAATAATTTCGGGAGGGGCTGAGAAATTTCGGGGGCCTGAGAACATTTGGGGGTATGGAATACTAACAATCAAGAACTTGGAATAATAAGCCAATTAAAACTTTATTTCATCCAATAAATACTGTTTTTTCTGAAATAATTGATCTTATTATATTTATTTTTCTGATTTTTATGATACATTTTTACCAATTTCGGAGGCCCCCCCCTTATATACGCCCATGATGGTGACCCAAAATGTTCAAATCATATATACGACAGGCGGAAGTTCAACAAAAAATAGATTTAACCACATCAGTTATTTAATTTAATTCAGCTTTACACGTTTTGTATGACTTTAGGTGCCTTTTCAGGAGCTTAAATACTCTTTACACTAATAATACAGCCTAAAAATAAAAATATATAATTTAACTTAAATACACCGAACTTTTATGAAAGATCGATTTTAATTTTGTTGACTCTATCAATACTACTCACAGACTCTGATCGGCGCCATATTTTGTTGTCTCACTCATGCCGTGGCCATTGAATTTGTTCGATTAGGCTGCGTTATTTATTTAAATTTTAACGTCCATTATTATTAACTTCGAATTTTGGGACGGGTTATCTATAGGATACTGCGTTAGTATTGTAAAGAGTATTTTATCTTTTAAGAGGCACCTGAAGTGCTGTGAAACATGTAGAGGTTAATTAATAAAATAATTGATTTGGGTAATTATTTTATTTTATTGCCTGCCGTCTATCATATGTATGACTTACCAAAGTATGTAAATTAACGAGTTCTCACATGCAATTATGCTTTGAATGAAACAGGAGCTATGATACTCCTGTAGGGAGATTGAATGAGATGTACCATTTCAATTATCCGCCCCAGGTCGTGTCTTCCCCTAGCCGTGTCGTGAAGTGGTTGCTATGTTTGCTCGGGAGAAGTGAGAAGTACCTACTTCTAATAAACCCAGCAAGGGTTGTGTTCCCCTACAGACATCTCACTAATCAACTCTACCAGCTTTGAAGATCTCCCATTCTCTTGCGGTAGGAACTCTCTCTTGCTTCTCGGGATGAACCTAAAGCATTCGGAGTAATACGAGAAGATAATATTCAAAGTGCAAAGAGAAAGCTCACAGGAGCTCCTTGGAGTTACGCCTGGTTTACTCGAGCTTAGAGTACTTGTTTAAGCCGGCCTAGGGGGCACCTACATTAGTCCCGATCCGACCCGATCCGATGGCCACCGATTCTCGGCCGTTCAAACTTGTTTGTTTCTAGACCGATTTCGGATCGACGCACAGTGGGGCCAACCGACTTTTCGTGTTTCTAAAAAGGCTACAGCCTCCAAATCTTAACCGATTTCAATATACCTTTTTTCTTTTTTAAAAAAAAGAAAGCTAATAAAATTTATATCAACTTTGTCAAGCCAGAATTTTGTTTTTTTTGTTTTCCCTGTTTATTAAATTACGTGTAAATAATTCACAAACTTTTACAATTGAACATAATAATATTTTATTTTTCCTCTAACTTAATATCTGCACTGATATCGTTGAAATTGAACATTCAAAACCTGATTAGACTTGGAAAAAATCAGACTGACATCTTCAAAACGTAAATTTATCTTAATTCAACTACGGGATTAATTGAAATAATACGATTTTTATATGATTTGAAAATAGGTTTTGATTTTTTCCACGTCTAATCAGGGTTTGAATTTTAATTTCAACGATATCAGTGCAGATATTAAGTTAGAGGAAAAATAAAATATTATTTTATGTTCAATTGTAAAAGTTTGTCAATTATTTACAAGTAATTTAATAAACACGGAAAACAAAAATCTGCCCAGACAAAGTTGTTCTAAATTTTATTAGCTTTCATTTTTAAGGAAAAATACATTGAAATCGGTTAAGATTTGGAGGCTATAGCCTTTTTTGAAACGAAAAGTCGTTTGGCCCCACTGTGAGACGAAGCAAAATAACACGAAACCACATATTGTGTTTCAAAAAGTCGTTTGGCCCCACTGTGAGACGAAGCAAAATAACGCCAAACCACATATTGTGTTTCAAAAAGTCGTTTGGCCCCACTGTGAGACAAAGCAAAATAACACGAAACCACATATTGTGTTTCAAAAAGGTGTAGGGCCTCTACATCTTAACCGCATTTTTTAAAATGAAATCTAATAAAATTTAGAACAACTTTGTCAATTCAGATTTTTATTTTTTGTTTCCTTTCTTTATTTAATTATTTGGAAAGATGTTTATAACCATTCAATGCTTATAACCTTCCAATGCTTATAACCTTCTAGCAAGCTTTCTTATAAATAATTTTAAAATATGAATACTAATGCTTCTCTTGACTCCAACATTCAACCTAATCGAAGGTTTCTATGCTTATTAGGTGGCATTTCTTAAATTAATCAATCATTTCACTTCACTACGAGGCCATTGCTGACGAGCTGTGACTAAATCGGAACTCGGGACCAATGTAAGTACTAAAGTCGGCCGTTGTCGGTCAAACGAAATCGGATCGGATCGGGAGAAATACGGGTCCAATGTAGGTGCAGCCAGGTCAAGATAGATACATTTTTTGTTCACATGGGAAATATTGCAAAAAAATGAGATGCAAATAGCTAGCCATCCAGATAATAACAAGTTGAGAAATAGTAGGGTTTCAGCTAAAAATTACAGTCAGATTTTCTAGCCACATATTTTGGTTGTTTGGGGGGCTTTTCAACACCCTTCCTCGGGAAGAAATGCTTAGGGGATGGAAGAAGACCAAAGATACCGGTTAGGTGACCATCAGGTAATTGACCTCAATCAATCCATCAGGTAATTGACCTCAATCCCCTAGGCAGTTATTGCGGAAGAAGCCTACCAAAGGCAAACCGAAACGTCTAAAATGTACGATTTTTTTTAAAAAATCGTACATTTCTGCTGAAGTACTATTTCTTGATTTTGTGCATCAACATATGTTATCAGTACATAAGATCAGCTAATGGACTTATTGTATGTTTTTTTAAATATCTCGACAAACACTCAAAAGGTGAAATATAAGGAGTTTTTATTCTAAGCTTCCCATATCACACCAGATATAACCATTATATTGGGTCACACTAAGCTTATGGAGCTTTTGTGAGTTAAACATTCTTCAAAAATGATTTGTGGCATTCTTTTCTCAATAGTAAAGGTGACCAAGTCTGAAACTAACTATCAATTATAGGCTAAAGTTGTTTATACATACCGAGTAATTAATTTTTTTTTTTTTTTTAATTTCCAGACAGAGAGCCCTGACGAAACGGATGGAGGTGATAGTGGAGGAGAGGAGAGTTCCCGGGGTAGTTCCGCACCTTCGGAGGAGGCTCAACCTTGTGACATCGGGCTTATGGAACGGCTCATCAGGAGTCATCCTGTCTGGTTCCTTCCAGGCATCCAGAGAGCAGGAGCGTTCCATCTCCTTCAAGGCAAAGAAGAAGGGGTCAGGAATATATTATATAGTATTTTGGACAAATCACTTTAAAAAATGTGGAATGTCAGAAATTAAACGAAAAATCATACAGAATTAAATCTGCTTCAAGAATTTCATTGTAGCTCTAGATGTTTTAAGTCCCATCGGGAGCTTATATAGCGCTATATAAGCTGTCACTGATTTCATTTTAAAATATTTCATTTTTGTTAAATTATCTCACCAGGCTGGGATTCAAATCCAGATTCTCTTGTTTTACACCTGGTTGTTTGCCATTTATGCTCCTGGGGTTCATATAACAGCTTGGCATGTTAACAAATAAATCCTATTACTTTCCCAATATTCCGGTTTTTTTTTCTACTTTACTTGTTGCAAAACTGGTATATCTTTTTATAATATTATTTTGCCAACCTTTTAGCCCTCTAATTGTCACGCAAGATTATTTCCTATAATTTAGGGTTTGCTAAGTACTAGACTTATTTGTGTATAGATAAATAAATAAATAATTTCAAATTCACTTTCTATAATTAAAATGTTATTTCCAGTTTGTTTATTTTTATTAAAAAATTTTTATTCATAATAGCTGTTTTTTTTGTTTTTTTACTTGCAGAACTTTGTAGTGCGCCAGAGCTCTCAGACATCCACCATGGCGATATCTGTGAGGCTTCCTGCAGGCAAAGGCCCTTATATTGAGCATTATCTTATTCAGGCAGGACCAGACGGCCAGCTCAGCCTCGAGTCGAGTGACAACAAGTTCTCGAGCATCCCTGCCCTTGTTGCCCATTATGCACAGTGCTGGTGAGTCGACTACACTCGTAGGAACATTTGTACTAATATAATTTTTGTTAACACTTCAGAGTTGTTATTTTTTGTGGTTGTAAAAAGAACCAGCTATTTCTAATATGATACATCTCAATTTATTTAAATTAGGTCATCTAATTTCTCTCAACCAAAATTTAAATACTGTTGCATATAATTGCTCAAAAAAAGATTCAAATATGACCTTTTTCAAAAAAGTGTCATGGTGAAACCCTTGTTGTACCACAAGTTGGGCAGTCTTCAGAATTTCTGTAGCTAAGACTAATTTTAAATTAAAAAATAGAGTAAGATTTTATTGCACGTTTTGGTAAAATCAAAAGAAAAAATATCAAAAAAAACACCACCACTGCTGGTAACAGAAGCCATACAAACCAGGATATTGAGCTAAATTACTCCTCAAGATAATTTTGTTTTTCGTAAACAGGATTTTATTCCCAAGACTGAAGCTGCCCAAAAATTTTGGCATTGGGAATACGAAGGGGGAACTCTATATACACTCATACACATACATACATATACACACATATGTACTCAAATTTCAACGATAATTTTTTTCAGGACAAATATAAATTAAAAGACTTTAAATTAAATTAAAAGAATTTTAAGAGTGAAGAGGTCTGGTATACCTCTATTAACTTAACAACGACTTTTGTAAAATAAACTTTTCTCCCTGCAGCAGTTTCTCTTTGCATAGAAAATGTTCGTGCTTCTTGAATTATTCTTAAACCATTACTGCCCACAGCTAAAATTTTTCAAACTTTACTAAATATTATAAATATTTCTAAAACACATTTTAATATTACTCAACACAGTGTGCGATGTGTAAATAAGACGGAGACATTAGCTGTTATTATGGCCAAGTTTTAAGTAAGATCTTTCTTGGCATCGTCTATTGAG
Organism: Gonocerus acuteangulatus; assembly: GCA_946811695.1. NCBI lineage: Eukaryota > Metazoa > Arthropoda > Insecta > Hemiptera > Coreidae > Gonocerus > Gonocerus acuteangulatus. The sequence goes on from OX328127.1 coordinate 24,809,908, forward strand.
TCTCATTCTTTGGTACAAAATTTATCTGAAGAATATTTCAATGCACTCATGCAGAAATAATAATTGCCACATTAAATTCATGTTTTTTTGTTTTTTTTATTTATTTCCTAGATTTTTTTTTTTTTCAGTTTCCTTGTTTCTCGGATTTCTGTTGGATGTAACAGAAGCCACGCCAAAAACAATAATTTATTCTTGTTTAATATTTTTTTAATTTGCAAATATCTTACTTGTTGATATTTTTCACAGTGATGAGTTACCAGTTCAGCTAACTTTACCAAGAGCAATTAGAGAAGCAAAAAATCGGCAGCAGCTTTCTTCCCTCGCACTGCTCGGGCAAGGTAACTATTATTTGAACATTCATTTCACAATAAACTAAATATTTGCCTTTATAATTAATTAGAATGGATGTTCTATTGCAGAGTTCTGGAGGTATCCTATGGCAAACCCTAGGCCAGCACAGAACAGCAGCGAGCAGGCAGTACAACCTGATCAGACAGGCTTGAATAGCAGTCTTCCCAGTAGCCAGGCCAGCAGCCTTACCAGCTTTGGCAGTGGTTCGTCACATAGATATTTCAGTATAATCCAATTCGTTATTATATTTGTTTGATTCTCAGTAGAAAGTTTTTCTTTATTCTGGATGTAAGAAAACGTCACAATTAGTACAAAACTTCCTTTTCCTTCAGAATGTTAATACAGTAGATTCTCCCTTATCCGTCGCTCTCTCTAATCTGGCAGTCTCCGAGAGGAATGAGTGACAGATCTCGGAACTCGCCGGAACTACACTGGCTCAAGGTTCATAGAAAACCTTCCCTTCCTAGCTAGCAAAACATTTATTTTGTGCTATTTCATTGAATGGAAGTTAAAGAAGGCATATATGTTTAGTTTTAGATGCAGGAACGTGTGTTTCTGGTTCTAAGCAAATAAATGTTTTTACTAAGGCACCTGCGGTTGAAACACCTGATTTTAGCCACTCGAAAATCGAGTGGAGTGCAAGTTTTAAAAATAATTTTAATAATATGTACCATTTTAAATATGCAATATTAAAAATTTTGCATGGACACTCCTTTAGAATGTAACTGCTAATGAGAAATATTGATAGAACTACTTTTCCTAACTTATTTTCAGTTTAGGTATTAAAAAACGATTGACTCAGTTGTAACTTGTACCATATATTTGACATTCATCTAATCTAAGATATTTTAATTTTGGTTGCATTTGGAGGTAAGGAATTATAAGAAAAACATTGTATTAATGGACATGAAAATTTTCGGATCTTGGTATATTTTCTAAAATATCTCGAAACGGTTGAAAAATTGAGGTGAGTGGAAGGTGACCGAAAGCTTACTAAATTCTTTAGAAAAAAAATATTGTTGTAATTCATGATGGCGTGATTTATATTGAAGAAATAAGTGCTTCAAACTTCGAAATTGTTCTTTTCAACAGGGTTTGTCACTTTTTACCTTGCTTTTTAAGTGGTGTTTTTTGATTGCATTTAACAGTAAAATGAGTATTTTGATAAAACAAGGGAAGAAAATGAGAAACGTTGTTAAAGTGTTTCTAAGAGTGAACATTGGGAAAGAGGATGGAGAAATTTCCGTTTAGAAAAACCTCGAGACAGGCTGGATTTGATAGCCTGGATCTTCCATTGGAAAGTGAAACAGATGATTCGTGTTCTTACGAAAGGCTGTCCCTTTGGCTTTTCCCGATGTCATGTATTCCGTTGAATGGTAAAACGAGGTCTTCTCCATGTGCACATTCTCCTTTGGCTAGAAAGCATAGATGATGTGATCAGTGCTGAAATCCCCGATCCGGAAACCGGCCTGGCAGTAGGCATCGTGGCCTGTCCAAAAAAACTGCACGGTTACCTCCAAGTGGTGTTTTCAGGGTAACTCCAAAGTCAGTGCAATAATAAACTATACAAATTTACATAGTGTTAATTGTGATGATACATTATTTAACGCAATAAAATAACTACTTATCTGCCATGGCAAAGCACGGGTAGTCAGCTAGTATAATATAATTATAACAGAAGTGTAAATCTATGGTTCTAGACATGGGGGATTTTTGGAATATTACTGTACTTATCCAAGGTGTACATGTTAAATTTCTCCAAGATCTATTCTTCCATATATTCCAGACATTATTCAGATATTTGAAGTCTACCCTATTTGTCATCTAACCCCCTCTAATTACTTTATGCATTTGATTCGCAGGCAATAACAACAATTCTGGTCGGAGTCCTACCGGAGACCCGGATTCGATAGTATTAAACCTCACGCCATTAAACGAACAGCCACAACCTTCGAGTCTCCTGACAACATTCAAGGGTAGCCAGAACGAATCGGCGGGTAAGTCGTTGAACATTAATGCTTGCATGTATTCTCTACTGGCTCTCTCTTTTTGTAACTGTACAAACAATATTAACCACGCTTACGTAGGCATCTAATATACTAATGTTCAGTAAATAAAATTGGTGCTTTCAGCTTGTATACTAACCTTCTTATTTGCATTTTTGAAACGATTAATGAAATAATCTTTCTATTGGTAATTTTTAGTTTTTCAGGGGGCATCGCCTCATAAAAATATAATTTTCTCTTAATTTGAATTAAAATAAAACTGGTTCTTTATCAGTAAAAGTCAAGTCCTACTTAAGATAAATTAATACTATTGCAAAAAGGTTCTCTCATTTCAGTTCATATTGATTGGAAAACAAAATAATGATGTTTTATTTAATTCTTTACGTGTTAACAAAACCCTGAGATTTTCAAGAAATTTATTTTTTTGGGCTAGCTAAATTGTTTATAGTTTTAAGAATATTGTATATGTTTGACCACTTCATTCTGAAAACTGCGTTTTTCAAACTGATGCATAAAGTATCTCAAGAACTACTTTACCAATATGCTAAAAACTACATAATCTATATAATATTATCTATGATGTGTCTTAGGATTGTTTTGATTAGGCTTCACGTTCTTAAGTTGAAAATGTTTAAACCTAAAATTTTGTTAAAAAGTTCTTCTTTCATACATTTGTTATTCCTACCAAAAATTAGGCCCGGTGAGTGTAAGGCGGAAGCACTTAACATTCCGTGCCTAAGGGTTGTAGGTTTGATTCGCACTAGGGGGGGGGGTAGCTTTTTTTTAGAAAAAAGAAAAGGCATCAGCCCTATCCTGTCTAGAAAAGGGTGGTAACCTATAGATACCTGTCCTAAAATTCTTAGTTAATAATAAATGTACGTTAAAATTAAAATAAATAAATGTCTACAAAAATCTTTTGGCAAAAAGATGTCCTAGATTAGATAATATCATAAAGCATATCAGTTGTAAATTTTAACAAAATCGGTTGAGTAGATCTGATCTAATATTTGTTTTTTATTTGGTGCTATGTCCTTAAGCTGCAAATTTCTATAAATATTTTGATAAAAATTAGAGTTTTTTTTTTTGTTTTTTTTTTCAAACAACTGTAATTTCTACAAAAATATTTTGAGATAATTGTCCCTGTATTATGTTTTATGATAACATTTTTATAAACATCAGTTGTAATTTTTATGAAAATTCTTTGAATAGATCTTGAGTTATTTTTTAAAACAGCCTAGAAAAACTATAAAATGAAATGGTTAAGCTTTTAAGACTTTCTTAAAAATTTATCGACTTATCAAGCCTAAAAAGAATTGATTTTTCAAAATCTCATATATTTGGTGTAACCCCTGAATTAAGTAAAGGTTTCTTAATATTGCAAATAAAATATATTTTTTGGTTGTTTCTTTATATTATAAGAAATAATCAAAACAATAGCCTTTAGCAATCTGTTTATAATTATAGCCTCAAAAGGAGAACTACAGACTTACAACGATATTCTAAAATATTAATACCAATAATAAATATAATTCCTTCCAATACTGGCGTGATACTGAAGGCTAGACAACAAGCATTGTTTTGGCTTGTCAAAAGAACTTAATAAAAGTACGTGGAAATCTGTAATCTCAAGTACCACAAAAACTGTAAGGATGTTTTTCCAAAATAAAATATAATAAAGTATAGCAATAAAGACATTCCCTGGTGTTGTCAATTAATTCTCTAGATACAGTTATATTTACAATATTAACACTAATGACAAGTGATATTTATAATAGTAGTAATAATGGCAATACTTTTCGGGAATTTAATTTGAGTAATGAAAGAGAAGTTTAAAATTAATACGGAATTTTGCAATTAAAGGAAGGCTGTATATGTTCCTATGATTTTTAACACTATAATAATTATAAGCAAACATGGAATATTTGGGATTCGGCTAAAAAAAAACCTCAATACGATTTTTGTCAAAAATCTATATTCAGGATGTTTCGGCTACTCTTTGGTAGCCTTCGTCAGCAATGAAAGTGCCGGCAGGCAGAGGAAGACCAAAGTTAACACTTACGTAACCATAGTGGAAGTATATAAGAAACTGTATATAATAATTATAGAAATTGTATATAATAATTATAGAAAAAAAGTCAAGAAATGAAGTTCAATTTTTTTTTAAGGGTCATAATTGTTGACTAATATTTTTATGTAATTAACAATATTTGTGTGATATGTATCTAACAACTAACTGCTCAATTTTTAAAATATTTGTATGAATATTGACTAACGAATGTTTATGTCGATTAATATGGAAAATTATTCCAATAATGCATATAATTCAAACAGTTAATCCATCTAATTAAATAACTAGGTTTAGGCGAAGAATAAATCGCAGAATAATATTTAAAAAATCACTCAAAACAACCAAAATTAACCCAGGAATGCCTCTGGCTTTTTATGTGTGGGAATCTCCATGAATGACAGGAGGGACTCCGAGCGACCGCTTATCTCGACAGGAAGTTGTCGTCTGATAATAACAAATAGTTCATGTTTATATGTTCGAACACTGCTTAATGAAGCTTTCACGGACAAATGCACTATTTATCATACACTAGTATATTTTGCCATATATTTTTTTAAATTTTTACTGCTTCTGAAATTCTGCAAAATAGAAAGGAATAAATCGAGGTGGATTGTACGAAGGAGAAAGTAGATATTGAAGTGTTTGTTTGTTGCTGTGAACGCAGGTAGCCCAACATCACTGGCTAGCAATTCGCCGACCGAATTATGCAATGTGCCCCCCCGAGCACCAAGACCTACACCTCCTAACACGCTTAACCTCATTAGCACTTCGGCTAACAACAATTCAAGTAAGTTGCTTTCACTAACACATTAGTTCTACAAGAGAGAAACTCAGTGGTAAAATATGGTAACATTTTTTCGTGAAATTTAGTTCTAGATAACGCCGGATACCATAGAGCTGAAAAAAATCTGTAGGAAATATGCTTTTCTTTAATAGAATAATGTGGGTGTTAAGTTATAGTAAGTCACAACTCTCTTACTCTGTGGAATACACAGAGTTAGTTTTCTAATCAGTCTTTTAAAATGATTAGGTCATTATGGATGGAAGTTAATTACCCCTATAAAAGTCTAGAAAACATTCCTATACTACTTAATCTGTTTTGAAGTAAAACAATGTATGTGCTACACTTACCACTTTTACAGGCTCTTCCACAACCACCCTATTTTATAAAAACTAAATTTTTAACATTTCTTCTATTAAAAATTATTTGTAAAAGAACTTTTGAAGCATAAGCACAATCAAAATAGTTAATTTTAGTCTATCAATTCTGTATGCATTGTTCAAAAACATGCATGCACTCTTCAGTTATTATTAATATTTATATCCACAGAAAAAATATTACAAAAAGTGGTTAATACAAATTTAATTTTTCAATAGACACAAAATCGTTGAGTAACATAATTATGTAATTCTTGTTAAAGCTAAGTTCTGAATATTATACTTGAAACTTGACATTCGATTTTCTAATGGTTTTCATTGTGTTAGTTACCATATTTTATGGCCGAGTGCCTCAAATCACTTGCAACAATGAGAAACATTATTGTACATAGATGAAGTCTATATCCATAGAACCAAATATTAGCTCATAGAACCAAAATTTGTCGTTCCAATTCATTATATGTTTCAATCATGAAACCAAACAAAATATTTCTTCTTAACATTCTGGTCATAAATGACATTATTTTTGTTTAAAAACATAATATTTGTTTTGTTTGTTGTGTTAAACATATCTTTCAGCATGCTGATTTTAATCAATAAATCATAACTTATTTTCTTCAAGAAGTTGTTATAAAATATACAATGTTGAAAATAAATTCAATATATTCAAATATGTTGGTTATTTTATATACTTTGATGGTGTTGATAAATATATACATATCTGTTCCCTAAGTTGATATAGTAAAAATCTTCTTACTGCTCCAAATCTAAAATAATACCTTAAAATTATTAGTTCTAATTGAGGTGTTGCGGATACAAAGGGCAAACTCAACATCCAGTTCACACTAATTCCTCGTCAATTACTATATAATCTGTTTATTAATATAAATTATTAAACATATAATGAGACGTCCCACAACGAACAAATGTTTTGAATATACTCTAGTGGAGTTCACCCTTATGGAAAAAAATATTCCAACGTATTTTCCTCACACTACCTTTTGTTGAGTTCGCCATCGTATGTGCAATGCCTCAATTCATTGTTTATACAAAATAGAAGTAAAAATGCATTGGAAACTCTTAACTTTCTTCTTTTTATTGAATATTAAGAATAAATTGGCTGCTATTGAACACACTTTTTCTGGGAAAGGTTCTATTTTTTTCAGTACATCTATTTTCTGTTTCATCTTGTAAATATTTATAAGCTATCAGTAGATATTGGTGGGAAGTTGGAATATTAATTATTGATTATAATTTTAATTTAATTTAGCCTCGTAGTTGTAGTAATATATATTTATATAAATAATATGTAAATAACAACAATTTATAAACAAAATTGTTGATAATGGCAAACCCATGATATGGGCGATTCTACAGGAAAGTAGCACTTTTGGGTTTTTGTCAATTATTCAGTCCGTATTGAAAATATTAATATTTTTCCTTTTTAGTAAGATGATACAAAACTATTTTGAATCATACCTAGCATGGGATGATCTGTAACAACCTTTGATCTGGAGCAGGAGCTTTGCAAAGCCCCACATTTGTGAAGCGTAAACGTGGCTTTTTTATTTTTCAGTCAGCTAATTTAGAATCTCAATGTACACAAAAACAAATTATTTCACCTTGATTTTGATTTCTGGAAAGAGAGGATCTGCTTTGAAAGTTTTTATCAAGTAAAATGACGAGTTGTAAAAATTGTTTATCACTCCCCTGCTCTTCATAAAAAATCAGTTGATTTTTATTCTTGTTATTTGGTAACATTGTTTGATAAGTAACCCAAAACACTTTATTTAGATGTCATTAAAAGCTTTTCATTATAAACATGGTGCGCTACAGGTGATCCAAACCTCAAAATTATCCCTGCCCTGTTTCTCACTCCCCTGTCAATTATAGTACAACACTGAGGCACACGACGAAATTGATATTCAAAAACAAGACTTAGTTTGGCAATTTATACTAAAACCTTTGGCCTAGTAGTATTAGCTTTTGTTCTGTTAATTTATTAAATAAAAATAATTGACACAAATTGGCTTTTTTTTTTTTTTTTCACGTTTTCTCACCAGGGAAGTGAGGATTAAATTGTTTTCACTTCCCTGTCAGTACGAAAAATATTGTTTAATTATATTTTCCGAAGAAGTGTTTTTGTCAAGGCTTTTGCCATTTCCCCGGTTTAATATACCATGCCATATCTTCAGAATGGCAGTTAGAAACATATATTGCTAAGAAATATTGTTTTTTTTTACTCTTATTCTCACTCCCTTGCAACCCAAAAACAAAATGGCTGCTTTTTAGCCAATTAGGCCATGAAAACTAATTGACCAATGCTTTGATAATATTAAGTTAGACATGCTGTATTATCTCTGAGGTAAAAATCAAACAAAGAAAATGAAAAAAAAAGTGCTCCTTTTCTGTAGAATCACCCATATATTAATGTGCTTTTTGTAGAATTTTCTTAAATTATTATTACTACTATTTTGATAATTTCTAATATTTTTTTTATTTATTTATTTTTTTTACGAGCTTCGCAACAACGGCGACTTGCTCTTTTTTTTTTTTTAAGATAAAATACAAATTTATATGTTCACATAATTTCTAATAAAATTAGAAATCGTAGATCTCTTCGTATTTACTAGTTTTTTGGAGTAACTATTGGTGTACAGATTGTTTGTATATTTATTTAGTTTTTGGAGTATTTTCTTGTTTAAAGGGATTAAGATCATTCTTTTAGATCTTATAAAATAAATTAAGTAAAGATGGAATGGTTGGGATTCGGCTAAGTAAACCTCAATATGATTTTGTTTTAAAAAAATCTATATTTCGGACGATTCGGCTACTCATTGGTAGCCTTTGTCAGCTAAAATGACAAAAAAAAGAAATTAATACAAAAACAAAAAAAATTATAATTGTGATAGGTAACAGAACTATAGATACAATTAACTTATAAAAGAACATATCGTCTTAAATTCTTAGAATGAGTAGAATGAAAAAGTAAATAGGTACAATAATTGATTTTAATAGTAATTAGTAACATTAATTGATTTTACAAAGAAATAAGAAACTACATACCAATGACAAATATAGGAGCTAATAGTAACATTAATAAACTTTACAAAGAAAATAAGATACTACATACCAATGGAAATGCCGAGCGGCAGAGGAAGACCAAGGTAGGCAATTAAGTAACCATTGTGAAAGTGTCTAACTTAATTGCCTACCTTGGTCTTCCTCTGCCGCTCGGCATTTCCATTGGTATGTAGTATCTTATTTTCTTTGTAAAATTTATTAATGTTACTATTAGCTACTATATTTGTCATTGGTATGTAGTTTCTTATTTCTTTGTAAAATCAATTAATGTTACTAATTACTATTAAAATCAATTATTGTACCTATTTACTTTTTCATTCTACTCATTCTAAGAATTTAAGACGATATGTTCTTTTATAAGTTAATTGTATCTATAGTTCTGTTACCTATCACAATTATAATTTTTTTTGTTTTTGTATTAATTTCTTTTTTTTGTCATTTTAGCTGACAAAGGCTACCAATGAGTAGCCGAATCGTCCGAAATATAGATTTTTTTAAAACAAAATCATATTGAGGTTTACTTAGCCGAATCCCAACCATTCCATCTTTACTTATCACCTCGACGGCTAACTATCTAATCATCATTATAAAATAAATTGTATCATATCTCTTATATTTTTTTTAAATTTGTGTAATTTCAGTTGTGTTCAAATTTACCCATTTTGGAATGAAACAAGTCTTTTTCTCCATCAGGTATGGTGGATTTTCTTTCGAAATAGGGCAAGATATCATGTCAATCCTTTGGATTATTAATTAAGAGAAAATAAAGTAATACAATTTTATTTTTAGATTTTCAACTTTTTTTCTTCACATACTCCTCAAGTAAAAGATTGATTTTTAGGCTCTAACTTATATGATGGATTCAAAATAACATTTAAAGATATTTACTTTTAAACATTTTTAATTTTAATCTGCAATTTTCTTTGTCATTTTGAAAGGTTTTTTTTTTTATTTTTCTTAGACTGCAAATCAGTTTCAAGCCCACCATCATCGCTGGGCATGGTTCCTACAAAAACTCCTCCTCCACCGCCACCTAGATGGTCCAAGCCTGGACAGAACTTCACCGTCACTACAACAGTCACCTTCTCCATGACGGAAACAACTTCTGTATCTCCAACTCCACATGTTGAAGTAGTTATCTTTATTTATACATCATAACTCTTAATAAATTATTATTATAAATTGATTTTTTTTATATTTTGAACCTATAGTCTGTCCAGATAGATAGAAAAGTTCAATTCCGCATGTGCAAAATTTTAAAGTAAATATTCCAGAAGGTTCCACCATTTGTAAACTCCCATTTCATGGAACAACACAATACGTGAAACATTATAAAAACTGATTATGTCTCGTTTAAGACTAGGGAAGGCTTTGAGAGGTCAGACAAAGGAAATAGTGTATAATATTTATCAATACTTAGCCAAAGCTTAAGCTAAAAATGTTTTAAACCTCCTAGTGAAAGATTAATAACAGAGAGAACTTTTACTGCCAATTTCTTGCAGGGAATATAGGCCACACCCTTTTCTCTCCAACTAAAACATCTATTTGAACAGGATATAGCTTAAATTGTTTTTAGCCTTAGCTTAGGCTAAGTATTGATAAATATTAAACACTATCTCCCCTGCCTGACCTCTCAAAGACTTCCATGGGCCCTAAACGAGATATAATCAGCTTTTATTGAGTTTAAAGTAGCGTGTTGTTCATTGTAATGGAAATGAAAATGGCGGAACCGTTGGGAATATTTCTCTCAGAATTTCGTGCATACGGGATTAGAACTATTCCATCTAACTGAATGGGATGTAATTGTGAGGCTTCACAAAGTTTCGAATGACTTTTTATTTAGGATACATTTTGATAAAATAGCAACTTGTAATTTATAAACATCATATCACTTTTTTCCATTTATAAAATGTTTTAGTTCAAATTGAATAAGAATTTTATTTGATTTTTTTTATGTTTTATCTACAATTTAATTAAACAAATTAAAAGTTTAAACTATTGCTACTTTTGCTTATAATGTTATGACAATTAACCATCTATTTCGCTCCACAGAAGCAGCCATCATTATGTGATACAGAAAGTCTCCCTTCACTGCAGTCTGGAACAGCGACACTGGAATCTAACAAAGCAGGTAGCACCAAATCTCCAGTGCCGGATGTGATGAGCTCCTCTGTGCCAGTCCTATCACCGACTGCATCCGACCCCAGGTCAGCACTGTCTCCTACTGGATCTGCTCTTTCGCCAACCGGCTCGGATCCAAAGTCAGTAATGTCACCAGTATCTGACTCGAAGCCTCCCCATCGAAGGAGCAAGAGGCATAAGGAGTCGAGGCATTATCAGGAGTCCGATATTTTAGAATCTCCTGGTGTTTATTACAGAAGCTCAGTTGCTGATAAGGTGAGAGAAAAAAGTACACACTTTTTTTTATGTTGATTTATTACATATCTCTGTGCTTTAGGTTGTAGGTTCAAGTTCCCTATAGCAGCAACATTTTTGCCCTCGAGTCTGAAAACAAATTTTAAAAGGCTCTGCTCCGGAGCCCTCAAGTTTGAAGACAATTTTTAAATAGCTCCACTCCAGAGCCCTCCAGTTTGAAGAAAAACTTTAAATAGCTCCACTCCAGAGCCCTCAAGTTTGAAAAAAAAATTAAATAGCTCACTCCAGAGCCCTCAAGTTTGAAGATAATTTTTAAATAGCTCTGCTCCAGAGCCCTCAAGTTTAAAGACAAATTTTAAATAGCTCCGCTCCAGGCCCCTCAAGTTTGAAGAAAAATTTTAAATAGCTCCGCTCCAGAGCCCTCGAGTGCAAAGGGCTAATTTATAGCAGTTTCAGTTGGATGAAACTTCCAGAAATAAGAAGTGGCGGAGGAGTCGGGTCTTAAAGGTTTCAAGATTTGTAGCATGGCTGATAGGCAGGAGTAAGGAATTTGAGAGCGAGATGACATGGGTGACTAATGATTTTTTGAATGAAACTGTACAGTTGGAAGGAATATAAAGATCAAAATGGCGGGAGGGGGGTGTTACAGGAGGTGTAACAAATGATTGAAGGGACAACCCTTTAAGTGGTCAGTAACTCAGTACAGCACCCATCCACATAAAAAACTTCCGTGAACTTGTCAATATAAAGGGGTGAGGTTAACTCAGTGATAGAGCACTCAGCTAATATGCGGGAGTTCAAAACTCAAGGGCCCTGTAGATTTTTTCTTCTATTGTCTTTGTGGGTGAGATTTTGGGTCCCAGACTGTCCATAGGCGCACCTAGCCTTTAATTAATTTACTGATGGTTACCTGCAAAGGGGATAATCAGGTGGCCAGAGCATTGTACTGGCCACACTGTCTTCCTAGAGTCCCACATGTTCATAAATCATACACCTCCACAGTATCTGCCCCTCTGGGCCCTCGTGGCCTGTTACAGGACAGATTTTATTATCAAGATAAAATATTTTTGCTGTATGGTCATGATATTTAATACAACTACATTTTTATATAAAAATGAGTTATTATTGCTAAAGTTTCGGCTTGAATTTCAAGCCTTATTCATTTGGAAGTCACCCAGAGTGATGCACCTGACCTTACAAGTATTTTCCATTTTTCAAAAAAAAAAAAAATATCAAATCTGGATAACTTTTTACATTAACATTCTATTCTACTACCTCATATGAAATCAATTAATCAATAATTTTATGAATATACTTAAATTGCAGGCAAACATACCTGAAAATACAGCGTTTCTTTGCAAATCTAAAATAATAACTTTTTTTTTTTCATATTCTATTGAAATATAAATATTACAGGTCTGCAAAAAATCATTTTTCTCCGTTTTTTGGTTGAGCTGAATTCAAAAACGACTGCCATTTTTGTCCATCGTGTACAGTTTTCTTGCAAAATATGAGAGGTCGGATCATAAAAAAAAAAATATTTATACAATACGCCATCATTTTTATTATGTTAACACAAAAAAATATGTTTTTGTTTACAATTCAACACTAAATTGAATACGACATGTTATGATATGAGCATTCTTAAAGGTATAATTCATGAGATTGACATCCTGGCAGCAACTACTGGATTTGAGGTTTAACACTGAATACACAAGAGGTTGGGAAGTAAAACAAGTAGTGTTTTGATAAAAAATTAGACACAATGGATTTTCTTTTCAGTTTCAGCTTGCAAAAATCCATTGGAAACATTAAAAAAATGGCATGCAGTTTTTTGGTCGCAGACCTATGTAATTATTGAATTAATTTGTAATCATTTAATCACTAATCTCATGCTTAAATTGCAGGTGAGTGATTATGAAGATATATGGGGTACCGAATCACTGACTACATTCAAGCCTAGATCTTCGCCACTAAGCCCGACCGAAGACCAACGGAGAGTGCCAGATATACTCGACCGAGTCCCACCATGCCCTGCTCCTCGGCCTAGTCTTGTCGCACCTCATCCATCTCCTATCTCGCCCACAGAACCAAAGACACCCACTGAGCAGGTACTTCTTTTCCTCAAATTCTATCATTTTAAACTTGTCTCCTAACTAACAATACATAATACAATAAGTAACAAGTGCTGAAATAATTTGTGAATATTCTATTTCAAGACAATTAATGGGTGATAAATAAATTAAAAATGCAAAAGAATCAAAGAAAATAAACCTTAATACAAAAATTTTTTTTTTGATACTAGAACTCCCACAGGATTCAGAGTTTCATCCGTGCCAGAAAATCCGAACTTGGCAAAATACGTGGTTTGTCCGGAAAATACGTATAAAAGTGGAATAATAACTTTATTTTACAAATATTTAGCTATTTCAATATGGCCTCCTTCAAAGTACTCCCCCTGAGACAAGATGCACTTCTGCCAACGCCGTTTCCACTGCTGATACGATCGCTGAAAGTCTTCAGTTGTGAGGCTCTTCATATGCCGTGTCGTTTCAGCCTTGATGGCTTCTACATCCCCCAAGTGCCGCCCCCGGAGCACCATTTTGCATTTCGATACCAGGAAGAAGTCTCAAGGTGATAAATCGGGCAATAAGGTGGGTGTTCTGTTACGGTGAGAGACGTGTGAGCAGGCGCGTTGTCGCGATGAAGGATCCACCTGCCCCCTTGTGCCAAATCCGGTCGAACTCGGGTCACACGAGCTCTGAGGGGACTCAAAACTTCAACATAAAAATGCCCGTTCATAGTCTGGCCGGGAGGGACAAATTCCTGGTGAACAATGCCCTGAGAATCAAAGAAAAGAATCAACATTGTTTTCACATCTTCTCGGCCTTCCCGAAACCTTTTCAACCACTTGTTGACGGTTGGTTCCTTCAGAGAATTGTCTCCGTAAACTTCTTGCAAACACTCAAAAATCTCTCGACCATTCTTACCTAGCTTGATGTGCTGTTCCTTAATCAGACAGAGCTCCATGCCGACGGCAGGTGAAAAAGGGGTTACTTTCAACAAGCACACGTAAATCCTACTTAACTCGCAGAGCGCTCCGGCTCGAACTGAGCATTGAGTGGATTGCATGGAGAGGGGAAACCATCGGGCATCTCTCCACGGCGCCTTGACAGGTCGCCCCGAATTTTTTATACGTATTTTCCGGACAAACCACGTACATGCCTTTTATTATTTTTATAACATTATACTTTAATTAATAATGATTTCCTAACAGAAAACAAACATTTGTTTTTTTTAATTCTGGGGGTAGTTAGTAGTATAAAATAAAAACCATTATCCATGAACAACATTTTTTTAAATAATTCAATTTTTGAAAATATTAAAAAACAATTTCTCAAGAAGTTATTGATATTTTTTTATATTACTAATATTATTAATAATTTTTGGAATGTGAATAATGATATTACATACATTGTATAAAAATAAAAATATTTATACTTTTTTTTGTATTCATATATATCTTTATTTTATTTTAATTTGTTCTCAATTATTTGCATATTATTTTTAGCCTTCTTCTCTACCTCCGTGACAGTATTTTTTGTGTCCTAATTATCTAGAATGAAGATAAAAAATTAATATACATAATTTCAAAATTAATGAAAACAATAATTGTACTAGATATAATAGAATTTTAAAAATGGAATTGGATTTTCACCTAGCTGCAGGTCGAATTGGCTTTTGTGAATCAGGGTTTTGGTTGAGGACTGAACTCGGAACAAAAAAAGTATAATTTATGGAAAAAATATTGTTTAAAAACTATTTAAAACAATAACACTTGTTAGACAAATACTTACGTGAATCGGAGTCAATTTTTTTTGTATAGTACCCCCCCCCCAAAAAAAAAAGGGAAAAATCAAATTATTTTGAGAAAAATCTGTTATAAATCTTTCTTTCCTTCTGGCTATTATCGATGTGAGTCAAGATTTTGGAAGCTGTGAACCACACCAAAAGTATACACTAATGTCCCATAATAGTGCTGTTATCATAAAATGTTTTCTTTTTAATATCAGCAGTCTCAAAAATTTGGAGCATTCCTTGTTCATGATAATTACTAATGTACCTGACAGGGGTTGGCTCGAGTTTAGTTGTCTTTAATTTGTTATATTATTTCCTTAATTTAAATTTTATACATTACAGAATGTGTCAAATTTATGAATAGTTTATAAATGAGTTGTCGTTTTATTTGCAGACACCTACCAGTAATAAGCAGTCATCTCCCTTTTACTGTGAGCCCGCTGATGCGATAAAGAATGCAGCATTAGAAGTAGCTCGAAGAAGAAACAGAGGCCTATATCGGAACAACAGGCATTCAGACCCTGCCGCTCTCTTGCAATGGCCTAACATTGCTTCGGGCGGAGTCCTCGAAAGAATAGACTCAAAGGTTTCTGTTTGACTGATATATTGATAAATCATCTATAATATTAGTTACTTAAAGTGATGCAACTGATCATTTTCGTTTCTTTACAGGAGGAACTTTCGTTCAGCGGTCTTTCATCTTCTGTTGATAACCTTATCGGCCCAAGAAAACTAGGCCGGAGAGTGGGCCTCTTAGAAAGGGGAAAGGGGAAACCAAAAATCCCTAAGAGGCCTCAAGGGAAGAATTTCAGTGATACATCATGGGCAGTAGACTCTAGCTGGGAGTTCATTGGTATGTGTGTATATATCTATATTTATTAATTTTATTTTAGGCTTTTTTACGCATGATTTCTGGCACCCTATAGGGAGGAAAATCCACTTATCATATTGGGCCAATGATGCAATCTGGAAACACTGCCCAGATCAAGTTCGCATAGTTTTTTTTTTTTTTTTTTTTTTTTTTTTTTTTTTTTTTTTTTTTTTTTTTTTTTTTTTTTGCATGTACTATTGGGCTATTAACACCGGGCTATTTACAGGTTGCCACTCTTTTATAATGCCATCATCACGTGGTTTGCCCTTTATTTTATGAATAATAAACAAGATATACTCAAAAACTATGGCCTAAAAGTTACCCACCCACCTTTTTGACTTCGGACATGACACCCACAGAGTTAAAAACTTATTTTTTTTAAATTGATATACAACTTTTTACAAAAACAAAAGGATTATTATCAATTTTTACAGTTAAGTTAATTAATTGTTTAATGAAATATGTAATAGGCCAAACGTATCAATTAAATATATTTTTAAAAACAGAGGATATGCACTAAAAAAAATGTTTTTCTAAATTTAACAAAACACGAATATAATATGTTAACACTTCAGGAGCAAAAAGTGTACTAATTTTGCTAAAACAAGCTTTTGTACAGAGGTATAAAAACTATCGGTAATTTGACGAGGGTTGACTAGTTGAATGGGCTGAAAGAGTTGCATGAGTTGTAATTCGCCTGAATAGCTCACAAGACGATAAACATCATTCAAATGCCCTCTAGTGATAGACAGTAATACTAGAAGTAAGCAACCATAACGCTAGATAGCTCTAAAGTAGAAAAATGACAAGAGAAAGATTGTTAGAGATAAGAGGAGCTCTCGACTGCTGTACTAGTCAACCGTATGTGGGTCCCGTCTTCCTTCTACTTGTACATAAGTCAATGGTGCACATGTCCCGACTGCTTTCAATTGCTGTACAAGTCAACAGTAGAGAAAAGGTTAAGAAATCGTGCTAAGTGTAAGGTGACCATTCGAATGCCTAATACATTTTCTACTGAAAAATATCAGGCTAAAATTTCAATATTTCCAAATATTCTATAGGAGAAAAAGGATGTTTAGTTTCAGAATTTCTATTCTGAGCTTTCTAAATCATACGAAAAATAATTATGTAGAACCATGCTAAGATGGCTCAAATCCTTAAAATCAGACTTATTGAATAAATGATTGCTTATCAGGTAGCTTTTCTTTTCTCTCCCCTTTAATTCCTTAAACATATTGCAGGCAATGAGGAAGAAGCAGAAGCAGAGACTGAGGAGGGAGTAGAAGAATCCTTTAATACCGAAAGGAGGTTTCCATCTCTCGAACAGCAGGAATGTGAAACCAGCCCTGGACCGAAGGGCATAACCATCCAGGAACTCATTGCTGAAAGGTAATATTTATTCAATTATTCTCGCAAAAATATAAAGGATACCTTCTCTTTTTTTTTATTTTCATAGATAAAATGAATAGTAGACCATTTACTACCCAATTTATTTTCTTATAAAGATTTTAGTAGCCTTAATTTTTAATCTCTTTTAGCACTTTCTCAAGAAATGTACCTCTTAAGGTTGCACTCATGAAAGAATACTTGAAAAATGTCTTCAAATTTTCATTGACCCAGTCTACTTGATACCGAAAATGTCCCCTTTATATACATGAGTGTGTGTGAACATAAAAGTGGCCGCAATTTTTGTTGTTTCGCCATGAAACTTGGTATATAGCATTCTTGAAGAAAATGACAGGAGTTGCTCGCTAAAATTGTTTAAACCAATAATTTAGTTAGTGTTTAAATCCTATCATTAAATCATCCTATCAAATTAAATCAACTCATTTAATTGGCGAAATATCGCCTTCTTTGAGACCTCCACTGAGTTATCCAGGTTTCATAACAAATGAAAAAGGCCAATCAGGTCTCCCAGTTTCAGAATTTTATATTAAATAAATTAATGTTAAATTAATGTTTTAAACAATTTTGGGGAGCAACTCCTGCCGTTTTCTTCAAGAATACATTGACCCTTCCCCGCCCTCACCTTCAACTTAAATATATAGCATTCTGTTTAGACTTGGTGTATAAAAACGTATTTAACGAGTTTCTTAATCAGAAAAATCGGTATATCTGAAGGGGGTTTACTCTTATCAACAAAACTCGGTATGCACAGTGTCGAAATAACGATAATGATGTGTTTTGAAAATAAGCAAAATTGGTCCATCCCGAATTATAAATTTTTCCCTAAGCCCTATAATTTTTGGTACTTACGTACTAGTTGCACCGATCTCGAGAACCGGCTCCCGTTCAGGCTCACGCCCAGTGATCCGGATCATGAAATGACAGATTATTATGAGGTTATCTCCATTATAAGAGCGGAAAAGAGAACAACTAGCATTTCTATCGGTTGATCTTTTGAGCAATTTCATTGGTTGTTCTCTTTTCCGCTCTAGTCTGCATTGTTTTGTGTGCCTTGCTCTTAAATTCGTCTCCTTTAAAATTTATTGTTTCAGTGAGTTGTGAGTGTTGTTTGTTTTTAGAGTCAATTTGTGTCCTTTGTGCTGTTCTCTCCACGGTCAAAATGAGTCTTTGGAATAGAGACCCGTTTGAAGCAATATTAAATTGCATATCGGCCCATTTTCCACCGAAAAAACAGTGATCTATATTACCAACGAGTTGGGTAAACTACAGTTTCGAAATAACCTTGAGCGAACGTACCGACCGGAAACGCATAGCAATTATTAAATTAAATAACATAATTGCTAATGTTATGTAATCTAGGAAATTAAAATGGCGCATGTTAATGGCAGAATTGCTATGTGTTTCCGCTCGCTCAAGGATATATCGAAACTCTAGTCAATCCAACTCGTTGATAATATTAATACATGGTCTTGGTGCCATAAGTGGTCTGAATAACTGGTCGCCATATTGCCTGATCCGGATCACTTACTGGGAGCCTGAACGGGAGCCAGTTCTCGAGATCGGTGCAAGTAGTACGTAAGTACCTAATTTTTACTTCCTTGGAAGCTAAACTCGATATACACTGTGCCTAACTAATGATCAAGAAGTATTGTGAAAGTAAACAAAATTGATCTACCAAGAGTGGGGTTGGAATAACAAATATTTTCTACCATGTTTGAGATATTTAAGAAAATTTACATCGACAGGGTTTTATCCCTATTGGTAGGGTGGAAACACACTTAGTACAGAAAGAAAGAAAAACAGGCTCTATAGTTTCATTGTGAACCCTGCATTCATCCACCATAAAAGAGAAGGAAAAAATGCGTTAAATGTTATTAATAAAATATTATTTTGCCAATAGTGTTTTCTAAATTATTAATTACCGGCTGATTTTATTTGAAAGATGTTTATTCATTTCTTTATAAAAAAAAAACAAAATGTTTCCAGATGCAACATGTAGAATGTGATTATTATAAAAGCACAATTCTTAGTTAATAATAATTTATGTTAAAATCTAAACAAATAAATAAAAGCACATTCTAACCTCCACCTCCCATTCTAATTGTTGAAAAGTTCAGTATTTTTTATGATAATATTTTACTAGCAGAAGAAATTTAAAATAATTTCTTGACCTTTTTAGTTTAAATTATAATTAGATAAATACCTGTTATTGATTTATGGATACTTTTCATTTCATAATGTTTATATTCGAATATATTTCAATTTTTTTCTTCCATTAAATTGAGAAAAGCAAAAGTTCTTGCAGTTAATTTTTTGTGAATAACACATATTAACTCACCATTGTCTACTGTAATATTGTGCAAGTTGACCTTGAGGTCAGCTTCTGAATTATGTTCCTAATTGGGTAGGCACTTATTTTGTTTTATAGATATAATTCAGCTGGACACAACACCTGTTCCCACACAGTATAACCTTTAAATAACCTCATACTCCTGACCCATTGGCCTTTCTATTGGCACTAGTATTCCCTCATTACTCAGGGAGCCCCTGAGAATTTAGAATGAGCTCCGGTTCATTAGCACTACTCAATAATTCTGAAACAGATTCGCAAAATATTAGTTATTTACAAGAAGTAATTCACGAGTGTTTTCTCGATATTATGTCCAGATGTCCGGAGTTGAGGCTTCCGGCAGACTTTTCAGCAAGAGGAGATGCTGGCAAGTCTGATTCGTCGGGGAACAGTGCCCGAGTCTCAGCATACGACAATGTTACCAATGGTGCTTCAACACAGTCCCATCTTAGTGATGATGATACCCAGGTAAGCTAAGATTAATTAATTCGTTGAATATACATTGTATTCCAAAAAATAATCATTATTATAGTTATAGTAAAAATTGCCAGTTAAAAGCAAATGTATTACATGAGGGCCCCAGAAGTCAAAGGGTTTAAAAAAATTAGGGTAAAAGTGGAGTTTCACGCCCTCCAAACCGATTTCTTTAACACTTTTCACAACAATATATTTTGATGCTCTAAACACGAATACGTTAAAAAAAACCTTCGCATTCAACTAGGAAAGAAGTTATTAAGCACTAAAGTTCACTGTTAGGAAGATTATAAAACTAGGCGTCAACAGCATATTTGTAAACACGCGCATGCACAGATATGTAACATTGGGAAACAGAACTCTCATTTGAAATGTTCATAAACCATTTATTCAAAAATATTGTTAATTTTAAGGGCATCCTCACCTGTCGCTTGAGGGCATACGTGCTATGCGTTATCGCTCGCTCAAGAAGATAACAAAACCCCAGTGAATCCAACTCACTAAAATTAATAGAAATTAATAGTTGGATTGACTGGGGTTTTGCTACCTTCTTGAGCGAGCGGAAATGCATAGCATGTATGCCTTAAAGTCGTCATTTATGCCTTAAAGTCATGTATGCCTTAAAGTTGTCACAAATTTAGTTGTTTACATTAGCTCTCTTAACCC
Organism: Gonocerus acuteangulatus; assembly: GCA_946811695.1. NCBI lineage: Eukaryota > Metazoa > Arthropoda > Insecta > Hemiptera > Coreidae > Gonocerus > Gonocerus acuteangulatus. The sequence goes on from OX328127.1 coordinate 24,830,577, forward strand.
GCATAACAGTGAACTTTAGTGCTTAATAACTTCTTTCCTAGTTAAATGCGAAGGGTTTTTTTAAGGTATTCGTGTTTAGTGCATCAAAATACGTTGTTGTACAAAATTTGAAAGAAATCGGTTTGGATGGCGTGAAACTTCACTTTTACCAAAATTAATTAGATACAGAAATGGGTTGTGAACACCGTAATCTTGTGGGTGGTGAAGAGATCCAAGTGATTTTCTTGATAGTTGTAATATTATTTATTTATTTTTGTAATATTATTTATTTATTTTATTTTAGGAGCTTCATAACGCAGACGAAAATAATAATATTAAGTCCAGAAAGAAATTAAGGGGTCTATGTGCGAAGTCTCCAATTCTTTTGCATATTAATCATAAACTGGATGATGTTACTATTATGTATCATCGATAATAAACAGCTAAAGACCTGAGGATTCATCTAGTACGATTCAAACTGTAAAAATCTAGTTTTTCCTGAAATGAATGTGTTCAACTTTCCTCAATGTCCTCAAAACATTGAGTTTGTTTCGTAGACCCCTTGACCTCTGGAGTCGTCATATCATATACAGAGTGTATAATAAAAACTTCTAACTCATAAAACGTTATGCAAATGTAATTCCTATCGGTTGCTTTTTTTGGGAACCAATTATTTATTACAAAACATGTTTTTTAGTAATTTCTAAGAGGTAAAATATAAAATAACATAGTAAAACACTCTAATCTCTAATAATATATTTAAAGCAATAAAATCATCCCTACCATGTCAAACTATTGAACATGAAAATCCGAGCAAACTAAGGAACTAACATATTTTATCCATTGACGAAGTAATATATTGAAAAATGGTCTTATTCGATACTTTATTTAAGGCATTAGAGGCTATTCTACAAAGAGGTTAGATTTGCTGTTCTACAAAGTTATGACAAGTCGTATCGTCCACAATCCAAGAGCAAGCTAGTTTGACGCGGTAGGGACGATATCATCTGATCTAATATAAATTTAATGTTTTTACACTGTCAGTGTACAAACATTAGATGAGGAGACAAATCCCATAAAAAAAAAAAAAAAAAACGCAATAAGAATATACCTATATAATTAAAAACAGGAAATACATTTTAAAAAATCATATTCCTTTAACAGGCCATGAGGCTGATACTTTAGAGGTATCTGATTCTTGGCCACTCGGTACATTAGGAAGATAGTCAGTACCATGCCAATAAAACTTACAATAACATCCCCTTCGCCCTCCTGCCCTCTGGAACCTTCCCACTCCACCACAAAAGGTTTAGAAATTTAAAATAATAATTTTCTGGGTGATCACATTTTTTTATTTTTTATTTTTTTGGACTGGATTCTTGCAGTTTATACATGCCTTTTGTAGAAGAGGTTTTTTCTTAGTACAATTAGGCTGTATTAGTAATGTAGTGGCTCCTGAAGAGGCACCTAAAATTTGTGAAACATGTAGAGCTTATTTTAATAAAGAATTGGCGTGGTTAGTTCTATTTCTATTGGTCCTCTGCAATTCATAAATATGAATTAATTAAAACATTTAATTTATATCGTGTTCTTATTTATAAATAACGCGATATGTAGAAACTATAATATAGTAGTTAACTGGTAAGCGTTAAGAAAAAAGACCCAATTTTTCTACAAGTGTTCTATGTTATATTTTATAGTTACCTTAGTTGTTAATGAGGAATGGAGTACGTAATAATTCTTTTCAATGAATAAATTTTCTTGTACGAAAATGTATCTGATTTCATTTTCATATTTACAGACAATATTTTCTGAACCTTGGGACAGTTCGAGATGGGAAACCTTATTGGAGAGAGGAGATGACTGGGGAAGGGGTGACGAAAGGGTCGCCATTCTCCGAACAAAAAGTTTCAAGGAGCGACTAGATCCCTTATTATGTAAGTACTGCCTTTTATTTTAAAAATTATAATAGAAAAATGGTACAACTCTTCTCAATTAACGTGTATCTCTAAGCTGTTTTATTATTCTATTTTTTAAAGTGTTATAAAAAAATAATGATAGGGAAAGGAAATGCCAAAATAACCTTTGTTTTGAATTTTATCTTGTTAGAAACCTCATTTTATCTCAGGTTTCACTTGAATTGTAAGAATTATAAATTTTAATCATAATCATGCATTGAGTTATGCTACATTGTGCTAGCTTCAATTTAATTTTTTTTTTCTTTCCGGTAATTTTTCACTTTTTTTCTCTTTATTATATTAACCTATATAAAGCCTTAAATAATGTGTTGAAGAAAGTAAATCATATCACTCTATTTCAGCTTCATTTCAATTTATCCTAATTAGCAAGCCAATTTAAAAAGTTGGCTAAACCAAAAAGTTGGCCAATTTAAAAATTTGGTTCCATAAAGTTATATATATCGATTGTCTTTTGAATAAGCTATATTATTCTTATTGTTTTTTTTAATATTATTACCTCTATTAATAGTTATGAGATGATTTTGAAAAATTGGTCCAAAGATAAAATATATATGTATACATTTATGGCCACACATCTTTTGTGTTTTGGGTTGGGAGGAATATACAGGTTTTCATTTGAATTAAAATTATGATATTTTATGATAAATGCAATCATATACGCCAATGATGTTTCAAAGAAAAGTGATATTTCTGGCTACACAATACACAGGAAATTGTCAATAGCCAATTCAAAGCGACAATTTCTCACTGCCCCTACTCGACTTTTACTCATTCTTAAAGAAAGCTCTATTGCAGACACATTGCTCATTTACAAAGAAATGGAACTCAAAGGAAGTTGAGACTGACACATTTTTGGTTCAGAAATGCTAACGTTCCCCTTAACAAATATTTCCAAACCGTTTTCGAGATATTTAAGGGCTCTCCATCCAAACTAAAGGTATTTAAATTTTGGTTTCGTTTGGAGATAACAAAGTATTATAAAATATATGTGTGGATCCTAAGTTTAAAACTAAGATGTTCTAGTTAGTTGGTAACAGCTTATTAAGTCTTCAATTATTTTGTATTGTATATTACATTTTTGTAATGAAAATGTAATATGAAATACAAAATAATTCAAGACTGAATAATCTGTTACCAACTAACTAGAACATCTTAGTTTTAAACTTGGATCCACACATATATTTTATAATACTTTCTTATCTCCAAACGAAACCAAAATTTAAATACCTTTAGTTTGGATGGAGAGCCAACTGACATGGAACCCTAACACGAGACTGAAAAAGACAAGAACTTAACAAAAGATACAGACTACTTAGGCGACTCCTTGGACCGTCATCTAAATTATCCATACAGAACAAACTAACGATCCACAAAAAAATCATTCAGCCAATATGGACATATGGACATGAATTCTGGGGATCTACAAAAACATCCAACATCAATAGATTACAGGTGTTCCAGTCCAAAGTTCTCCGCAAAAATTGTTAATGCCCCTTTCTACGTCTAACAAAACCTTTCACAATGATCTTAACATCCCATTTGTCCTTGACCTTGCTAAAATCCGTTTCCAAATGTTCCTCTCTAAATTGTCTCACCATCCTAATCCTGAAGGTCTATCCCTATCTTCCGAATCCTATCCAGATAATCCTCCCAGGCGGATTAAGAGACACTGGCCCCGAGATAATTTACTTACCTGGTCTTATAAGGATCATTAAAATATTTATTTACACAGCCCTGGAAGTGCTAACAATGGTTGGATTCTTCCAAATATTGTATTGTTTTTATTTTATTTCACTTTTCCCGTTTTGGTCAATTTGTACATAGCCTATCTGTATCAACGGACTTGATAATTGTACGTTTATAATCTGTAAAGATTTCAATTGAATAAATGAATAAAAAACAAAAAAAAATGGTTGAATCTCAAACGTTTGGAACAAGTTTGAACTCAATCAATCTTTTCTGAATACCCGGAAAATAGCTAAGAAAACTTGTTGTACTCTTTTCTCGAAAACAGTTATTGACACCGCTTCAAAAATGGTTTCATTCCTTTCCCTAAGCTAGAAAACCTATAAAAAGAATACCTGCAAGCCTATTAACTCAAAAACGCGAGTTTTACGATTATTTTCGCTTGAATTACACCCAAAATACGATGTAAATGTGGACGGATTCTACTGGTTGATGAGAATGTCCTTTCAAATCGTTCAATCAATCGTTTCTGAATACCCAAACGGAAAAATAGTTCCGAAAAGTATTAACTTTTAAACAGTTACAGATATCGCTTAAAAAACGGTTTCATTCGGTTTGCTTAGTTGGAGAACCTATAAAACGAATACCTGCAGGCAAATACACTTGAAAAGTTCTCAAAATTTCGGGGGGAGGGAGCTGCAGCCCCCTGAGCCCCCCCCCTTTTATACGCCCATGTCTAGAGCACGAACAGACAAATATGAACCACTCGTATTTTCGTGACACATGGGGTCTGAAACTTGGACATTTCTCAATTTCTCTTACGGATTTCGCCATAAGGAAGACGACATAAGCGGGATTCTCCCTATGAAGTTCATTTCTATTTTCACAATTCGTTTTTTACTAAAATCAAAGCACACTCGTTTTATATTATTTTTCTTTTCAAAACCTTTGGTCTTGTGGACGAGGCTTCCACAAAATCCTGAGTGGCATGCACACCCAAAGTTTTGAACGTAATATTGACTGCACTTCGTTCCGTATGATTCATAATTCCTGTCTAATCTCTGACAGTATTTATTTATTCATGAGGCTCCGAAGACGATTTCCTATCTGTCTCGCATACAAACAGTATTCCGTAAGTGTCTATCAATGACCGTATCAAAGTCTGCTAAGGATGCGTAGTATTGGATATCTGTTGTCAAACACGACCCCTGTATCCACCCGCCGGAAGTTTCGGAGATAGTCCGGTCACTCTTCTCTCTTCAAACATCGATACTCCAAAAGGGTCTTTGTTTTGGTTCCAGTTCACGTGTCAAAGTGATTCTGCGTATTTGGGCCGTCCTAGATCTTAACGCTGGATTGACACCGTTGGGGCGAAAAATACCCTACACTTTGTTCTAAAGCGTGTTTCTTGAATTCTGTAAATCACAGAAACTCCCGCCTTCTTCCTAAATCTGGTATAAGCTAATATAAACAAAGCCAATTGTCAGCTAATCGCTGCAAGAGAAGGTCGCGAGTTGTGTAAGTGGTATTTTTTACCCCACGGTGTAGTTAACGTATAACTTTTTCGCTCATCTGATAAATCTTAACGAGTCAATCACTTTTATGTTACGGCTTTACAAGAGCCAAAATGGCCTAAATACTGCCCAGAAAAGATTTTCTCTTTGAATTGGGCTACCAACTGGTGAAAGCTCACTTGGCAGTTAGTGCCCAACTGGAGAACATACCAAAAACCACTGAAGATACTGATGCTTTGTTGTTTTGGGAGATGAACCAACTCCTGATGGACCTTCAACATCTTTCGTTACCTTGTATAAACTCGTGAGATGTTCATTTTGTGACAGGAAGAGGAAAACGCTATGTTCTGTGTGTAGATGTGCCGCGATCACCGATCTCCAAAATGTGTTCAATATTAACGTGTCTCAATTGGGCAGAATGTATTATTTTCATAAAGTTCCTATTTTTTTATGTCTTTTGACAATTCTAGTTTATTGTTCGTAAAAAATATTTTCAGTTTAGTCATATTTTTTTCAGGATAATTATTTGGTGTATGAACAATATTGAATTTTAGGATATCCTACCTATTTTGTGAATTTTAATTAATATTTTGCACATTTATTATTGTTAGAACTTATTTCTTGGTGTTCCTGTTCCTATACATTGTTGTTTTATAAAAAAGCAAAAGAAAAAAATGAAATTTATTTATTTCAATAGTTTTCAATGTATGGGGTCAAATTGACCCCACGATGTCATTACCGTAGATGTCAATGGCAGTGTCAATCCAGGGTTAAGTTAAGACCAATTTACGCTAAGATTTATTCCATGATTTGACTCCAACTTGACAAACTTTATCAAATAAAGGACCGACTCGCAGGATCTGCATCATCTTAGCGCGTTTCCTTTTCATAGTCATTTGGAAAGCTTGGTCATATCCACCTGAACAGATATTTCGCCAAAAAATTAAACAGATCCAGCAATGCAAAGTAAACCGGCATTACCCAACTCAAACAGATATTACTCGCTCCTCGGCTACCGCTTGTTCTAAATGCTTCTCATTTACTTTTCATGTTTTATTGGAAAAAAAATTAAAATACCAACAACCACTTAAAAACTGGGAGCAAACAGAGAGAGTGAGAAAAAAAAAACGAAACCAACAACTTCTAAATTTAAAGCACTTATTTCTCCGATTGTGACAGTCTCATCGAAAATTACTTCAGAAGCTTTATTGTAGGACATTTATTAAGCTTTCGAATGGTTACGGTCGATTTACCACGATTTCCCAACAGTTTTAGAAATATTTAGGAAAATATACGAAAATTTTAAAACTTCCTCAACTCCAAACGTAACCAAAAATTAAATACCTTTGGAATGGTTTGGGTTCATTTCAAAGATGTAGAAAATCTTTTGGTAAATAGAGATATTTACCAAAATATACGAAAATGTCAAAACTGGCGAATGTCTGTTTTAGAGATATGTAAGGCTCAAACTAGGTAGTGCTAATGACCTCATAATTAGGAAGTTTGGCATAAAAAAAAAGAAATAATCATACAAAAATAAAATAACTAACTGAATTCAAGCATATATATATATATATATATATATATATATATATATATATATATATATAATGATGATTAGATAGTTAGCCGTCGAGGTGACAAGTAAAGATGGAATGGTTGGGATTCGGCTAAATAAACCTCAATATGATTTTGTTTTAAATAGATTTTTTTAAAACAAAATCATATTGAGGTTTATTTAGCCGAATCCCAACCATTCCATCTTTACTTATATATATATATATATATATATATATATATATATATATATATATATATATATATATATATATATAAATATCTATATATATATATATATATATATATATATATACACACACACACACACATTTTTTTTTTTGGCGTGTAATAGGGTTTTAGTTAGCTAACTATTCCAAGTTCTACATTGTTAGTATTCCATACCCCCAAATGCTGACAGCTTCGCTTCAAATTATTTTCTATATTCGCCCCTGTTCTCTCTTAACTTTATTTTCTTAAATATCTCGAAGATGGTTGTGTAATCGCGGTAAGCGGAAGTTAATAATTCAAAATCTTACTATTGTCACTAATGGAATGACGTTTTTAAGAAAAAATGACTAAAATCTGTAGCCTTTATGATTTGAAAGAGCGATATTACTGTTTAATGTATCTCCATTATCTGTACGATTGAATGACAGTCCTATCGCGTGTGAAACACATTATCAATACTTCCCCTTTCATCATGGTGATTGAGGCTGATGATTCCCTGGGTTAATATTGATAACTGTTTTCTGCGTAATATACAGTAATTCTAAAGTGCAATGTTACAATTAAATTTTATTAATTTCCTTTGTGGCCTTTTAAATTATAGCTTTATCTTTGGGTTATTCAGGCGAATGATATCTCGTTGTAGATCTTTAATAATTGTTAAGAAGCAGTTTCTTGTCAGTTATTGAAGTTTTATAGTAGAAAGATAATTTATGTTGTATGATTCTCGAGCAGTACGGCATATAAGGCAAGCAAATAGGGAGTGTGTTTGATTCTCGTAAGCGCTATTACTAATGTATTCCTGAAATCTCCTGAAGCACGACCTATCGCTCTCTCTGTCTTGTCTTCTGCCAATTGCAAAGCAGTTTAATAAAATACACTTTATGTGAAACAATATGAAAAGTGATTATGTCTTGTTTATGAGTAGGGAAAGCTCTGAGAGGACAGGCATTGGAGACAGTATTTAATGTTTACCAATGCATAGACAAAGCTAAGGATAGTTTTAGATAAGCGAAACCCCATTGCGAAACTTACTAGCTGCCGCCGGTAAAATGTCGCACTATCCAAAACAGAGCGCAATTCACAGCGAAAAGTAGCGCGAGTGGGACGAGCCGCCTTCTGTTCAGGGTATTCCGCCAACGTGAAAACTGGCGCGTTTCCATCATATCAATGTAATTCTTGATCAAGAAAGGGAAGAAGAAAACTCGCCCTTGACGATGGTGGATCAAACAATTATTCCTTGGTAGAAGCCAATATGAAAACAACTTTATGAGGGAAATGGTACAGGAACTGCTCTTGATGCATCATCCCAGAATTTAAACTTACCAGTGATAAGATTATAAAAGCCGAAAGTTTTCCCGCCAATTTTAATCTAGAAAATGGTGAAAATATAGGCCGCGCCCTTTTCCTTCCAATTGCATCATCTATTTGAACAGGCAATGTTACAGTTTAAATTGTTTTCACCCTTAGCTTTGGCTAAGTATTGATAAACATTAAACACTACCACCTCCCTTGCCTCACCTCTCAAAGCCTTCCGTGGTCCTAAACGACACATAATCAGTATTTATAGTGTTTCACGTAAAGTGTAGTTCATCAAACGCCTTTGCAAATGGCTGAACAGAAGGGAGAGTGAAAGGTAATATTTCCCTCAGAAGTTTCCGCATGCGCAATTGAACTTTTGCGTCTATCTCAACGGGCTATAGTTTGGAACTCCCAGTCCTTTAACTTTAACCCCGCAAGGAGTGATTTTATGCGTCATGGTTGTCTCTCAGAGGTCGACAAGGATTCCTAGACGTTCTGTTGGCCCACCCAGCTCTTATAGGTAGCACCTTCGAAATAGGAAATCATATGGATGTACACAGACTATCTTGCTTATGTTCCGTCAAGTATCACGTATCTGTAGTGTTTTTCAAACAGTTAGACCTTGTATGCGATTATTCTTATAATTGTTTTCTATTTCGTTTAATTAATAAATAAATTATTATTTGAGCAGTATGTTCATTAATGCAACAAAGGCATCAAGTATGAATCATTAAATGCTTTACACTTTAATGAAAGTATGTGAATATTGGCTTCACATAAGTGTTTCACAGTTGATGGGTAATTGGCACTTGACGTCCTAATGTGTTTTGAGTTTTTATTAATATCACCATTTTCTAGTTGCATCATTCTTCTTCACAATGAACAGCATTTTTTAATCCTTAAGTCAATATATTTTGAAGAATCAAATATATTTCTGTAATTTTTAACGACTCTGTGTGCGATTATTATTATGAAATTCAGGCCCAACCTCATTTCTCCCATAATTGTTCTTTTATGACTTAATTCCCCTTATAAAACTCATTCGATCTCTTTTGCTTTGCTTGGTCACTTTGCGCTGGCATACCTGTTTCGTCTCCTAATTCGACAATCCTCTTGCGGGGTACAATTGTATTCTCGCTGAATAAATGTGCTCTTCCCAAAGGAATAGGCGTCAAAAAGTGTTGAAAGACTCATTTTATGTAAGACTTAATGAGTTGATTGGAAGTTGCGGGTGATACTGTTTTCTACTCTTCCTTTTGTTGTTTTAGGTGTTTCGATCTCACCCAATGACGTTCATGAAGGTACGATTTGGTTAGCTTATAGAGCAGTAAATTCATTTCATTTTGCTCTTATGGATAATAATAACGGCATTTGTACATTCAATAAATTACACAGGTCTAACACCATATTTTTTGTATCAGCGTCATAGAATTTTATGTTTTTTGGTTAGCTAAATCCAGTTTTGTCCATCCCGTAAAGTCTTTTTGCAAATTAAATTATGAGTCAGTAAGCTGTAACATCCGCTTTTCTCGCACTTAATATCCACTGGAACATGTTTGAACCTATGCAATCTTGACTTTTCAGAGAGACAAATTGACAACTCGTTATGACATTATTTTGGGCATCCTTAGGGTGGGTTTACACTTTCTAGTTATTGCAGGAAATTTATATCAGACAGAAATTGCGACTAGTGTAAACCATGAGCAATTTATTTCTGAGATATATATTTATATCACGAACTATAAGTGTCGACACTTCTATACCACCAGGTGTAAAAACAGATTTTTACGAGAAGAATTTAATTTCAGAGATAAATATCTTGGCTACTAGCTGTATTGTCGACACTTCTATACCAACAGATGTAAACACTGATTATTTGTGCTTTTGGTGAATTTATCGCAAATTAGAACAAATCCAGAACTGTCCTATACATATCCATGACATAATTGTCTAGCTATTTCTGTCAGTATGTAAACCTTCAAGAGAATATCTATCCGACACCTGACATATATTTCCTGCGAGAAGTGTCAGATGTAAACGCACCCTTACACCTCTCCTGTATCAATTCTATCCCACCTGTCTTCTCCTCTATCGCCTCGCATTCATTCTTTACCGTAATATTACCGTAATTAGATATGCAAGTGAAAACCCCATTCAATTGAGTTTTACTAAGAGAACTAGACCTGAATGGATGTTTTGGGTAATTCTATCCCACCTGTCTTCTCCTCTATCGCCTCGCATTCATTCTTTACCGTAATATTACCGTAATTAGATATGTAAGTGAAAACCCCATTCAATTGAGTTTTACTAAGAGAACTAGACGTGAATGGATGTTTTGGGTAATTCTATCCCACCTGTCTTCTCCTCTATCGCCTCGCATTCATTCTTTACCGTAATATTACCGTAATTAGACATGTAAGTGAAAACCCCATTCAATTGAGTTTTACTAAGAGAACTAAACGTGAATGGATGTTTTGGGTAATTCCTAGGAGGGCCACTTATTGAACTAGATCAAGTGGTTAATAGTGTTAGGAGCAAAGGTATTCCTAATAAAGTTATAAATATGATTTGAAAAAATGATAGTAAAACCAATTTATTTTTAAAGGGGCCTCGCATAAGATTTAAGAGTTTTTGTTTGCCTTTCAGTTTGAAATTTTAGTTCAAACTGAATTTCTCCGGTTTGTAAAGAATAGGTTGTATAAATGGAGTTAGCATGTTACTAAAGGAGAAACTGTTAGTATCCTGAGCTATAAATAGTAAGTTGTTCGATATATACGGGTTTTATAGTACCTAGAAAAGTAATGTTTGAAAAAAAAAAAAAAAAATGAACAGTTTCGGAATGTTGAATTGTTGAATGTTGGCCCCAAACCTTATTCAGCATTAAGGGTCCAGTTGGAGTAGAGAAATAGGCTTCTTTTGAAGACCAGGTGGCCGTGAGAAGTAAGGCGTGAACACTCCGCGCTCTTAAAGTCCTAGGGTTCGGACCCATTTTGAGGTGCGGGTTTCCTTTCAAAATGAGCCATTTTCCTCTAAAGGGAAATCGTTTTGATCATAAAAATGTCATTTGGTAAGTGACAACAAAAGATCAATTATACGCTTCTCGTAAAAAATTGTACATTTGTACAATGCGTATGCCAGATCATTGTTTTGTTTTGTTTTTGACGAATTTCGCTCAAGAAAATCACAGCGCTTATTTTTTTTTTATCAGTGTCCCAGTCCTTAATCTTTCAGTCCTATCTCCTCTGTTGTTTTTTGTTTTTTTTTTAAGGGCGATGAGCCCTTTTTTCATATTAAAAAGGTCATAATTAGAATTCTTTTTTTTTCGGTGTGTGCATGCGAAATTGTTATTTTCAAACGAAGAAAATATATTATTGAATTTAATTACTGTACTAAGAAATAAAAAACTGTTGTTCAAAATCAGATTTAATTAATTTGTCAAAGATTAGATCCGTTTTCGTGTCATTGCCTTCGTAGAAATGGCCTTTTTGAATGTTTACTACGCGTTTGTTTATTTTTATTTAGCGTTATTTACTGAGCAATAGTAAGTTATTATTAAATAGGTTATATTTTTTTTTTCTTTTTATAATTTTCTATCTTCGCAGCTGTACTCTACTCTATGTTTTTGTAATATTTACTGACTCTATGTGCACAATACAGGCAATGACCGACATGTACAATTATCTTACGAAAATACCTAATAAACAGAACTTTCTATAGCTTAACAGTGGGCGAAGTTATCACTTTCGCAGCGGCAATAGTAAACGAAGAGTTAGTGAATATACATAAAATTTAAGCTAAATACAAATTTTGAGACGGATGATCGCTCATTCCCCGGTGATTGAAAGTAATCCAGCCTTTTTCCAGATACCGTTTACTAGCGCACCAGGCTGGGTCAGCAAGAGAAGTATACCTGTTATTGGCTTGAAAAAATATTCCTAAAATATCTCAGATCCAGGCTGGTGTTCGATCCTGACCAATGTTTCCTGCTAGCTCTTATGCCACGTGTTCCATTGCTCTGGTACTATCAGACACCTGGCTTGCAGCTATGCCCTTATTAACCCTCTTACCAACTTAATTTCATTGAATCAAGATGGGTGATTGGGATTGAATCGGTTCTAAAAACTGAAAGGGTTCTATGTGGGAGGATCGACAATCAATAATTTTGTTCTTAAATCAATCGCTTTAGACAAAATGGAGAACAATCCGGGAAATTGCCTAAAATTTTATGACAGAAGTAAAATAATTACCGATTTAGTAGTTATTATATAGTGTTTCAGTGAGAAGTTTATGTGGCCATTTGGACTCCTAAAGAATGGGTACGCTTTGCTCTTCCCGTGGTCCGAATACTCCATCGGATTAATTCACGATTTTCTGCTGAGAAAATAGCAAGCAGCCATTATTTTGAGTGTAGTTTAGCACAAATAATGTACTAATTATGAAGCATTAGGCATTCTTAAATAATGTATTTAATTGCAATAAATTTAAGAGGAAAAACGAATTAATAACATTTAAAACTGCATAGCTCACTTCTGATTTGAGACGTGCTACGGCATGAACGGTCGACCTTAGATAACTCTATTATTACAGATTTTGAGTAAATATGATTCACACAGCGATTTACGCAGAGGAAACACTTGTAAATAGCTGGAGACAATACTGGTCCCAACATGTAAACGTGTCAAGCACTAGACAGTATGTCACCAGCTCGAGTGGTCTCGTAAGGACAATAGTGACACTCCTTGCACAATCTTTGCACTTGTCCTAGTGACGTAACGGGGTCTTTGTGTTCCAGGATTATGCCAAGGGCACCGGCTTCCAATCTTTTCCGCCTTCTGAAGACTAACCGTAGTGGCACTAGAAATTCCCCCCAAAAAATCCATAGTTAGATTTTTTCGGGGTGTTTACTCCCTCCCATACAGACGTTTTAAAGAACATAGGTCACGAATAATCTGTCGTCCATGTTGGAATATGTTTCAGGTCACTCCCTAACTTCGCACGCATTAAAAGCACGCATAGGATTCGCTGTGTCTCACTACTAGACCAATAAGTCTTCGAACCTTTCAGCGCTTACCTTCGCTAGTATAATATATTAGTCAGTCTGTCATAAATTTTTGCAAATTGGACGCATATCAGTACCTATAGAAAATGAATATCGATCATCAAAACGAACATATTGTGTTATATTTTTATTTTCGCGTGGCGACTCTCCCAGATCTGCAGCGATAAAATTGAATAATGTACATTTTGAACATGCTATCAATGAAAGGACTAACTAAAATTGGTTTAAAACAAGTAAAGTTGGGAAAACGAAGCATTTATGGTAAACCATGTTCAGTAGGTCTTGTTAATTTTAATAACAGCGTTCTTAAAAATAGCAGTGGATCAGACAGGATTGGCAAAAAGGATGGATTCATATCATCGTAAAGCTAGACCAAAAAAAAAAATTAGAAAATATAATATGAAGGTTGAAATTTCGTTTTTGTAGGTTTAATTTAATTGAAAGTTTTATTAATAGACATGAAAAGTTTTGGGATTTTCGTATACTTTCAAAAATATCTCTAAAACGTTTGGGAAATCGTGGTACGTAGAAGGTGACCATTCTAAAGCTTACTAAATTTTCTGCAAAAAAGATTCTGATGTAATATCTGATTAGGCGATGGCAATCGAAGAAATAAGTGCTTAAAACTTCAAATGTGTTAGTTTTGCTCTTTTGGGCGGGGCTTAGTAGTTCTTTAGCTAACTTTTTTAATTCGTTGTTTTTGTTTTAAATTGAATTTATTTGTAGAATTAGTACTATAGTAGAAGAATACAAGAAAATATGAAACATTTTGATATATTTTAATCCATTGAACAGTGAGATACGTATCTCTAGAAGTGGATGAAGGGGCCAAGCTGATCCTACCAGTTAAGGCCATAAAAGCTTTTCAACAAAGGTCGAACCAAAATAATAACTCTTTCTATTTTATTCCTTTAAATGAGACTAGGGATAAGAACGGAACCGCGCTAAGATGACGCAGTTTCTGTGATTCGGACTTTTTTTTAAGTGTTCTGTGTTACCTCAAATATAAACAAATCGAATTTAGCCAATGTCTTTATGCTAAAATATTGAGTGATCATTGAATGGCCGATAAACACGAGGAATGGTTTTATCTATTACTCAGCACATTATCAGTACACTATCAGTGAATGCTGCAACTATCATCGTCAACTTATGCTTTTCTGATTATAAAATTTAATAGATTTTTTGTTCATTATTCCTATAAGTTTTTTTTTTTAAATAATATGGGTTGTACCATTCCGTTTGAATTATATTAAATGACAATATGCTTTGTTTATATCGAAGGATACAGCAAGTCTAACCATTTTGTTTATGAATGAATCTGTGATTAATGTCTAACCGGACTATATTTTCGAGTCTTTAATGTCTCCGAAGCCAAATTAATATATTGAGAGACGATTCCCAAATTCTAGATACGAGGGACCGAAAATAACAGTATATTTTCATTTTTTCCAGAATTGATTCGAATTTTTATATTTATTTCAGAAAAATAAAAATTTTAATTTTTATGATTGAGTTATAAAAATTTCAATTAATGTAGTATTTTTTTTTTAATATCTAGTGAGTGATTTATATTCAGTTCAATTTAATTAATAAAAGAAATTATAAAAAAAAAAAAAAATGTTTATTTTAAAATTATAAATTTTATGAAAACTGTTATTTTATTTTTAAATTGTTACTAATAAATATGTGTTCATTGTAAAGAGATAGTCGATCGTTGAGATTGAGAAGATGGTTTGTAACTCATCGCTGGCAGACATATAACTCATTTTAGTTATAAAATATAGTTTTAGCGCGGTTCCTCCCTCCCCCATAGGGAGGAACCCCGCTTATAGGGTTGATACAATGAAACAATCCGGAAGTGCCGACTAGAAAATTTCGCGTTTCAGAACCCCTAGAGACCGAAAATAACGGTGGTTCAAATTTGTATATATATATATATGTTCGCTCTCTAGATAGAAGACGAATAGTCCGATTTTGATGAAATTTGGTACAAAAATCCATCGTCCAATTTGAAAGGTCAAGTTCGTTAACCTGCAAAATCCGCCCACTGGAAGATGGCGTTTGGGGCGAAATTCGCGCAAAAAAAATTGTAATGCTTACGTTTTTGAGTTCATAAGCTTGTAAGTACTCTTTTTATAGGCTTCTTGGGCTAGGAAAACGAATGGAACCATTTTCAAGGCGATAGCTTTAACCGTTTTCGAGAAAATTGGAAAAATAATTTTTGAATACCGTTTTTGGTTTGGGTACTTAGAATTACGGGATTCAGTTGAAACATTATCTGCATGTTCTACTTTCATTAAAACTAATATGTTGAAAGTTTTGTTACGTTTGGAGTTAAGGAAGGGTTAGAATAAAATATTTTATGAACAGACAAGAAAAGTTTTGGGAACTTCGTATACTTTCATTAATATCTCGAACACGGTTGGGAAATCGTGGTAAGTGGATAGAAACTATTTGAAAGATTTCTAAATTCTCTACAAAAAATATTCTAAAACTATTTTTGATTAGGTTATGTCAATCGGAGAAATAAGTGCTTAAAACTTCAAATACGTCTGTTTTGTTCTTAAGAACGGGTTTTTGTCGTTCTTTTTGTAATTTTTGTCTCTTTCCCTTTGTTTTTTATTGCTTTTTATTTTTTTAATTTCTTATGTTGGGAAAATTTTGTGTGTAAAACAGGATATGAAAAATGAGACCAATTTTCTGTTGCTAGAAATAATGTAAATTTTGGGAACTTTCATTAATATCTCGAAAACGGTTGAAAATCTTGGTAAACGGAAGAATACCATTAGAAAGCTTATTAAATGCTCTACATAAAAGGTTCTAATGAAAGTTTTGATTAGGCGATGACAATCGGAGAAATAAGAGCTTAAAGCTTTAAAGTAATTGATTTCGCTTATTCGAACTGTTCTTTTTGTCTGTTTTTTATTCCTTGTTATTTTTTAATTGCTTATAGTTGGATAATGTATTCGAAAATAAAACAGGTTTAGTAAAATAACAAAAACAATTTATTGTTAGAAATATAGAGTTCCAAGATTCCAAGACCTTGTAACTAGCGGGAATGTTTCTAGTGATGCCGACCCTTCCAGGTAAGATTGTAAATCCTACCTTTCAAGACTGTTGGAACCAAAACAATAACTGTCGGGGTTCGGTCACTGCTACTTTTATCGTAAAAATGGTTTTATTGTGCCGACGTTTCGGCTTTAACTTCAAGCCTTCATCAGGGCTGTAAATACAAGTAGGACATATTTAACACTAATATATGCACATATCTATGTAAATATACCTAACATATATATATATATATATATATATATATATATATATACATATAATATATATATATATATATATATATATATATATACATATAATATATATATATATATATATATATATATTTATATATATGCATATACACATACACATATACAGGCACACATATGTACATATATATGCCCACATACATACACATATGGGGTATGTATTATTAAGTAGCAGTGACCGAACCCGGACAATCCCTACCTTGCATCATCAACGGTCAACGATCTCCTCTCAACAAAATAATAACTGCTTCTATTTTAATCTTTCGAAATTAGACTAGGGATAAGAACGGAACCGCGCTAAGATGAGGCAGTTCCTGCGAGTCGGACTTTTTTAGTCTGTGCGCCGTAAATGAAAAAAAAAAAATATCGATGTCGATGCTAATGGCCTAAAAGTCCGAAAAAAAAAATAATTTCAATTTTTAAAAATCAATACTGATACTAAATTCTTATAAGTAAGAATTTTTAGATAAACATTTTAAAATAATTTTAATTACCAAAACTTTTATTTAAAAATGCCTAGAAAATTTTTATAAAAAAAAAAAAAAAAAAAAAAAAAAAAAAAAAAAAAAAATCTAGCCTATTGAAATTCAAATAAAATTATTAAATAAATAAAAAAAAAATTATAGATACCACATCACCCTTTAGTTCAACATTTCTTCGAATATCACACACTGACACAGCTGGTAAGAGAGATTGGTCTATAGCTTGTCATGTCAGATTTAGCTTTATTAGGATTCAGTATTGGAATAACGTTGTTTTCACACCAAATTTCAGGGATATTTCCCGAGTCATAAACTAAATTCGTAAGCCTTAGTGGTTCTATAACACCAAAAATAAAATAACACGAAAAATTAAAAAAAAGTAAAAACATGTTCATGATGAAGGCATGAATTTTAACCCGAAACGTTGGCGACCTAACCTTGACCAAATCTACCTTCACGATCCTAGCTGTCAGCGATCTCCTCTCACGTGAAAAATAGTTTAGTTTTGCGAGAAATATTCATCCGTGGCAAATTCCTTTCAACGTTATGATTTTGCTGAGAATTTCAAGATCAAAGAAGTTTCTAGCAAGAGGTCTTTCATTGTTACAGGAACCACTTACCCCCAAATAAACAGACATAGATAAGTCTTTTAAGAAATCAGGAATGTGTTATATATTGCGTAATATGAAAACGTTTAATTTAAATTTTTTTTTAAGATTAAAGACGCAATAAAACGTTATTAGCTCTAATGAAAATGAATGATCTACATTATGTGTAGACTTTATCCACTGTATTGTATACAAGGTGCCCGATAAGAGCTGTCTAAATATAGTATTGTATACAAGGTGCCCGATAAGAGCTGTCTAAATATAGTATGTTTTGGAATGCATAGATAGATATTGTTTTCTGTAAATAGAAAATAAAACACTTATTGCATTAATAATTGCATATATTTTAAAATATGATATGAAAGAGAAAGAGATTGAGAGCGAGAGGCACGGAAAGAGAAAAAAAGTGGGAGAAAGGGAGGAATTTTGAGGGAAAGAGAGAGAAAACAAGGAAGAAAGGGAGGGAGAGGGAGGAAGACAGAGAGAAACAGATGGAGAGAAAGAGGAGTGGGAGTGTACAGGCTAGGTAATTCAATCTATAAAATGGATTGAATATTACTCCAAACCTGAAAATTGATTAGGGTGGTTCTAAAAATAAATGAGAGTGGACTGTATTTGAGGGAAACATTGAAATATATTAAATGAAAACAAAAATTTACATGGGTTGAGCTTAATGGTGGGGGTGAATGTGATGGTTGTTGGACTCACATAATTAGGTTTGAAATTGTACAGTTAGTTGCTGGCCGGCCCTCTCTCCCTCCTACCTCACCAGGATAGTTTTCTTCCCCTACTCACTCATGATGGAACTGAAAGAGCGTAGGAAGGAATAAAATGGTCTTTTCTTAAAGATTGTCTTGAATTTTGATGCACTGCACTTTCTTCTTTTCTTCTTGAGTTCTCACTCACTAGTTTTTTTCTCTCACCATATGATTCATATAGTGATTTATTGTTCAGCTGGATGTGTGATCCCTGAACAGGGAGAGAGAGAAAAAAAAGAGGGGGAAAGGGAGGAATTTGGAGGAAGAGAGAGATAACAAGGAAGAAAGGGAGGGAGACTGAGAGAAACAGATGGAGAGAAAGAGGAGTGGCAGAGAGGGAAAAAAAGAGGGAGAAAGGGAGGAATTTGGAGGAAGAGAGAGAGAAAACAAGGAAGAAAGGAAGGAAGACAGAGAGAAAAAAAGGGAGTCAGAGAGGGATAGGGAGGAAGACAGAGAGAAAAAGAGGGAGAAAGGGAGGAATTTGGAGGAAGAGAGCGAAAGGAAACAAGGCAGAAAGGGGGGGAGAGGGGGGAAGAGAGCGAGAGAAAACAAGGGTGAAAGGGATGGAGAGGGAGGAAGAAAGAGAGAAAAAGATGGAGAGAAAGTGGAGTAGGGAGAGAGAGAAACAGTGAGGGTGAAAGGTGGGAGGAATGGAAAAAAGTCCGTCACGCAGGAGCTGCATCACTAAGCACTTTCCTCAGAATTTGGGTAGTGTAGACTGCTTTCCAGAACAATTTGCTTAAAATATCCTACATAAATAAAATAAAAACGTGAATAGTTCTCATTTTGTAATGAGTAACTGATCAATTATTAATTTGCATCCAGAGTTATGTTTACACATGGTACCTACTACACTACGTAATAAATACAAAAATCCTCATATTATCGTATTTTGATCTAACGCAGGAACAGGATACAGTCACTCTAGGGGTGGAAAGCGCTCCTTGCGGCGGCTTTGTGAACCTACGTCTGCCGGCTTTTCTATTCAAATATATTACAAATTAAACCCCCGCTTTCCGATTGACCGATTCAGCTCATTTTTACAACACTTCTTTCTCATGAGTTACCCACGACGTATACAGCGTTTCGTTACAATACAGCAGAAATTACGACCGGTATGAGTATATTAGGAATTTGGGTCCGGAGTAAACCCCCCCTTCTAATGAACCGATTTAGTTTATTTTTACAACACATATTTACCTGTAGATTACCACTACGAATACCGAGTTTCGTCGAAATATACCAAAAATCACGGCTGGTAGTGGCGAATTGGTATTGTGGGTCCGGAGTAAACCCCCCCTCCTAATGAACCGATTTCGTTTATTTTTACAACACATGTTTACCTGTGGATTAGCACTACGAATACCGAGTTTCGTCGAAATATACCAAAAATCACGGCTGGTAGTGGCGAATTGGTATTGTGGGTCCGGAGTAAACCCCCCCTTCTAATGAACCGATTTAGTTCATTTTTATATCTCACTTTTCTCTCTATATTAACACTACGAATACCAAGTTTCGTTGAAATATAACAAATATTACGGCTGACATAGTCAAATAAGTGTTTTGGGTTCGGGGTAAACCCCCCCTTCCGGTGGACCGACTTTGGTGGTTAACGAACTCGTTCAATCGTTTGCTAATTGACTGCTATATACCAAGTTTCGTGACGAAAAAACAAAAACTCTGGCCGCTATCGTGTTAACAGACACATATATATATATATATATATATATATGCATATATATATATATATATATATATATATATATATATATATATATAGATATATATAAATTTTAACGGGGGTCATTTTCGGTGTCTACTAGGTAGGATCGATAAAGATTTGAAGAAATTTTTCAAAAATTCCGTCATGAGTCCAACCTCAATAGCTACTTTCCTTCGGAGGAAAGTGCTAAAAGGGAGAGACGTTTTATTAATGATAACAATAACAATTATTCTGGAATGTAGATCCTGGCCCCCGGGAAAAATTATTTACAATTGAAAATCAAAATTTTTCATCCGTTTGTCAAAAACAAAAATGTACAGCAAGGACATTGAAAATTGATTAAAAATATTATGAGGGTAAGGTTTTGTCTATAAACATTTTTTCGAAAAAAAAACATTCGTCCGTATGCATTAGAAGGCGATTTATGCACCATAAAACACCCCATACAACAACGGTTTACAATTTGGGTAGAACTCTGGAGTACTCATTTCTTAAATTCTTCCACAATATTATTATATAAGGAATTTATATTTTGTTAATATTATTATCTTTTAGAGTTCTATACCACACAGCTCAGGGAAGTAATTATTATTTTAAAAGAACAATTTTGTATCAAATGAAGAACATTGTCCCTAGTAAAGCTCCGATGTCTTCAAACTGTAACCTCGGACAAGAAATCTTCCCGTAATCACACAAAGATAAGAACACCTGCTGATAAGGCTGGTGGTGGGGATGACTTCTCCGAGATATGCTTAACACTACCCACCCTTCACCGCAGCTCCAGTCCAGAGCCGGCGGCGAAACAGTGCAAAGGCACATGTACAATTGTATGGCGAAGTCGGCCGATGAAAATGAGGCGAGGAGGATCGAGTGGTGTGAGCTGTGTGGTCTGCGAAACACTAAGGAAGCTTGCAAAATGGTTCAGGGAGACCACGAGGAAGGTCGGGAGGTTCGTCTTGGCAAGGTTTACTCTTCCAGGCAAGAAAGGTATTTTTCTAGAATTGTTCTTGTTTAACGCAAAAAAATTTTAGCTTTCTTCAGCCGATGGTCTTTTCCATAAGCTGCAAGTTGAGACTCCCGCTTTTGGGGTCTTTTGGGCCCAACGCGCAAAATAAGTCTTTAGACAAATAATAGTTAATAGTTTTTCCATGGATTTCAGTAACGATTTATGATTTTATTGGCACTTAGAAATAACTTTCCGATTGTGAATCATCTGTAATAGATTTTGTACTCCACAAAGTTTCCCCAGATCCGATAATTGCCAACAACCTACCACCTTTTAGGGCCGTATTTTGTTTTTAAGTATTTATTAGACCTGTTTTTATATTTCTCAAACGCACCCACCTCGAAGATACGACAATGTGTAGTTACATTGTAGAATTTATAAACACATCTAAGGTTTAACGTGTTGTAAAGTAATGGACCCAGTTATTCCGAATCAAAATAAACAAAACATTTCTAAAGAAAATTTCTCTTATTTTGGAATAATTTTCACCTTTTAAAATATATATAATTTTTTATAACTTTCAGTGGTTTCTACCTCCAACATTTGGGAAAGAGCGAATCTTCGCGAGGTCTATTATCAATATAAAATAATAAAAATATTTGTTAAACTTAACTTGGCACTTGAACAAAATATTTGTTAAACTTAACTTGGCACTTGAACAAAATACCCAATCATCCTACTAAAGTATTACACATTTTACGCCAATATATTCTCAATAATATCATGGAAAACCACTAGTACACGTGAACATTTGGCGAAATTACATTAATATATTAAAGAAAGAATGTTAAAAATTATAGTTGGACTTCAATCGGATTTATGCGTTCTCTCTTTTTATTTTTACAGTGCTACATTCATTCCATTAACTACTTACACTTTAAATAGACATTATTTATGTCTATTTATATTTAATGTTAGACCCGTGTTAAAATCTCCTTTTTATTTGATGATCTTTAAAAAAAAAAATAAGCGAAAACATACCTCCAGTACACAAAAACTCTAGTCTTCGGGCATTGACCGTGTCAGCATCTTATTTACCGACGTTTCGCAAGTCCTGCTGCCAGACGTCTGAATTAAGCCTGAGAATCCCCCTTCCTGAGGGTTAGGGATTAACCCTGAGGAAGCTTGTATAGCTAGCGAAACCTCAGTGAAGAAGATGGTGACACTGTCAATGCTCGAATACTATAGATATTGTGATGACTAGTGCCGTGGATGTAATTAAAAATACCTCTAGTAGTCAGAGGAATAGATTATCCACTAAATGGCATCCACAGTACGTCTTGCCAATTAAAAGCCAATGACACCAAAACATTTCTAAAGGTATTCCTGAATTCGTATGGTTATCCTCATATGTTAACGATGCCTCCCTCTCGGGCTGATGGTCTTGGATGGTAAGGGGTTAAAATTCATTGCCTGGGGTTGTAAGTTGGATTCCCACTGGAGTGGTGGCCAAATCTTGGGACGTTCTTTTCTGGCTAAGTTCGCATCACGTATCTCTTGACTCTCTTCTATTGAGTAAACCGAAATCCTAGACAGAATGAACTCAAAAGTAACGTGATACTCATAAGTTGCGGATGAGAGATTTGTGGTTGGATGTGGTTACAAGTTCCCTTGTGACAGAAGCATTCCCTAAAACCACAAGCACAAGTAACGTTTCCCCATGACACATTTCTATTAGTCATCAATTTTTAATTATATTTTAATATTTTCAAAATATCTCACGACAGGACTTAACAAACCAACTTGTGATATATGCAATATTGACTTCACCGTAAAACACCTACCTACGGAATGCAGGGAATACATAACCTAACTATACCACATGACATGAACGAATTGTTGAAAGACATCGCCATTAAATAAACACAATATTCTCCTACTTATAGACCTTGAAACTATACATTCTCATTTAAGACATCTGCGGAATAACCATTGGCTTTCAGGCATATTACAGACATTTTCCAAGCTCTGTATATGGGAATAAGGGAATCAAATGTTTGATTACAATGCTCCATACAATTACCATCTTGGAGGATTGAAATTCACATAGAAACACTTATAAATCATAATAACATCTTCAAAATCCGAATATTAATTGAAAACCCGATGGCCATGAGTGTTAACACGTGACTAGTCCGTGTCAAAGATGTGTTGGATTCCGTCATGGGGTTATAGCATCAGCTGCGTCCTGCCTAGAAAAGAGTGGAAACCTGTAATCAACCCGTACCAAAAATCAGTATTATGTATAAGTGGACGTTAAAATTTAAAATATTCAAATTTCTTTTCAAAATCCATTTTTCCCCCCATACAAGAATGGTATTTTAATTATTTCTAACGCTTTCACTCCCTCCGGGTGGTATCTGTATGGTGTAATCAGAGTTGGGCATAATTTTATTTATAAATAAAAATACGAATTTATTCGTACTTCATATATTTGTGAATACGAATATAAATAAATTCGTATTCATAAGTGTGAATACGAATTTATTTTTATTCACATATATTAACTATAAAAATACAAATAAAATTTTATTCGCAAATTATAATATGAATAAATTTTAATTCACAAATTATAATGTTAATAAATTTGTATTCTCATATTTTAATGTGATTTTTTTTTGTAATCACTTGATTTTCTGTAAATATTCACATTTTTTGTGATTATTTACAATTTTTTCTGTGAATTTATTTGTATTCGCAGGAAAATTTGCGAATAAAATTTTATTTGTATTTTTAATTTTAATATATGTGAATAAAAATAAATTCGTATCCATACTTATGAATACGAATTTATTTATATTCGTATTCACAAATATATGAAGTACGAATAAATTCGTACTTGATATATTTAATTCACATAAATATAGATTTGAAACTGTCTGTAATATGCCTAAATGGCTCTAGTTTTCTAGGAGTTGTCTTCAAATTAGACTAGAATACAATCAACTTAGACTAGAATTAGATAGTTTTGTGTTGTGTAAGTAGACGAATATTGTGTTTATGTATTGTCTGATGCCTTTCGACAACAGCCATTACATAAACAATGTCATATTATGCCGTATTTACTGCGTTCTTATCTCAATTAACGACGTTCTTTGTATAAGTCCATATTAGGTATTTTGTTCAGATAACAGCCTTTGCTTTATTACTGAAGAGTAATTATTGGTTCCGTATGTTCCTGCTGTTCTGATTTCTATATGCCAATATTCAGTGCATTAAATGTATTAAGTTTGCGTTTATGATATAGTTAGAATTAAAAATAATATGTATTTATTTATTTAAATGTCAGCGTCCAATTAGACGTAACACAGATTTTGGGAGGGTGGTATCTACGGGTTACGGTCCGTTTCAAGGCAGGATAGGGCTGATGCCTTTTCTTTTTTCCAATGAAAATCAAGCAGGCCTAGTGGGAATCTAACCCACAACCCTAGGCACGTATTGGTTACGCCCAAGGGGCCTTCTATATCAAAGTGTGAATATAGAATGCCGGAAAATCCTGTATAAAAATCTTTACTTCTATAAAGGAGTCCAGAAAAGCCTTCACTTCTATAGAATATTCCGGGAAATTCAATCTAAAAATCTACACTTTAATAGAACATTCTAAAAAATCTTCACTTCTATAATGCATTCTGGAATATTCTATCTAAAAATCTGTACTTGTATACCCCATTCCGGAAAATCCTACCTAAAAATCTTCACTTCTGTGGAATATTCCGGAAAAAACTATTTCTATAGGTTCTCTATTTTGATGTTCATAGAAATTTAGACCAAGATATGTCTAAATTAAAATTTTATAAATGTATCTGTAAAAATGCTTGGTAGCTTTAATGGATTTATTTTATTGTTTTAATTTCCCGAAGTCATTAGCCTGGTCTTTTTTGAATATTATTTATTTCAGTTGCAAAGTTATACCAATAATGTAATGGTTTCACATAAAATTTCCTAGAGTTTATAGTAAAAATAAAAAAAAAAAAAAAAAAAAAAAAAAAAAAAAAAAAAAAAAAAAAAAAAATCTTCCCACTTATGTATCCATTAAACGAGTAAACAATCGAAATGGTATAAAGAGTTTAATAAATTTATTAAATGATAATTTTTTTTAAATATACTGTGATAATTTGTGGAAATTTACTTTGCGGCATTTTATCAATTTGTTTATTACCACTTTATTCCATTGTTCTTTATGCTTCCCGGGTTTGACATTCTTTGCGGCTTTAGTGTTACAAAGTTTCCGTTTATTAGTTGTAATATCTATCGCTTTCATGATATGAATACATTCCACAAAGCAACATTAAAGTCTTAGCGGCAAAATAGATGATAAAAAGACATGTTATAAACGTACTGACATCAGACTGATGTACAGCGTTATATGTAAAGGTATTTCAAGAATGAGAGTTGGACTGTCAGAGACGTAGTCCAAAACTAAGAATAGATCAAAAACACTACAAAAGTGTGGTCAAGTGAACACCGCTTTAGGCGTGAAGAAGTGATTTTGATACTATGCTTCGAATTGGACTCTTCGATCTAATCCAATCATATTTAATTTTAAATATGCAGAACCCAAACTGTGCAAGTTGCATCGAGACCTTGGTAATTCGACACATACTGGAAGTGCAGACTTTGCAATGACCTAGACATTCCTCTTGACCTTCACGAATTACTGGCTGAAGGTCATCTGTACATCGATACAATATAACCAGAATTTCCTTATTTCTTTTATTTTTATGCAGTTTATTACAGACTGCAATTATATTTATCATTTATTGATTTATCGAGTTATTTTTGTATTTGTTTTCTTTTTCTTTCTTTTTTTATATGTACCAGTATACCTCATCAAGAGTGTATATATATATATATATATATATATATATATATAATTGAGGCGTTCCTGACCAGAAGAGCGAACTCGCCTAATTCTTGTATTGGATCATTTTAAAAATTGCTATAAGTATTATTAATTTCCAAAGACTGCTGACAAAAGATTCCGAAAAACACAGAATGAAATTACTGTTACTGTAATGCCTTCTCTAAACTGCAGAAGATTTTACAAACCCCTAAAAGTGAAACATCTATTCAAAAGTGAGTACTATAAGTTCTTCTTTGTCCTCTTTATTTTTTTTTCTGGATCGCAAGGTCCAAGTTTCTCGAGATTACAGCCTTGAAAAAGATTGCCAACCTCGTTGAAATTTAGATAAAAAGCACGTTTTCATTCTTGACAATTCTTATCTTGAAGACGTTGTTGAAATATATTTTTATATGGATTTTGCATTAAACCCCTTTAGATGGCTGTCTACTTTAGCAGAAGTATATTGAACTGACGTAAACAGCGCATATATTCCAATATTTAAATAACTTTTCAGTAAAAAGCACATTAGTTTCTTTGTACGATATCCACGTGCCTCGTCAAAGCTCATACTTGAGGAAGTAGAGATAACGTTATCTATACAACAAGTTGCTTTTTAGAATTTTCTTAGGGCGAGTATTGCCCTTTTTGATAGGGATAATGTGCAAAGTTATCGTAGAAAATGTTCATTTTGGGGTTTCACTGCTGTTTGAGTTTTAGCAATAAAAAATGTAATATACTATTGCTATGAGATTACCTTCAGAATATCATTTACCTCTAAATCATGAAAAATGAATTTGTGGAGAAAATTAAAAACATTTATTCATTTCTTATAATAAATTGTAAATTAATTGTATATACGCATTCATTTACGTTACTCTTTTATATCATTAATACTCACGAATAATTAAAAATAAATTGCTGCTAAATTACGAATTCTATTTACTGCTTTATTCCCTACCAAAATCAATTTTTAGTAAGCGATATCTTTGTAAAATGAAGGCTTATCCTCCAACTTCATGTGTAAGTGGCATAATACAGAATGCGTATACTGAGGATTATGAACGAAAAAGAAATCATATCCGACCATTTATTATAAGATGTAAGGAAATCGAAGATACTTTTGGCTTGGTAATTCCTTATATGAAAACACACATACATTCAAGAACACCCCCATGGACAATACGTAATTTCAACATAGACATGACACTCGCCAAATTCAAAAAGACAAACCCAGCTTCAAATTTACTATACAAACAGTACTTCACAAAATTCACTTCAGAATACAAAAACTCCCTAATTCTTTACACGGATGGCTCAATAACAAAACACGGTGTAGGAGCAGCTGCAATCTTGCATGATGATGTGTACAGCAAAAAACTCCCACCAAATGTTAGCATCCTTGGAGCAGAACTGCAAGCCATTCTCCTCGCGTTGAAGAGTCTGCCATCAACACAACAAACACACATCACCATTTGTAGTGACTCTTTGAGTTCACTGCAATGTTTACAAAATATATACACGCCACATCCCACATGTATAGAAATAAAGGACGAAATACACAACCTACATGCTTCTGGTAAACATGTAACTCTGTGGTGGCTACCGGGACATGAAAACTTAGGACTAAACACAATTGCTGACCGACAAGCCAAACTTGCAACAGAAGAACAAACATACGAACCACTCGACTCGTACTATGAAGACGTAATACGTTACACTGACGTAACAATATTACACTACTGGCAACTGGATTGGACTAACACAACAGAGAACAAACTGAGGACGGTGAAGTTTACGGTAAAAGAATGGCCTTCGTCACACAGAAAATCACGACGCGAAGAAGTCATATTAGCCAGACTACGTATCGGCCACACTCGTGTGACTCACGAGTACCTAATGACTAACAAGGACAAACCGACGTGCCGAACATGTAACTCAGAACTGACAATCAAGCATATACTGACTAACTGCTATTTAAGACAGAACCTTCATGTACCTATTTACCTGACAGAACTCCTCGGAGATGACAGCCACCACAT